>JH720332.1:191450-280716 GCA_000231825.2 Tetrahymena elliotti 4EA
TTATTTTAAGAGCCATACTCAGCAAAAACATCTTCATAAAAGACTTAATTGTAAAACTTAAAGTAATTCTCAAACTTGGCAGTATTCTTATCTTCCAAAAATTAGATCATTTTTTAAAGCCACACATAAACTGTCTGAATTTGCTTTCTTTCCTATTCCAATAGGTCTTACTTTTACAATAGTTTTAAATAATTTTAAATGTCTAAAAGCTGTTCTGATTATCCACGAATAAAAAGCTACTCTACTTTACCATAGAATGAAATAGTATACAAAAAGGATAAGTTTTAAGACTTATTCTAAATATATTGAGTAACAAAACCTATTTTTATTATAGCATCGCCCTAACCTACATTTTTATACACCTTAAGCAGTTACTACCTAAATAATTAAGTTTAGTTATTCATTTCTACCTTTTAATTAGTTATTTTATTTAATTTGCTTTTGCAAAACTATTATTTCAAAATTAAATATTTTGCTCTTTACATTTAATAAAAAAGAGATTAATAAGGAAATAGAATATTTGAATAGTTTTTCACTTTTTCTTCTCATAATCATTAAATAAATAATTTGATATCTTTTAAAAACTTCTTCTTGTTTAATTATTTGGCGATAAATAAAATTTAAAATATTTTTATTTTTGATATTTTCAAATCATCAATTTTCTCAAAGAATTAAAATAAGGATATTAGATAAATCAAAAGAAAAACTGAACAAATTTTGCTGAATAAATATTTTAATTTTAAAAATTTTTACAATTTTTACTTAACCAATCAATTAATTTGAGCACCAATTAGTATAAGTAAAAAAAAATATCTAATGTTTATTTAAAAAAAAATAATATTTTTTCACAAATTTGTTTATTTAAAAAAAATAATTTGTTTGATAAAAAAATTTGAAGGAAATATTTTAATAAAGTAGATAGTGGAAATTGATAAATTTATAATACTATACTTATTAAAAAGATAAAAAGATTTTGGAAATCTATTTTTTAATCAGAAAAAAAATCTAAAATTTATTGTTAATTTTATAGTAACATTTTAGCTAGCTAATTCACAGCAGTTTTTAAATATATTGAAGAAATAAAAGTATTTTAATTAATTGAGAATGATAAATTTTTTTAAAAAAGGATATATATTAATCAAATTTAGTTTGCGGTATTCAATTTAAATTACTTAACTAAATATTAATTTTAAAATAATTTGGAAAGAGATATTTGTGGATATATGAACAATTAAGTGTCCTTCCTTTTTCAAAATTCCAAATACTTTGCTAAAATTTCAAATTTATAATAAAAAAGAGTAAGAAAGCTATTTATTTTTTACATTTAGTATGATATTGTTAGTTGCTAGTTTGAAACCTTAAAGTAAAACATTATTTTTTGTAATAAAACTGTTTAATATTTTAGTTTATTAATATTTAATAGTAAAAATAAATTATGGATGTACTAAACTTTTTTAAAGTAGTTTGATGGTTATTTATTCTAAAAATATGTATCTGAGTAAATAATTTAATATATTTCTCAAATAAAAAAAATTACATTAATCAATATCAAACTCAAAACAAAATAAAATTTTATTCAAATTCAATTTATCATAGCAAATCCCAATTATATTGATATCTTCTAATGAATTATTTTTTTTCACTCACTAATTAATTTAGAATTTAAAATAATAATACTACTGATACTCACAACCTTAAAAAACAATATTTGAATTTGCTTATAAAAATTATGTTTTAAACATATATCAATCAAAATAAATTTTTATCATTAAATATTGTATTTTTTTTAATTTAAAGCTCATGTAATTCATTTTATAAAGTAAATTTGATTTTAATATGCTCTAGGCATAATAATTTTAAATTAAAAATGGTAATATTTCTTTAACATAAAAATAAATTGTGATTTTGTTTGATAGCTAAAATAAAGATAAAAATCAACTAAGAATATATTTAATTACGCGATCATAATCATACTTTTCTAAGTATTGAATTATTGTATCTATTTTATATGAAGGGTCATCTAGTTCTTTTAAAGTAGCTCTATCGAAAACCCTTTTTTAATTAAATTATTTAATATTTATTATTTGTAAAATAACTGCTAATTTAATTTACAAATCACTAACAATGCCCTTTAAATATTCAATCTTTTATGGGAGATTACCATAATCTTTTAGAATTTAATCTGAGTTTTATAAAATTTATTTCATTTCTGGTGTCATAAAATCAATTTCTTCATCCTTTTTAATAAAAAATGATTAAGTTATTTAAATAAGCTATAATTCTTACTTGTAATTTTAATTCTTTTAAGGCTGGCACTATTTTCAGCTTAACAGTTTAATTTTTATGATCTTCAAATAATGGTTTTAAAAGATCTATCATATGAGGAATACTTTTATCATTTATATTCCACTTAACATTCACAATAGTTCCCCTCTAATTTACCTAGTTATTTATGAAATCTTTTACAATAGCAATTGTACTAACAGAATCACTCTAAAAAACAGCTTTTCCTTTACTATAAGTGCAGATCAAATATGAACCTACTAGGGAAGATTTAAACATGTACTTGACTTCATCATCATGATTTAAAACAGGAATATCAGGTATCATTTCTTAAACATAATAGTGAATTTCTTTTGCTTAAAACTCTCCTGTAAAAGTTAAATCATTCATAGGTAATTCTATCATTCAAAATAATAAAAAAAATAAATCCATAAGTTAATTATTATTTTTCTTTCTATTTCATTAACACTTCAAAAAAATTTTTGTTTCATTTGATCAGAAATTCATTTTTTTAGAAAATTAAATTTGGATTAAACCTTCATTTTAAAAGAACAGTTTATAAATCTAAAATGCAAGATATTTGTTTTAAAATTTATCTCACATATTTTGGTTTATGGATACTCTTTTATAAATAAGAAGAAAAGCTCTCAATATTTTTATGATATTTATTTTATTCGAATAATCTATTTTACTTTATTTAACTGCTTTGGAAATATTCAAAACTTTGAAAATAAACTTTACTTTAATTATTTCAACAATTTTTATTTTTAATGAAAATAATACCTGAATTAGGGATTTCGTTTGTTCTAACATGCAATGATAAAGGTTTAATAGGAACATTTATAACTTGACAATTCATAGGATAAGGACAAGTAATGATATGAACTTTGATATCACCTGATTTTCCTTCATAAGTTCTCAATTTGAATTCAATTTTTTAGACGTTTTATTCTGGCATACGATAAGTAGCTAAGAAAAGTGATTCGTTTTAAGGATCTTCAGGTGAAAAACTTTTTATTGCTCCTTTATTATCAACATCTATTATCTCTAACTTTAGATTACTTTAGAGTGCAATTAATTCAAATGGATATTGGCAACTTAAGTTAAGGTTATAAGAAGCCTCACTTGAATTAATAGTTAGTTTATAATCAACCTTAACATGAACTTCATTAACTAAAGCAACATGGCCATCTTCACTAACACACTTTTTTTATAGCTCATCTGCTAATTTTTCTAAATTTAATATATCTTCTTTTAGTTTTTGTATCTGTTTATTAATAAAATAAAATCCTTAAAATAATTTCCTAAAAAATATTTAAAAAAAACAAAAAATATTTTAATTACAGCCAAGGCATTATTTTTAACTTTTTCTTGTTCGACTGTGCTTAAATCTGTTTTTGATGATGAAGGTATTTGTGTTTGTGATGCAAATTTTTAATTAGTTTCTTATATTCCCAAAACACGACCAGAGAAAGTGCTAATTAAGAATTCTCCAACGCCTGGTTAAGTGAAATAACCTCCATCAATAGAAGTAACTTATTCTTCAACTGTTTTTCTTGCTGCAGTTTCTAGCTCCCCATTAATGTTGCATTAAAGAAGCTCTAAAGTGCTATCTTCGTATGAGACAAGCAAATCAGAGTTTCCTTTTCCATAAAAATCAAAGCTATCAAAGAGATTAATACCATTTTCAGAGTTTTTTAATTGCCAAAGTAGTGTAGGTTGAGTTTTAAATTTTGTCAATGACATATCTAACATAATCAACTCTCCATCACTTGTTGCGCATAAATAAGTTTTAGGAGACTAAGTCTTAGATTATATTAACTAATATTAAGTTTAATAAGGTTTCATATGATTCACCAAAGATGTCATATTATATTTCATAAATTCGCTATCATCTTAAATCACTCTTAAAGTATTATCCTGAATTAACGTTTTAAAATAAATTATTAACATTTCTCTTGCTGCTTTTATATTTCCTTCCAATCAAAGTAAAACAACAGTAAAGAATTCAAAATTTAAAGAAAAAATAATTTTGAAAAATTACTCCACATGCAAGAATACTTTGAATTTTATTTCCTTCAATAACGTTACTTGAATGCATGCAATTAATTAATTCACTGCTTAAATAGTCATATTTATCTCTCATTTAATTGTCAGAAAGAATATCGAATTCTGTGAATAAATATTTCTTTTAAAATAAGTTATATAAAAGGAATAGGAATAACAAAATAAAAATACTCCTGCTCCCCAAATACTATTTCCTTCTACTTAAAATTTAGTAATAAGATCACTGCTTTTAGATTCTCCTTTAAAAACTTCCTTTCCTTTGCGACTCATTGCTTTTATTGAAGTTCCAGTGCTATAAAAGATTCTGTCATTCTCATTCTATTAACTATAACCTAATTGAACATGGTTGATTTCTTTACCAGATTAAGTTGATTTAGAAACAAGAACATGCTCATTTTTTTAATACTCAAAAATATGAAGATATCCATTATCATCACCAATTGTAACTATTAACATTCATATAATTTTAAAAAAGCTGATTAAAAATATATCCCTATTAATTTCATTTAGTTAAATTTATACATGTCTATAATTTCTACTTTTGCTTTGAAGGTAATGCCTTTAAAGTATTTTTATTTGTAGAGCCTACAGATACATACTAGGTGCTTACGAGCTAATTAACGTTATTCATTTCTATTACTAAAATATTATATGTTTTAAAATCTTAATAAGTACTTCCTATTTAGTAAATTAATTTTGAAAATACACTGATAAATATCAAAAAATTAAATAATTGATTAATAATTTGCAATAATTTATTTTAAAGCATATATCTTTTTAACCCAAAATGACTATCTTATTCTTAAAAACAATCAAAAATTTATTTTAAAAATCAATTATTCATCAAAAAAACAAACAAAATCTTTTGAAAAAAATGTTTATTTAAAAAAAATAATTTAATCTGATAAAAATTTATATTTTATTGTTAAGATTAAATGAATAGTAACAGGAAACATATGAATTAAATGATGAAAAGTACAATCTATCTACATAATAATTCTATTAGTTTTAATAAAAAGGTATTTACACATAAAATTAAAACTTGTTCAATAATAATAAAAATTTATTTTAAAGGTGATAAAAATGCTTTCAATAATATCAAGTATTATGATAGATAAAAATAAATAAATATTTTAATATTTTGATAATTTCTGTTGTAACATCATAAGATTTTTTAAAAAAAGTAAGTCATTTATAATTGAGTAAAAACTAGATGAAAAGTATAGTAAAATCTTTCTTAAGAACTCTATTAGTTTTAAAAAAGAGGTATTCATTCACAAAGTTAAACATTTTTGTCTAATCTAGCTTTTACAATAAAGTTATATTTTAAGATGATAAATTATAACAGTATTAAGGTTGAAAGGTTGATTAAAATAAAAAAACTTTTTAAATATTTTGATATGGTAAAATCTTAGCTCTTTAGAGTCTTTCTCTTGATATTTTAAAAATATAAATTACTTTAGATTTGTAATCAAGAAGATCATTTAATTTTAGTCAGAATAAAAATTAGATTTATAATTTTTTTTACTTTTACATAAGTAATGCTGAAAACTTAAAAGATTAAAATGAAAATTAAATTTATTTATTTATTTTGATAGAAAATGTTTGTTGAGTTTAAAGAAAAGTAAATTTGAAGAGAAATGTTAAATTTGGTAATAAGGAAATATTAGTATCTAAGCATGAAAATACAAGAGAGATGAATGAATATAGATTGCAAGCATATAAAGTGTGATTTATTGATGATTGATAAGTATTAAAAAGTAAAGACGAGTTATCTCATATGAATAAATTTTAGAAATTTGAAAGAGAGAAACAAAAAGGGAAGATATAATAGATGAGGGATGCATGTATTTATTTATTTTGTTGATATAATTGAGGAGTACAGATCTGAGGGAGGGAGGTGAGGGAGTGAGTTATTGAGTTACTGGAGAAACAAAGTATTTATCAGCAGAAGCTTCTTTGAGTTGAGAAGGAGATTGTTGGAGTGAAGGAGTGATAGTCTAAAAAGTAGGTAATTTGCGATTAATCAATGTAAGTTTAAATAACATGGTTATTATTATTTTTGGAGAAGTATTTGTTAGTTTTAATGCTGTAAGTTTGTTTGTTTGTTTATTTACTTTATTGCTTTCAATGCAATTTTGTTTATTTTGATTTAAATGCTGTATTCCTTGTACTAAAATATTGTATTTTATTACTACTACTATTATTATTACTATTTTTGGTTCTTTTAATTGAGTAATTCGTTATTTTTTAATTAAATATAAGAAAAATTAAAGATGAGTTAGATATTCAGCCAATAATCATAATTCTTGATTAGTTATTATTTTATTATTGGTGGTGATTTGTTTTTTTAATTATTTATTTATTTAAGCAAGTTTCTTTGGAAACGATTCAAGAAAGGTAGAGGAGAAGAAAAGTTTTAGAATGAGGCAGATAATTGATTGGTTTTTTTTGCACACTTAAGATGTGGATAAATTTTATAAAATTGAATGCTTGTTTTTTTTGATATTTTAATATATTTTGTTTAGTTGGAATTAGATATTATCTATTATTTTAATTATTATTAATTTCATTTTTTAATTGCTTGATGTATTACTGTTGATAACGATCAACAATATATTTGAGTTTTTAGCAGTCAGTGATACATTAAAGTTTGTAATGATCAGTGATACATTAGAGTTTGTAACGATCAACAGTATATTACTGTTTAGAGTTTATAGTAATCAATAATCAAGAATTTAATAATTTGTAAGATGTGCTTTATAAATGAATAATAAGTGATAAAGAAAATAGTGATAAATACTTTTTTGTTTAAATCAGTTCTTATTAAACAATCAAATGAATACTTTCAAATTCCTAACTTTTGAATGGCATTAACTACTTAAATATCTTCATCACTGTCATCATAATACTAATGATAGTTATTATCATTTAAATCATAGCCAAACAAAGAGGTTTACTAGGCTGGTATTTAATGAGTGTTATTGTTGCTGTTATGAGCAAAATTATTTATTTAGAATGTGGTACCTTAGTTAGCGTATTAGCCATTCTAATATTATTATTAGATCAATATTTAGTTTTAGTTCATCATGTTGAGATTGTATTATTGATTTTGCATCTATTGCTTCATAAGCAATTACTATTCTATGTTAGTATTAATGTTATTAGAGACAGGGAAATTACTATTGATATTACTTTATTATCCAGGAACTTGTTGTATATGATTAGCACTCTTAGTAAAAGAAATGCATAGATTTCTACCATGGAAAGGAGTATCATGAAAAGTTGATATTACTCTCAAGGCATCATCTAAAGTTTCAAATTGAATTAAACACATTTGCTTTTTCTCATTTGTAAAAAGCTTGAGTGTTACTATTTTAGCACCAGAAGAAGAGAAGAATTCATGAATTAGATCATAGTTGAAAAATTCCTTTTTAATGTTAGAGACATGTAAAGTGCTTTTGGGAGCATATTGAGGTATTTGCTTCTTATTTTTATATCTAAAACATTATTGAGGGATTTGCAAAACTTGTTCTTGTTCATTGTTTTCTCCAGAATGAAGTTTCTTCTTTTGGAGATCAATTTGGTCATACTTGGAATAATCAATTTTAATTTATGCGTTGTAGTAATGCAAATTATTTAAATTATCTTTAGCTGCAGTAGATTAAGAAGTTTCTTCAAATTCTATCAAAGCTTGTCTCTTTTGTTTCATAAAAATAATTTTCACAATATTTCCATAATTGCTAAAAAGATTGTAAAGCATAGAAATTTTCAAATCAGGATAGTCAAGATGTCTGACAAACAAAACTTTTTTTGCTTCTTGATCTGCTCCCATACCATCATCCTATTCTAAGAAGACTCCATTATTAGAATACCCATTGAAAAATTATACATCACGATCGTTTGTTCTAAAAGGTTAGGGTTAACTAACTTAGACGTTTTCATCAACGTCAGAACAGTCGTATTGATTAAGATTAGCATTGTTTAAATTGTTGTTATTTGTTGAATATGAAGTTGATGAAAGACTTCTTATTGTGCTTGTATTTTATGAAATAGGAGGGATATTTTTAATCATATCATGATTATTAGCAGAGACACCAACACCAGTGTAATAAGGTGAAAGAAGAGCTGATTTTTGCATATTTTATTGCATGTTTTAATTTATATGATGAGACAATACTTAATCTTTCTTTTAGAAATCTCTAAAAATCTATGGAGAAATCATACTATTAGAATTTTGTTATTGCTATTAAGACTGTTAAGTTCTGTAATAAATTTTAGATTCATAATGAGTGTTGTTAGATTGTGGGTTGTGAGGGTTTCCATGAATAGTGTGTCTACTTGTAAGATTTCCAGTGCTACCATTGTGGTATTGGTGAGGGAGCATTGAAGTATGATTATATTATGATAAGTGAAAGTTAGATTACATAGTGTAATCGATGGATGAAGTGGAGCTAGGACGAATACCTCCTTCTAAAATGTGTGGTGAGTCGTAGTTAGGATCGATCTCACTTGGTACGTGATTTGGTAAGATGTGTTAAGAATTAACAAAATTTCCAAATCCATTATTTCCTTTTGCAAAGTTGCTTGGGTTGTTTGGTCCAAAATTATTATAAAAAGATTGAGAATTCTTATTTGGATTGATGAAGCTATTTTAAAAAGCTGCTTAACTATTTTATTTAACATTCATTGTGCTGTTTTGCATAATATTAGTTTGAGAAAATTGTTAGCTCTCTTGAATGTATTAGCAAGTGAAATTAGGATGAGTTGCGTAAAAACTAGTAAAATCATATCCTTCAGAATAATGGTTTTGTAAGTCAATAGTCTGAATCTGAGCATAATACACCTGTACATTTTTTAATAAATTCTTTGTTTTTTGAAAGGAAATTTGATTCTTAACATATGTAGCTTCTGCTTAGGACATCATTTCCACAAAACACTTTATGTTGTTTTCTCTTCTTTCAAAAATTAAGACACGAATAACTCTGACATAAGGAGAGAACATATCAAAGAGATCTTAATTAGACTTAGTTTCGTTTGTATTGAAAATAACAAGTAACACAGGAGAAAGATTATCAATAGTGTTAGCTTTCATGTGAGTTCTGTGCATAGCTAATTCTTCATTTTTTATAGACTACTCTTAAGGACTTATTTTTTACTACTGCTATTGCTACATCACTTAAGATAACTATTGTTTTCCATGGTTTCCATTTAAGGGCTGTTATGTTTATAAAGATTGAGGTTTAGATAGCTTACTTGCCAAAGACATGCTCTTAGATGCGCTTTAAAGAGACAAAAATAAACTAAATTATTTATTTTCTTTGTTTTATCTTAATAAAAAGAGAGTGTCTTTCTTTAATCTAAATTTATTTGAAATAAAAAATTAAATAAGCCTTTCAAAAATTAAACATGCTCCATGCCCTTTGTCTACTCTTTGTAACTAACAAAGAAAGACAAAATTTTTAAATCATATTCTATTTCAAACAAGCTCTGTTTTGTCTTTCTAAAAATGTTTTTAGAATTACCAAATCCATAAAAAATGCAAGTATTCAAACTAATTTAGGAAAAGTTTAAATGAAAATAAAATTAGTTCTATTCAACTGGAAAGGTTATTGATGATTTGCTTAAGTAGAATTTTTTTTTCAAGGTAAATTTTATCAAAAAATTTAGTTTGTTTTTGTGATACTTTTAGCCCACTGAATGAATTGAATCAATGGTTGCTTGATTAGAGTAGCAAATTGAATTCTTAGCAATATGAATTATTGGTGAAGAAATAAATAGGAGTTTTTCTGGCTTGTTTGAGATACAGAAAATAGATAAAAATAACTAGAAAAATAATTAACATTTAATAATTAGGGATAATTAATGTAAGAAAATTTTGTACTACTTTGAACGTATATTATTACCTGACGCTGTTTCTTTATTTGTTTGTTTGTTAATTAGCATTGATTGATGATTAATTTATTTTTTTGAAAAATAAAAATTTGAATAAAATAATCAATAAGCTTTGATACAATTTTTTTTTGCTTTCTTTTTTGTTAGTAATAAATTTTTTTGCTAATTTTTAATTTTTAATAAGTAATACCCAGTGAATAAACAGAGTGTAGCTTTTGAAGTAATGTTATAACTCAGACCAAACGCGCTTTTGATGAGCTGAGCGATATTGAAAATTTGTATTTTTTGGATAGAGTAAGCTTGTTTCATTAATTTTATGCAAAATATTACTGTGATTATCCTCAAAAATATTAATGAAATTCTTTATTTTCTTTATCTTAGGGGGATTTTTTGCCAATTTACGTTTCGAGTTATCAAACTTAAATAAAAGACAGCTTTTGTGAAGGCTGTAAAATTAATTTAATCCAATCACAAATTAAACAGTCAAATGTACGCCATAAAGCAAGCATTAATCATTTGGCTTATTAATAGTTTGGTTCATTTTACATTTCTTTTGGATTGTATTTTCATCCTAGAAAAAATTGTGAAATTGTACTGCATACAAATGATTTATTTTTTGGTATCTATATTATGTCAAAGTAGTTCATGCTTATTCCTGCTTGTTACAAAGCAATTTGAAAATTGTTTTTAAGCTAAATGAAATAAAATTGGGCTAGGCATGTTGGCTTGTTCTAGTGAAAACGCACAAGTCTGTCTGACTTGGTAAAATAAATTTATATAAATTTAATACTTTATCCTTTCTTTTCTTTTTTAATTGCTTGCTTCTTGACTTTATTTGTTTGCTTTTTTTTTGGCAATGATCTTTCAAATTAACTCTAAATTCTTAATTTATTTATACACTTCTTTTTCTTCTTTGTTTTGTGAAAGCTATCAATCTATCTATCTTTGATTTCGATTTACTTTCTTTATTTCCTCTTTTTTACTATTTTTTGTTTAGAAATCTTTATCAAAACAATACTAAACCTTAAAATCAAACAATCAATCTATTTATCTATCTTTCATTCGCTGATACATATAAATTGCTGCATGTATGAGTAATGTAGGTGTGCTTACCTAAAAAACACTATCCAATTATAAAATCATTCAGTCAAACAGCTTTCTATTTATAAATCAATAAAAAGCTGAATAACAAACAAGAAAATTCAATAAATAAATTAACAAATTAATTTGTTTGCTTGCTTGATTGTTTGTTAATCACAATTTGATTAATTTTTCTTTATTTTTTCTTTTTCACCCTCTCCATTCAGTACTTCTCTTATCTTTCTAATCTATTTGACTTTTATAATGCTTTAATTTCTTAAATTCTTCAATTTTTATTCTTTTTGAACATCTCTTTATACATTCATTAATTATCTGAGCTTTATTATGATATTCTGTTGATAATGTTGAAAAAGTGTATGGATCAGTCAAAGCGAATAAGGTTAATCAAATATTTTTCTAAATAACTACCTAAACAGCTTTGATTAAATTGCTTTAATAAATGTATAAATAATGACCTTAATTTTGACAAAGAAAGAAAACAAGTGAAAAGATAATTTAACTATACTATTATTTAGGTATCAAATTTAATCGTTTTGAATTTCCTTTAGACTTGCAAAAAATAATTGATTATTATTTTACATTAAACTAGGTCGTCATGAATTTTATTTCCTCTTCCTCCTCATAATTTAATAGACTAAAAAAGAAAGAAAATAAGCATATAATTATCTCATTTCTATTTTATTTGTCCTTCCATTTACCTGAAATATAAATATTTACTCTAAAAATAGAAAACTCTTAAATTTCTTTTGACATTAATATTAAATTAACTGTTTTCAGTAGCTTTTTGTTGCAAAAGATTATTCTAGATTTCATTCTGGTTTTGATACATATTTTTCCATAAAAAAATGTTTGGATATTAATTAGCACCACAAATCAAAAAATAATTGATTTTAACTGCAAACAAAAATCAATAAATGAAATAGAAGATTCATTTTTGTTTTGTAATTTCCTTATTTTTTATAGTAATATCAAGCTAAAAATCACAAGAATATCCTTGTTTTATTCATAAAATATCATGTAAGATAAAATAAGAGTGTAAACTATCTTATGCCTAACGAATTTAAGCCATTCTTAATTACCTTTACATTTATCCTTTTTAGAAAATAAATTCATGCTTTAAATTAATTTTTTATGCATTCATTAACAAATTCAAGATTCTAAAATAGAAACCAAATTAATTATTTTGTTACATCTCTCATTCATTCATTGAAAGAACTAAAATTAATCAAATTTACCAATAAAAAATAAATGTTCATTAAATAACTATAATATACTCAAAATAACAACAGTAAATCCAACTAGGATAAAATAAAAATTAAACAAACATAAATTAAAAATAGATAGATATACAAGCATCAAAAGAAATAAACTATCAAAGGTAGCTAGCTATCTCTTATCGCCATAGAATGTTTCACTGATAAAAATTAATTTGGTGGACAATAATTTATCAAAAATTAATCAAGCAATATCATTATTTAAATCTAGCTTTCTTCTTTTCTATTTCCATCATTTTTCAAGTGGAATTACTTGCTAAATTTTTGAAAATATTTATTCATTTGTTTTTAGATTTTCAAAATTAAAATCTTATTTAATTGCCCTTCATGTTTCTTGATAGAGTTTATTTTTAATCTGTTTTTCTCAATTTTAATTTTCTTGTTGAGTTACCAAACAAAAGTTTCACTAAAAATTGAGTAAATCTTTGATAAGCTTTTTAACGCAGATTAATTTCTTGTTCGATTAATTTTGTGGTAATCTTTTCAGTTCCTTTTTATGAACTTACCGAAAATAGAAAAACAATTTAAAAATATTTTTTAGCTTATTCACTCATCTTCAAGAAAATACAAATTTAATTTTTTCAAAAGAATTCTGCAAAATTTAAAAGTGCCAATTAGATTTAAATTTAAAAATTCTTTTATTTGATTAACTTTACTAGTAAAATACTAAAATACAACTAAATTCTAATCAAATTCTGATTTATCCCATATTAATTAGAGAAGCTTACACACAATATGTTTTAAAATCTAATTATCTTTTAATATCGGATACACAAACAAGTTACTTTTAAGTAATATTCAAAATAAATAGTCTTTAAATCTGATAACAAATTTATAATATTATACCAAAACAGCCTTTTTAATATTCAAAGTGTAATTTAGATTAAAATTAACTTTTCAAATAAATTCTTTTCAAAATTATTGAGCTTGATAAATAAACTGAAAATCTAGTAAAAAAAAGATTAATAAAAATAATCATTATTTTTATTAATTTTACATTTTCTTTTAAATAAAAACTGTAATTGATTACACATTTCCCATGGCAATACCTTTTATTGAAACTAATTACACTTCAAAAAAATTCTAAAATATGTATTTTTTAATGAATTTTTTACAAATTTAATAAATACAAAATTTAATATATTAAATTCATTTAATACATATTTAATTTAAATTCATGATTCATGTAAATAGACATCATAAAGACTTTTTTCAATTTATTATTTAAATTCATTATAATCTATTTTAATTATTGATAAATAATTAAACTCACCCATAAAACTGAACTTTTTGAGTGAGGTGGTTAAATTCTGACAATCATCATAATTGGGATTTAAGTAAAGAATTTAGATACCTCGCCTAAAATCAATACATAATTATATTCATAAATTTTATTGTTTTTTTTTTAAAATGATGGTTAACTTTCTTAATAATAATAATCGAAGATAAAAAAAGTTAATCAAAACTAACTATTAACTTGAATATTATAGAATCTTTCTTTCATATTATTAAAAAAAATTAACTTTATCTTATCTAAAATTTATGAATGTCTGTAAAATCTAGCTTTATCTGAACTATTAAGATTAAATTACTCCCATTTATAAAATATGCTATAAAATTTATTGCTATTTTTTTTCATCTTTAGTTCTTTTAGATCTTTCAGTTATTGCTAAATTTCTTATTAAACTTCACCAAAATTTTTATGAGAATATTTCTTTTCATATTTAAATTAATTTAAAATATTTATATTTAAATTTAAACAATTACTAATTTTAAAGATTGTTATTTATTAAGAAATTAAAATTTCAATATAATAAACTTCTTAATCTAAATACATCAATAACAAATTGGATAAAAAATAATGAGATGTTTGTCTAAATTTAAATAAAAATATTTTAAACAAATATTTTGCTTATGCTATTGATTTATTTAACTATAATAATTTATTATGCCTCAAGCAAAAAATCAAATCAATAATTAAACAAATTCAATAATTTAAAATAATTCAAAAAAACTTTTTGTATTATATTTTCTTTAATTTCTTTAATAATTTTTGATGATTTATTTTATTCAAAATAATATTTATTTATCATCAAACTCGTTGAAATGGATAATTTAAATCCTTATAAAAACATTTGCAGATAAATTAATAAAGCTTAATATTATATTTAATTAATCAAAACAGAATCTAATTTTAGAACAACATAATCTTGCTACAATTTTGTTTTTGATAACTATTAATTGTGATTATCTTTAGTTTATCTTGTTTTGAGTTTGACAGTAAAAATATAATTTAATATGTAAATAGATTCATTTAAGTAATATCTTCCGATTGAGCAAATTAATTTTTAAACATAACTAAAACTCAATCTTTGAGAGATTTCATTGTAAAACTTTAACAAAATTAAATTGTTTTTATTTAAGAAATATTAATAAACATATTTTTATGCAAGTTATGGCAGCATTTTTAATAAATCAGGTAAATGTTTCTTAATTTATCAATTTTGTTTTATTTATTATTAAAAAGATCAAAAATGAAAAAAAGGTTTTTTTTGAAAAAGGAATTGAGAAGTATTATAAAAAAATACACTGGAGTATGTAATTATAATAGTAAATAAAATAATAATTAGATAATGAAAATAATAATATTATGAAGTAAAATATAGTGGTATAGTCTATGCAACGAATCTAAGGAAATAGAAAGCAAAGTCTAAATTTGGATGCTAAAATGCGAAGAAATTTCAATCATGAAATTCTTTTTAATAAGAGCAAAATGTCGTTTTAGCAAAGCAGATAAATCAATCTGCTTTATAAGATAACCAAAGCGAGAGGAAATTTAGACTGTTATCTGCTAAGAATAAACATAGAGCAGGAAACAGATTTAATCCATTAAATAGCTCTATGTTTCTAATATCGGAATAGAAGCAGTAAGTAAGTAAATAAGTAAAACTTGACTGCCTTCGCTAGAAGCAAAATATAAACACGATAAAGTGAAACTTCTTAGAGAGCTTAACTATTTACTTAGATTTGAGGCATAAGAATACTTCTGTCCATTATCAAGTGAAACTCATATCGGCATCCTAAAAGCCAAAAAGGATACAACATATATGATAGGGAGGCAGGTTTTAATGTTGGTCGTTGAAAAGATGATGCTACTTGTAAGAAATATAATAGAGATAGTTTTCTTTATGAGCTAAAGAGAAAATGATAGGAGGCTTGTCAAAAGCAGAGTTCAGGAAGAGAGATTATCTTCCACAGACACCCAGGTGTGACAGAGGAACTGATTTTCCATCAACAGATTAAAGAGGAGCTATATCAGAGAAGCCTTAGAGATTTCAGAGTAAGAGGATAATTAATGACGACTTGCTAGAAACTGAAAGTCTTGCAAAGAGTGTTTCAGAGATACCGCAGAAACAACATAGAAATCTATTAGTTTATTTATGAGTTTTGTCTTTTTTGTGTGTTTTTTTTGGTTCTTTTTTGTTTTTTTATTTTTTTTTTTTAGAGAACATTTTTGAGATTCTGAGAGACAATTGCAATAATAAAGTATTTTTTTATCTATTGGTGTGTTTTTTTGGTTTTTTTGTTGTGGTTTTTTGTTTGTTCTTTGTTTTTTTTTTTAGTAGAGCTTTTTGAATGAAAGTGGTATCTGAGCAAATTGTCTTCTCTCAAAAAATAGCAAGTAGATCTTAGACCATCAAATATGAGCGTTCACGAACATTTCAAGAGAGTATTCAGGTAGTGCATTCCCAATTCCATAGAAAAAAATCAAAGCATTTTTTTGTTTTTTTTGTTTTGTTGGTGTTTTTTTTTGTTTTTTGTTGTTTTTTTTTTGTTTTTTTTTGTTTTTTTTTTTTTTTTGAAAATGAAAAAATAAGAAATAAGTTTAAGATTAATTGATTATTGTGAAAAGTAGAGATTGTTTTGGGTTATTTTAAATTACTGATTAAACATGAAATAGACAAACAATTGACTTTAATCAAAAAAAATATATTTGAAAAACTCATCAAAAATTAATCGAATTCCTCTTAAAGCAAAAACTAGTTAGTGAGTTACTTACTAGCCACAAAGCCAAGTGAGAATTTTATAATATCTGATATTGATTATAATAATTATTATAATCTTTATTCTATTGATTTCAAATAAATTTCATCATTTCATTCCATCAATCTATGTTTTATGATGCAATCTATTAACTTACTGACATATCAATTCATTAAGTTGATACATACTTAGATAGATAATAATAATCATCATTTCTTTCTCTCTTTCTCACAAAAAATGTTTTCTTAAAAATTCATTCTATCCAATAAAAAACCCATGTTATTTAACCTTATTTATGAAATTAACAATTTATTTACTCATCTTTTACTGTATCTTCTAATTGCTTTGCATTTAAAAGAAAAAAGACATATTCAATGCTTTTAGTGGACACTCTGTTTGTTTTTCAAAATTGAAAAGGGAACAGCCAATTGGTTTATGTTAAAAAGATTGAAAAATTTATCGAGAATAATGAAAATAATAACTTAAAGTTGAAATAACTTGATGCAAATGCATAAAATGTATATAAATCTAATCATCGTACTCAGTTGGTACCATAAGAGTAATAGTAGAGCTTAAATATATTTCAGTTAAAATAAAAGAAGAAAATAAAAAGCAGTTTATAATGATTCGAGAATAGATAGAAAAAAAGAAATCGAGAGTATTATTATATTAATTAATCAATTGTATTAGTTTTTATTTAGAGTCCCCCTCCTACTTAAGATGAATTTTTGATAAAATGATATTCCAAATCAAATGATTATTTTCTAGCTGAACTTTTTGTGAGTTAAGCTCTCTTTAATTTGCTTTGCTTAACATAAATAACACTTAAAATAACTTCTACTTTAACAAATGACCATAATTTTATTCTAAATAGTCTTTAACATGTCCAAGCTAACACAAAAGATCAAACAAGGCTAGCTAGTTATAAAACAAACAAAGAAATGCAATTTCCCAGCTAAAATTTGATTGATTGATTAACTATTTTAACACACAGTAAAAAGTGTTTGATTTGATCAAAAATCAAAAAGTATAAATAAACAACCTATCAACCAAGAAAGTCTTTTCGACTTGAAAAATAAAAGTTAATTTTATTCTACTAAACGAGAAAGATGAAGTCATATCCTAAAAATAGTGATAACTCAGAGTTAATAAAATTTAATAGAATGAATACTTAACAATAAACTAAGCAATTAAAATAATCAACTCTGTTTGCGTTTGCATATTTTTGAATAAATATAACATCCATCATAAATTTTAATACTTTTCGAATTCTTTTATTAATTACCATACAAATTTTAAACACTCTTATTTTTCAAATTGGTTTCGTTAACTTCGACTTTATTATAATAGTCATAATTATTGTATTATTATAAGCTATTCTCTAAAAAATTTTACAGTCACTTATTTATTTTCTTTTTGTTAGATATTTCAATAAAATATTTACATTCATTTCACATTTAATAAAATATTTCAATAAAAAGAGAACAATTATTTTGAATGCATTGATATTTGAATTTTTACCATTGAAGAACTAAAATTTGATTTCTTCCTCTTTTAAGAGATGACAACGTAAAAAATTCATCATAAAGAGAATTCAAATTCTCTTAACTGATTCATCAAAAAACCATAAATAAACGCCATCCAATCCTCAATTCATTTTTTAAAGGCTAGTAAAATAATTCTAGTTGATTTTGAATGAAAAAAATCCAATTAAATATATAGAAAACAAAATTATTATTTGAAATGAAAAAGAACAATAGATTATTAATGAAAAAATGAATTTTCATCTTTAACTGCAAAGGAAAATGTTTTGTTCACATGTTTTTTATTTCTTTAATAGCATGTGTATGATAAAGGAAAAGAACAGTTTGAATCGAATGTGAAAGGAAAATAGAAGGTTATTAAATTTAATAATAAATGCAAATTAAACTCAGTGTCTACTGTCCACATAATATACATGGCCAAAATGCATTCAATTATTCTTAGATTGAAAATTAACCACTTAATTTGCTTTGCTTGAAATATAAACAATTCAAGTGTCAGTAAAGATTGGCTTTTTCAACAAAAAAATTTCACTAGATTTATAAAACAACAAATATTTAGAACACCATTTAGAGGGAAAATATAGTATCAAGAACTTTGAAATATTTTCTATTACTACATACTTTCTATTAGATTTTTCTATTTTGCTATCATTCTTAATTAAATAATAAAGACAATATTTTAATAATGTGTCATTTAGAAACACAACAATTATTATAATAATTCCCTTAATTCTCTTCTTTTTTGCTAATTCATTCTATTCAAATTTATTTTGATAAAATATTTTACTTTTTATGTAATTCGATAGTTCTTTTAAAGTTTTTACTGAATTCAAAAGAAAAAAATTTTGAATATTATTAATACTTCAATAGAAACCTGTTAAAAATTTTAGATTACTTTAGATAATTCATACAGAGATTTCAAATAAATTCAAAATTTATCTCGAAATGTTCTTAAATATGTGTAAAAGCATAACGAAGAGTATTTGTTATGAATAACAAAATGAATATAAATGAGAGGTTTATTTTCTTAATTATTCATTTAGGGTGTATGAACACTTGTTCTAACCATTAAAACTTTATGATTCATTAAAATTTTTTTTTGTCTCATCTCATCATTTTGAAAAAACAATTAGATGAAATTAAAAATGAAGTCATTTAAAAGGTATTTCTTTGTTTTTATAACAATAAAAAATATTTGGATGAAGTTAGAAAAAAAATTATATTGAATTTTTAAGGAAGTCTTAGAATTGAGACTATTGTTTGCTCTTACAAGGTTCAATAACATAAATAACACAGATAAAGTTTAACATTGGAAGAAGAGAAATGATGAAATAATAAAATAACTAAAGTCTATTAAATAGAAAAATATTTATTGCAAATGAATAAAAAAGAAAAAATGTATTTCTATTGATGATGTTTATTTAAAATTATTTCTTGAATTTATTTATATTTTTTATCATAATTATCTCTTTAATTGTTGTTACTAAGACAAGCTAATTTTTATCAATAATCACATCAGAAATTTGAATAATAAGGAAAGTTAAAAAATCAAAAATTAGCTCACAAAAAAATTAAATGATTTAATATGATAAAAGGGATAAGGTAATAAACATTAATAAAAAAATATAATTTATTTACTGATCTCCCTTCTAAAATAAATCATAAAATCTATATATTTTCAAGAAATAAAATTTATTTCTTTAGAAGATACTTAATTCAAAATTATTTTTACAAAAACTCAAATTTTTTACATATAGCAATCAAATCCTTCTTCTTGTTCTAAAAATTTTCCTTCAATAATCATATTAGAAATTAGAACATAAACAATTTTTTGTTAATAAATCAAAAATAATTTTCTTGATAAAAAAAGAAGAAAAATATTTTATATTTAAAAGAGCTTTGTTTTAGATCTTATTTAATTCTTTAATTTATTTAATCACATTTAATTATAATAACAATTTAAATAATCTATTCTCAATTTAGAATCTTTTAATTTATCTCAAAAAATTTCATTTTTAAATTAAAAATG
The DNA here is from genome assembly GCA_000231825.2 of Tetrahymena elliotti 4EA. Lineage (NCBI taxonomy): Eukaryota > Ciliophora > Oligohymenophorea > Hymenostomatida > Tetrahymenidae > Tetrahymena > Tetrahymena elliotti. Next base: position 211,688 of record JH720332.1, read on the forward strand.
CATACAAAATAAATTAAATTATATCTCAAATAATAAAAAGTCCCAAAACTAGTTTCATGAACTTAATTCTAAGAAATATTATCATTATTTTTGAATGAAAAATTAGAATAATATTATTACTATGCGTAAAATTTAAGTTTATTTTATGCTAATAAATATGTTTATTTTTTAGTGGTGGAGGATACTTGATTTTAAATATGTATAAATAGTTTATCTTATACTCTTAATTTTTTTTTGTTTATTGAATTATTAAAGAAATTCAATATAAGTCGATTTAGATAGATTTTAAAGAATATCTAAAAAGAAATTTCGATTAGGATTAAAACAAATATTATATTTATTCATCATAAATAAATCATTAGATATATCAATATAATTATGAAAAGAGCACTTTTTTAAATAGGAAATTTATTCAAGCAAAGAAGATTCTATCAAGCTTGCGGTTTAGGATTTAGTATTGCAGTAGCAAGATAATATTATCAAAATTATTCTATTGCATTTTGTGAATAGGAAGATGATTTGAAAAGAATTGATTAAAATTAAATAAATGAAGCTAATAAAGCTGACGATGGCGAATTGGAAAAGTTTTTCAAAAAGAATGATATCATACTTATTAATAAGTATTCAGATTTATCAGATATAATTGTACATCATAAGACACAATCAGAATGTCTTGTTTTCTTACCAGGATGTTCTGAAGAGTCCATTTAGATTATACTCAAATCAATGTAAGATAAAAAGGAAAACAAAAAGACTAAATTCTATGCATTTAAGCCTTCAAGGAATTATCTTAATAATGCTTTGCAAAAGCGTGAATAAGAAAAGGAGAAAGACTTATAGGAAAAACTAAATGGTGTAGAATTTTTTGGAATAAACAGCTTTGGTGATTTGAGATACTTTTCTTTGAATAAGAATTCATAAATAAATAATTTGAAGAACTGTTTAGGCAGAAATGTTAGCTAATAAGCATACTTTTAAAGAATTATGAATTTCTTTCACCCTCCTAAAATTGTTGGAGAAAAAGATTATCCATAATTGATATAAAATATTAATGATTTAACAGATGAAGATAGATTAATTATTAGCTACATCCCTGAAGAGAAAGTTTATGATGCAAATTTACCAAAATTTAGCACATTTGATTTGTATCGCTAAGGTAGAATAAAAAACATTAGTCAATTAGAAAGCAGATTTAGAGATATTTCTTATGAATATATTGAAAAGAATACAAAATTTATTATTATTAGAAATCCTGACATAGCTTAGTCTTTATCTATTGGAAAAGATGACATTGGAGAAATCTATATTCTAAAGCGTACACAAAAATAAATGAATAATGAATCTAATTGGTTCTTCTAAGGATAAGAGTATCTTTACAATAAAATCGAATGGGATCCAAATAATGACTCTGATATTTAACTCAATTAAAATCAAATCATAGAAAAACTCTACTAACGTAGTTTTAATTATGTTAATTCAGTTCACACCGACCTTGATTTGAATAATTTGCTCCAAACTGCTAATGAAAATGGTGTCAATAAATTCTTAATATATTACTCAGCAGAAGCCCTTGAAGTTGACTATGAATAAAAACTTACAAAAAAGCTTATCTCAGTTAAAAAGAACATCTAAGACTAAGATTTCTAAATTATTTTTACTAAAAACCCTCTCTTATTGAAAAACTATTTCCGTATCATCCCTGATAAATATACTGACACAGTTCGTTTATTAGATTATTCTTCATAAGGTAAAAATCTTGATTAAAGATTACAAGACTGGACTACAGTGGCTATGTATTCACCCAATAACACTCGTGAGGTAGTTTCAAAAGAATAGTAAATCTCAAACGAATATTCTATCTATCAAAAACAATCAGATGAAGCAATCAGATACAAGTATGAAGGAAAAATGACTAGAAATAGACTTAGTAATTTCGTCAAACAAAGCATTTCAAAAAGTAATTCATTCATTTCAATTCCTCATTATAAATGAGAAAATTGCATTTAACATATTTTTAATGAGAAAATAAAATTTTCATTTTTCTAAATTATTAAAGCAATTAAGCTTAAAGTGCTTTTAAAATATCAAAATTATGTTAAGTGGTTTTAACAATATATAAAGAAATGCTTAGAAATTCTAATAACAAATTAAAAATTATTTGACTTAGATTACAATTCAAAATTTTTTAGCATTAAAATTTCATTTATTTCAACATTCTTTTTAAAAGAAATGTGACTAATAGAAATATTTTATCATTTAAATTTCATTTATTTAAAAATATTTTTTAATAGAAATTTGGCTTAGATGGCAAATTAAATATTTTTAACAAAATTTTTTTCTGTAATAAATTCTTTCATGTATTTTTTTTTAGATATTGAAAAGCTTTAACTAATAAAATAAATCTATTAAAAATTGTCGAGAATTAATTCAGACAAAAGATAAAGAGAATTTATTTTTAATAATTTAAAACCTTTAAATAATTGATTTATTGATAAAAAAATATTAATATTTGCAGTTTTTTATAATAAATTTAAGTTGAAAATTTAAATAAAATTAGGAGAATAGTAGTATTATGAATCAGATAGCTTATCTTAGAAATATTCTAGCAGATACTTAAATGCAGCAAACTTTTATAAAGAAATATTGTAAAATAATAGTGATGATATTAGTTTGGTTTACTTTTATAAACCAGGATGTCCAAATTGCTATGCTATGCACAAAGCCCTAGAAAAGTTTGTATCGGATTTAGAAACTATGAAGGAAAATATTAACCAATATGAAAAAGGTTTGAAAGAATATTAAAGTTATGATGATAACTTAATTAATTAATACAATCTTCACAACTTTACTAATCTTAAGAATATAAAAGTTTACAGATATAACATATATAATGAATGTAAAGAATTCCCTTCACCCAGTGCTTCTCCTCTTGTCTTCCTATTCACCAAAAATAATAGATATAAACCCTTCCAAACTGATATGTTGAAAGATAGAGTCAACATAAATGACTAAGAAAAAGTATCTAGATACTTATTTAAAAAAATTGATTTATTAAATTTATGATTTCAAATTCTAAGTAAGCTTTTATTTTGTGTTTCTTATACCTTTTAAAATTGTAATTTTAAAGAATTTTTAATAAAAAAAAAATATTTTATTCCAAATAATTGTCAATAAAACCTAAAATGGCTGTCTTACTCAACAAATTTATATCAAAAAAGAATACTTTTTAAAATTTTTAAGGAAGTTAAATTGTTTTTAGTTCACAAGGATTATTTAACTGTTTAAACTCAATAATTTTAACTTTCATAATCTGATCTTTAAAACTTGCTTTCATGACTATCAATAAAAACATTTTTCAAATAACAAATTTATGCAAATGGTTTAAGAAATAATATATTTATTCTTTAACTTTATCTTTATTTTAATCTTATTGTTTTTCACTTGTTATATTATAAAAAATTGCTTATCATAAATAGGTTTTTGGATCTAAAATAAAATATGCTATCAGGTTCTATATCAATAAATATCATACCCTTTACTGATAATGCTAATATTAATAAAATTAATAACGAATGAATAAATTATCCTTAATATATTAAGTATTATTTTTCTTATCTTAATTACATACTATCTATCTTGTGTAAAGAAGATAATAAATTTTTTTATTATTATTATTTAATTTTTCTGTTTATTTCTGAATAAAAATATTTTTATTTAATTAAAATTTATTAATAATAATTTTTTATAATCATTTGATATTCATTCAGATTCCATTCACTTGAATAGAATCATTAATTTTTATTTGATCTTCAGGTTTTTGAGAAAATTATAAAAAATTATTATTCTTTATAAATAAAAAAACATTAGAAAAAAAGTAAAAAATTGATTCTAATAAAAATAAGGATTACCTTCCTAAAATTGAAAAACTTTTTATTTGTACTAATGAATTTAAATCTTAAATAAATTCATTTTCTGGACAAATTATTAGTCTTTATTTATTAATTCTTACAAATATGTTTAAATCTGAATTAAAATCATCGTCATCAACAACATATTTATTACCAAAACAAAATTTTTTGATTTTTAATATATCTCTAAAATATTTTAATTAAATATTATTGACAATATCTTCAAAAAAGAAAAGAATAAGAACAAACATTTTAATGAGTTGGGTCCACACAATCTCTCAGATATAAAACTCAATTAGAATCAAATCATAGAAAAACTTTATCAATCAGGTTTTACTTATGTTAATTTAGTTCAAACTGACCTTGCTTTCTTTTACTCCAAAGTGCTAATGAAAATGGTGTCAATAAATCTTTTATTTGTTACTGCAGAGTGTCTCAATAAACATTTTTTAATAAATTTTTCTAAGATTTAAGGTTTCTATTCAAAATGTCCTGACACTGAATATTAATTAGTAAATACTGAATTTAACCTAATACCTATCTACTTTAAATGCAAAAATACATTTAAAAAATTTTTTTCAATATTTATTATAACATTAAATGGTACATCATTAACAATTCAGGTTGAGAGATATGATTTAGTTGAAAATTTAAAAACTAAAATTTTAGAAAGAACTGGTATTTTATAATACTTGTTATAACTGTATGTAGCCTTATAAGGCAGTACCCTAGGGTACTATACATATATATATATATAATAAAGGCTTATTTTTGCTAGTAAATAATTAGAGGATGGAAGAGTTCTTGATGACTACGGTATTATAGAGTTTTCTACTTTAGAACTCTAGTTAAGATTGAGAGGAGGAGGTGACCCTCCTAAATCATTTGTAGATTTGCAAAAAGAATCATCAAAATAGTCACTTTAATTCTCTGATTCTGCTCCAAAAAATAGGGTTACTTGTGATGGAATTAACTTGGGAGGTTATTAATAAAATAAATAATGCCCATATTATAATCAATTAGTTATATCTTAAATAGGATATTAATCTATAGAAATTATTAGTGATTTGTATGATTAAATTTTATGTCCTCACCCTAAATGTAATAAAGCTATCAAATTAGTGACATGTGGCTTTACTAATTGTAATTACAGATGGGCAGGAATTAAAATAGAAAATGGAAAATTTAAGTAAGTCAATTCATCTTTTATAGAAGCTCCAAAAACTACTTATACAAGATATAATCCTTAAAATAAAGATAATAGTGCAAATATTGTTTAATGGAAATAGCTCTTTTTATTTGCAAAACCCATTCAATCCCTTTAATGTTCAATATGTATGAAAGAAATAAATCGAGGAAAAATATAGGTTAGTGAATTTTGCATTGAAAAAGATTAACACAAATGCCACTCAGAATGCTATTAGAAGATTTCTTCAATATTTAAGAATTGCCCTCTATGCATAGAAGTTATATGAATAATTGGTTGACATTTATTTATTAAATATTACTCCCTCTAATATATACACTATTTATTTGTAAGAAAATTTTAAATAATTTCTTCTTTTATTTCATTATTGTTCTTTATCCTACTTGCTTGTCAATCCTCTTTACCAAATTTTGTTATATTTTTAATAAATACCTGAATTAAATATTATTCACATTATCTATTAATCTATTAAAAGAAATGAAAAAATAATCTTTTTTATTACAGGTGAGATAAAAGTTTTATTTTTTTAAATAAATAAAAGTGCAATAATTATGTTAAAGATTGTGATGTTATGAATGGTTAGCTTTTTCATCAAGAAGTTTTCAATTTTGAATTTAATTTGAGAAAGTGAGATAAATTTGTTTAATATTTGTTTTAATATATTTTATGCTCATTATTAACTTGAAAAATCATTTAAACATTTATCAAAGATTCATCTAGTTTTCATTAAAGGTATTAGTAAAAGCTTTATAAAGAATGTTTAACAATTCGTCAGAAGATTTTCTTGATTCTGGATTTGAATGAATCATGTTTTTGATAATATTCTCTACTAAAAAATCATCTAGCCAGGATCTTCTCATATGTATACTTTTATTTTTAAGAAAATCCCAAATAATTTCTTCTTCTGATTTTCTTGATTCTTATTTATCACATTTGTCCATGTTTTGTTTATCAATTAATGATCTTAATTTATAAATTAATTGCTTCATCTAAATTATAAAATAAATGATATTTATCAAAAACAAAACATTTGGATTTCAGTATCTTTGAAAATATTTCAATTAATTAAAATTTTCATTAGCCACACAAATAAAAGAAAAACAAGAGGCCTAATCAAATAAAGTTATTAATAGAGTCATTTCAATATTTTAATTTAAAAATAAAAAAAAAATAAATAAATAATAAATAACATAATAAATTAATAATACTTGTTAAAACAGTATCCTAGGGTACTATATATATATATATAATTTAAAATAATTAAAAAATACCATTTTTTAAACTTTATTTCATATTTTAATTGAATTTATTGATTTTAAGTGATGTTTTTAAAAAGTTATTTAGATATTACTAATTTTAATTTAGAAAATTTGGGTATTATCTTAATTGATCAATACCAAACTTTTTAGATCATAATTGGTTATCTCCTAAATTATGATAGAATAGTTAATTTTTTTAAGTAAAAATTTATCATTCTTTTGAACTTTGTGATATGAAATTTAAGTGATTGAATTTTCTAAATTAAAAGTAATTAAAAAATATAAAAAATGAATAATTAGTTAATAAAAGGATGGAGGTAATAAAGTTCAAAAGTTCACTGTCTTGTGAGAGAGAAGAATAACTTTTATTGATTTTGTTAGATATTTTGTGTTTTAATATAAATTAATGGGTAGTAGTAGTGAATTATAGTGCAATGTATTTTTATGCATTCACTGAATCGTCAATTTAATTTTAATAAAAAATTCATTCACTCATACATAAATTTTTTTCAAGCAAAGAAAGCAATATAAGCATTAAATTAAGAAGTAAACATAAAATTATTTAAGAGAGTTTTAAAAGGATATTACAAATATTTTACATTTTTACTCCTATTTCTAAGATGCAAGCTTAAAAATTAGCCATACTTAATTAATAAATTAAGTTAAAAGTTAATCCTGAGAGGACAATTGAAAAAGTTTTAGAATCATGTGAGTTAGATTTGTAGAGAGTACTAAAGATGAATACTCCTAAATGTCTCAGAAAAATAGATATATAAGTAATCAGCTCTTAATATTTACAAAGCAATCCAGTCTTCATAGAGCTGACAAGTTATATAAAATAATGGAATGCAAGAGTAGATGACTATCGAAAAGACAAATAATTTTTTAAATGCCAAAATGCATTAAATACTATTTTTATAGAGCTTGGAATACATTTGAGAGAAATTTGTTAAACCTTTCGTAGAGATATTCAATTATCTTACTTAAATAGTGTTAAGAAGTGGTTTGAAGATATTTATGCTATCTTTTGTGATGAATTCAATGCCAACTAAAAGAAAAAACTACCTCCTGAAAATTTTTAAGATATTCTTGACCGCATTGAGCTAGCTATGTAAGAATTTAATTAAAACCATTAAATTTATTTTGATAAAGAAAATACCTTTATTATTGATTTTTTTAATAAAGCTCTTTAAATTGATTAATTAATGAGTAAAATAGCTTTTTGTTTATTTACAATTTGAAGTTATTTTATTTAAAAAATGATTTTATTATTAAAAAAAGAGCCTCTAAAATAAATGACAATTAAAAAATTAATGAAATCTTGCAAAGAAAGAAAAAATAGACAATTGATCTCAAAACTCCTACTACCAAATCTTTGGATTTTTTCTCAAAATTTTTACCTCGTCCATAAACAGTTGAAAGTTAACCCTAAGCTTATTCTACATTTACACAACACATTTAAAAATAATCCCATCAAACTCCAGCATAGCAAGAAATTCAACCTAAAAGAGAATCTATTTAATAGAATGATCAAATTAAAGCAGAATAAAAATAACCTCATGATTTAGGAAACTAGAATAACTAGAAGGTTGTAAACTTTATTGAATATGAAAGAAAAAACTAAACCTGCATTCCCTGTGTAACAAACAAAAATTTCTTTTTCACTTACAAAATAAAAATAACTTTTAAAAAAAAATGAATTATTTGTATTAATAAATGAAATTTGATATTAATTAAATGTATAAATAGAGTAGAGCTCATTCATATGGTCACATACCTCTTTAGTCATAAGTTAGATTTATATCAAAAACATTAGATGAAAAAACTTAATTCAAGCTATAAGTCATAAAGCAAAAGCTAAATAAAGAACAGGAAAAGAAAGAGTAACAATAACTTAAAAATTTCATAGAAAGACAAGCAAAGGAAAGGAGATAACTCATGCAATTCAAAAATTCTTGTAATGAATTGACGTTCTAGTGTAATAACTTTGGAGATCTTAAATTTTAGAAAAAAGAATTGTAAGAAAATCTTGAAGATTCTATGCTATCTGATATATTTGATGATAAATCTATGATTGCAGGGTAAATAAAATATATTTTTTTATTCAATAAATTTTTTACTATTGTAGATTTTTGTTATAAAAATAAAATAAATGTTTTTTGAAAAATTAAATCCCTTCTTAAAGTGTTAATTTAAAATTTGTATTGAAATAGTTATAAGTAAAATAAGAATGAAAGTTTTGATAGCTATGCATAAACAGGATAAGAAGAGACTAAAAACCCTTCTTTTTCAATGTAGAAATCGTTAGGTAAAGAAGTGTCTGACAATGAAAATGAAGATTATTTTTCTTAAGAGTGTGGAAATAATCCTTCAATCTTAACTCCTCAATTGTAAAAGAATAGATCTAATATTGAGGGATAAAACAATTAAGCATCTTCAAACCAAAATAGTTAATATTTTAAAACGACTTCTTCCTTCTTTCCAAATAATAATTAGTTACCAACTATGGAAACATTCATCTAAATTAACAGCAGGTAATCAACAAGTTAGCATAAAACAAGGAATTATTTATAGTATGATACAATATATTCAAAATAGAAATCTAAATTAGAATATTCAAGTCTTCAATCTCCTTAAAAAGATATAAACACTCCCTAAAAGTAAGCTGTAACTATAGATCTTTTTGGATTACTTGAATAAAAGAATCCTTCTCTTTATAATCCAAAATAAGGCAATAACTTCTTAAATACTTAAAACTAAATTACATAAGAAATTAAAAGAAATAAGATAAACTAACTGATTCAGACAAAAGGAAAGATTATCAACTTGAGTCAAAAGCAGTTACCATAGTTAAGTCATACAAACCTGAATACAAATTATAGCAGCCAAAATATTCAAAATGAACTAACTGAATAAGTTGTAAAAGAGCGTTTGTAAAATACAATCATGCAGTATAGTACTAAAATAAAACAATACTAAGAAAATAAAAGACAGATTAATACTAAAATCAAGTAATCAATCACTGATAATTAATTAACAAGTGACTAAATAGATGAAATAAATAAAATAAAAAGTACTCTATCTAAAAAGAACATAAAAATAGATACCAAAAATTTAAAGGCTTCACTTATAAGTCCTATTTTACCAGTGCCTCAGTACAAGTTCCTTAAAAATAAAGCACAATTTCTTCCAGATTAAGGAGATCGTTTATTTGCAGAAGAGGAAGATTGACTAATAATATTTATTATTATATTATATTATTAAATTAATTTAAACTATTATATTATTTTTCTTTATCTAAAAATTTGTTAATAATATAATTCAATGCAATTAAAAATTAAATGATATATTAATCTAAAAATAAAAAAATTTAATTCTACTTTTTCTATAAAAATCAAAAAATTCAAATTTAAATAATTGTTTAAAATTAATTTAAGAAAAATGAGGTTTTAAGCTTAAAGTATTTTAATATATATTTATTATATTTATAAAGTGAATAGATAGATACATAAATGTTAATAATGAATCATTAAAACAAGTAATTAATTTTTATTTAGTAAATTAAAACTGCTATTTTTTTAAAGGCAATTTCAAAATTCAAAATATTATTTTTAACTTATTAAGAGAAATTTATAAATAATTTTTTCATATGAGTTCTTTTTTGAAATTAGCTAGAACCAATTTATTACTAAGTTCTTCTTGTATATCATGTGAACATTTTAATTTGTTAAGTTTTTAGTTATTATTTATTCAATGAGAGTATTCCAGATTTGATTAGTATTGATTAAATGTATGTGTTTCTTCTATCATGGCATCGTTTTATATATCATATTCTTCAGAATCAGCATTAAAATCATTATTACAATTTTCACTAGTTTTTTTACCATTTTAAATGGATCCAAACTGAATAGAATCTTGTGATCTTCCTGACAAACAGAAACTATATTCGTGGGGAGAATTTGAGGGGTTACTTTATTTGGCGCTGGTGCTTTTGCATAGTCCTTAATTTACTTATGAGGTTTAATTTGGATAACTTTTTTAGGAATAAACTGTAAAATCTTAAGGGTAAAAAAGCTGAGATAAACCTCTAGAAGATGATTAATTCTAGTTAAATTTTTCTGAATCAGCACTATGGTAGTTACTAATTTGTTTGCTATAGCTATCTCCACACCCATAACTATTTACAGTTGAATTTGAATCGTAATTTGATTAGTAAGTTTAGTCACAGTTATTTGAACAATATCCACTTTAGTAAGGGATATTATGTTGCGTATTATTCTAGACAGAAGTATTACTCAAGTACTGATTTAAACTCTTTTATTTTGTATTACAGTGTTTTAATCTATTAATTATATCTTCTTACTTTTCCCAATTTATATTATTGGAAAGAAATACTTATACATCTTTTAAATTTCCATATGTATCATATTCTATATCTATCTGCTCAGCTGGATTAATTATATTTTATTCAATTACTTTATCTTAGCATATTTAAAATCTTAAAAGATCATAGGTTTACTAAGCCTCATTACCCATTTATTATAATATTTCATCTTCTTAATCATCTGGATTTTTCTCCATAAATATAGTCTATGAGTATAACCTATTTAAAGGAAAATTGTTAAGCAGGGTTCTTAATTTTTAATTTGATCAATTATTTAAAATTTATAAAGATGAAGAATTAAAAAATTTTTTTTATTTTTAAAGTGATATTTTTTTCAAACCACCTTTTTGAATTAATTGAATAAATTAAAATAAATTACTTTTGTGCATATTGATAGGAACATTGTTTACGGAGCTTGGGGCAATTAAATAATATAGATGAGTAGTATAGGTTAAATAAATTATCAATATTAATCATTTTTATAAGCTCTAATTCACAAATCTAATTATTAAGATATTAATAAATATAAATATTTTGATATAAATTCTTACTTCTTGAATACTTGGAATCTAAAAATATTTAGATGCTTCTATTAAATTCAACCAGTCATTAATTTCAAAGCATGAGGGAAGGATAATTTTATGGTAGTAAATAAAATTCAATAATATTTTTAAGGTGTTGTAGGAAGTAATTTCAATATAAAGTATGGATTCAGATTTCTCCATAAAGGCTTAATCAAATAGTGTTTTAAAATATAGAGATTAAGTAGTTAGAAGTAGCTTATTAGCACGAATTTATTTACATTCACATTATATAGTGATATCTGAATATTAATAAAATATTTCATTATCTTCATACCAGATAGAATCATTAACCTTTTTTAATAGTAAATTGTTAATATAGTTAAAATTTGCTAATTTTAAAAATTACCACAACAAATGTAGGATCATAATTTTTTATTTATTTTTGAGGGCTTAAAATGTTAAATTTATCTTTACTATCTAAATTATTATCAGGTTTTAGGATTTTATCAGTGTTTGTAAAGCTAAGAAATTTTTTATAATGTTATTTATGGCGGAAATATCTTTAAAAATAGTAGTTGTTAAATCTTTACACCAAAGTGGATTATATTTCTTATCTAATCCACTATTCATTTTGGTTTAATGCATCTAAAAGTGTGTTTAACTTAATTTCATGTGCAAATTCTTATAATTAATTTAAATCTTTTTAGTTTCTTATTTGTCTGTAATCAAACACTCCAGAATACAAATATTATACAACAGTGTTTACAAAAAATCTTTATTCAAAATCTCTATGGCTTAAATTTAAAATTTATGCTGATTCAATCTACAAATTAAAAAAAAATTATTTTCATAAATCATATTTTATTTTGAAAGATGATTACTTTATTTAAAAAGGCTCTATTTCTAATATTATCCATTCTATCCATAACAATAACTTTATGGATACCTATTTTGAATGAGTTAAATTATATTAAGAAATCATAGTCTTACTAGCTGTACATTAAATTTTAAAGGTATTTAAAATGAGATTCTGTATCTATTTTCGAAATTTGATCATTCTATTTGATTATATTTATTTAGTTAGTTAAACATCAATATATGTTATTTTGAGAACAAATAAATGTTCTACTGATTCTTTTTCATTTAAAATTAAGAATTTAAAAATGAAAAAATGTACCTCTGTTTATGAAATATTGAGATAGTGAATGTCATTATAATATTATCCATCAAATCCACCAAAAACAACAATTGCAGATCCAACAACAACAGCTGCTCCTCTTCTTCTTGGATTAGGAGATGTTTAATCAATTTTTACTAAACAATCTGCTTATTTAGATGGATCGAATATAATAGTTTCATTTAAATCCTTTAGGTTCCTTCCTCCAAAAATGTATATTTTATCATCATAAACTTAAGAGCATTAGCCCCACCTAGGTTAAAATACATGATTATAATGAATAATTTATCTCCATTCTAGCTATTTATTCTGAGTATCAAGCAAATATTCCCCAACATTCAACTCCCAAATATCGCTATTAAAAAATAAGCATATTAATGAAAAGTTATTAGATAATTTGTATTTTACTCATGACATCTATAATTAGAAAAGCAACCTCCTAAAACATAGAGCTTATTTTAAACAGTAGCACTTGAATGGAATCTTCTCTTTGGAGGTATTTTTCCAATTGGCTACAATAAAATCCTATTTTTTATAAAAAGCAATCTAAATATTAATTTTGCTGATTTTGGTTTTAAAGTATTTTTAATACATTTAGTAAAATTGTTTCAAAAATAGTTTTTGTTTAATTCTTTTATGTAATTCTTAATTATTTGTCTTATTTAAAGTTGTAAATTTCTTTTATTAAAAAAAATGTAATAATACCATTATGGTTCTTGCTCTAGACTAAGAACGCAAAGATCATTTAAGTCTCCTACACCTTCTCCTCCAAAAACTACTAAGTATTTATCAAAGAATAGATTTGCTGAGTGATAAGTACGAGGAGTTACCATATCACTATTTTAAATTTTTAAATATTCCCAATTACTATTATCTATATCATATAAATGGACATCATTGAATCGCTTTTTTTCCTTTCCTCCGCCTCCAAAAATAAGAACCCTTTGTTTAGTTTTTATTTAAAGATGGTTTAATTATCATTTTTGAAGTTATTCAAATATGTTTCAAATTTCTATTTATCAATTTCATGCTTGTTTTAAAAATAATATGTATGCATTCATTTTAAGAGATTTCTGTAGAAGTTTAAATATCAATTGAAAAAAATCTTAGTATGCTTTTATTTAAAAAGTAATGGAATGCTTCAACAATTTAGCTTGCTGAAATTTTTTGTTTAAAACTTAAAATGCTGCTATTACTTATTCTTCTATTCTAGGTAACATCCTGAATGGTTAGATCTCTTTTCTGGTACAGAGCCGTAATTAGGAAGAGCAATCCACTCAAAGTTATTCAAATCAAAAACCCACTAGTCATTCATGTAATTTGATTCTTTTTAAAAATAATAATAATAAATTCAAACAGCTTCACTGATTGATGATGGTAATTAAGCTAAAATATTCATAATTTCTTTAGAATAATTGTTGATATTTAAATTTATTATTGCTAATCTATGTGATTGCTATTATAAACTTGTAGCTTCAATGAACTAATATTTACCTGCATATCCTCCAAATAAGTATAGTGAATTATCTTTTGCTTTGACAAAGGAATGACCCCATCTCGCAGAGGGAATTTCTTTATTTCTACAACTTAAAGAAGCTTTTTTCCAAATACTTGGGCTAGTAGACTTTGGGAGTGACTAATCTATAGTAGAATCTTTGCTATTGATGGAAGAAGAAGATGCTGATGGCTGTAATTATTAATATGACATTTCGCTAATATAATTACTACTTTAAAACCCTATGTAAATCAAATAATCAGTTTTTTGCTTTCTACTTTGATTTTTTAATAACTATTAATTTTTCAAATTAAACTTGACTGATCAATCTCTATCTATCTTTCTAATATCAATTTAATATTTGTTTTCTTATAATTTATTTATTACTTTTTTATTGTATTTTGTTTATATATTATCAAAATCATGATCATATGCTATCAAAAAAATTTGGTATTGTAGTAGTGATGGATTGAAAAAACTAATGCAAATACATGAATTTTCAATTAAATATTTTCAGGATGGAAAAATTTACTATTCTTGCAAAAATAAACCATATCAACTCAATGACTGTGTCATTGTTAAAAATATTGAATTCATTTATTTCTATTTTGCTTAATTTTTAGAATATTATTTGAAATTTGTTCAACGTATATAGCTTCAGACAATAAGTAAATACACTATATGCAAATAAATTTTGAAATAGATTGACAAAATACTTAATTACAAATTTATATAAAATGTATACAATCCAAATCCTTTTATTTTGAATATTAAATTAAATTGATTCTCTTTATCTCTCTAAATAAATTTACGCCTGTGTGTTACAAAATATTTGCTTAAAAATGCAAAATGAAAATATTAATCCAAATTCAAATATAATTTGAATTCATCAAAAAAACTACTGAATTGATATAAATTGAAAAATAATATTCTTCCAAATTTTAAAATAAAACTAAATATTCAATTAAGAACTTTCAAGTCACAATAAATCTTTAGAAATTCAAAAATCAAGAAGCGCATTTGAAAATAATAGTTTTATTCAAATTGAAACTACTACTTCAATATTTAATTAATTGTAAAAAATCCT
Source organism: Tetrahymena elliotti 4EA (assembly GCA_000231825.2). Lineage (NCBI taxonomy): Eukaryota > Ciliophora > Oligohymenophorea > Hymenostomatida > Tetrahymenidae > Tetrahymena > Tetrahymena elliotti. The sequence continues at coordinate 226,729 of JH720332.1, forward strand.
TAATTATCTTTTATTATTTAAAATTTCATCAAAATTTAAAAGTTTTGTATGTACTTCTTAATTACTCTCAATTTAAATTTTATATTTATTTTTTCTTTGCAAAATTTAATTAAAATAAGAAACTTCTTTCTATTTTATTATACTTTATTTATCGATTTCTTGCCATCTATTTTTAACATGATTTAAATAAAATAACCTTAGGTTGTTTGTTAATTTATATTAGAAGGTCATATCCATTTTATGAATTCTTTCATTTTAAAAAAGCTCATCTTAAATAAACTACTTTGAAATATTTACTTTGATGATTGATAAGTATTTTTAATAAAACTTACTTTTACTTTTTTTTATTCTATTTACCAACAAAATTTAAGTAAAATATTTAGATTATTATATTAATTTGTATATAAATGATATTGCAACTATAATTTTAAAAAGTTTAATAATAATTTTTACAATTTAAGTTTTTTATTTAAAAGTTTGAAATGTACCTATATATATCTATTAAAAATTTACTAACAGGAAATACCCTATTACATTATTTAAATTGTCTCATCATATCTGAACTAAATTTTCAGAGTATTTAAAACCTATTCTTATTTATTTGAAGATATGTTAAAATGTAATTTAAAAATAAAATATTTCACTTAAAGAACTAAAATTAATGTAATAATAAGTTTGATATGTATTTAATTGAATGAATTGATTTAAAAATTTAACAAAAGTATGTTTTTAATGATTAAAATAATTTTAAATTTATTAGCCATTTATTTCTAAAATTTCAAAATGTTTTATTATCAAATGCATATTGGATAGGATTTTTATTTTTTTAATTTAATTAGTCAATTATTATTCAGCAAAGATTAAGCAGCTATTTATTGATAATAAAAATAAGATTTATCATTTGATATCCTTTAATTAAGTAATACTAATAAATTATATTTTTAATATGTAAGTTAATAGCTAATCTTCTGGGTCCTAAATGGATTCAGTGGAGAGAATACCTGGACTTAAGTATAGAGATTCTTTAGAAGAGGATTCTTATGGAAATAAATCAATAAGCAAGTAAAGTTTTAAGAACACTCAAAATAGCAGTAGTACATTAAATTAGAATGAAATAGTTTCTGGTGATTAGCGATATTTTCCATATGAGTATGAGATATACTAAAGAAAAAATTAATAATAAATGCAGCAAGATAATTAATTTGATCAGTAAAATTAGGGTTTATTTTAGTATGAATAAGGCCAGCATTTAGAATAATTTTTATAGAATTGTTTAGCTTAAAATCCATAAAACCTTCAACATTTTAATTAGATCGATCCTAGAAGAAGGCTATTTATATAAAACTAATAGCATTAGAATATGTAGAATTTTATTGAAAATTAAATGAGGGAGAACTAAGAAGATGAAGAAGAGGATGAATAAGAATAAAATTAATTGGATTCAGTTGAATAGTAGCAAGATATTTAATAAAATTAAGATAATGAAGAAGAGCAGGATTTAGAGGATTAATATTATGATTAAGATCATACATAAAATGATTAAAATGAAAATCTAGAGAATTATGAAGATAAATATAACTAAAATTACCATCAAAATGAAGATGATGATGATCAAAAAGAATAGGAACATTAAGATTTAGATGAAAATGGGAATAATACTTTAGGAAGAAATGTCTTAAATTAATATCTATAAAGAGAATAGTATAAATTAATGGCTCACAAATAAAATCAATAACAAAAAGAAGAATAATTCTATGATGAAGATAATCTTGAAGATGAGGAATACGATGAATAAAATTAATATATTGAATCATTAGTGACAGGTAAATTACTAAATGATCAACATTTTAAATATTTTTAATTAACTTTCAGTTTATCAAAAATTTTATTTGAATAAAAATTAGAGTGTTTGAATTTCAAACTAAAATTTCATTTTTGATTTTCAAATTTTCATCAAAGAAATTATTTTAACAACTTTATTGATAGAAAAATAGGACGGAGATGAAGAAAAAGTTGGAAATTAAATTTTATAGTAATAATAAAATGAGGTTGAAGAAATAAAATAGTATTAGTCATAGATAAATCAATAGGAGTAACATAATAATGTTTTACTTTTTAAAGATAGCTTATCTAATAACCCAAGTAAAAATCAAACTCCAACAAATTCTTAGAGATCTGAGAATTACAATTCACTTAAATAAGAAAAGTAAAATGATTAAAAATAAAGTAAGAACCTTGATATGTAATACCAACTGCCAGTTTAAATGAATTAGTAGTTATTTTCAACTAGTATATAAAGACAGTAGTCTAATCCTCTTTTGCAATAAAAATAAGAACAAATATAAAATTAGCAGCAAGTAAATGAGGCATATTAAACCAATAAACCGTAAAAATCTTCTTAATAAGCTTAGAATTAAATTTCCAATTAATAATTTAGATAATCTAAAGAATAAGATAACCATTCAAATAGTTATAGAGATTCTGAGAATGCATATAACTCTTAAGCAAATTCTATGATTTCTAATTAAGAAAGATAAAACACTAATAACTAAATTTAATATAGTGATTCACTTAATTCAAAGGATTCTTTTAGATCTACATAGAATGATGGTTAAAATTCAATAAGATATTCTCATCATTCTTAATAATATTAATAATAATAGTAGCTTTAAGAGCAAATATAACCAATAGGAGAAGCAGAGGAATAAAGATAATAAGATTTCATAAAAGAGACTTATTAATAAAAACAGTAAATTTAATAGATTTATAACAGCTAAAATTAAATGTAAAATTAAAGATAAGAATAGCAAAACTATTAGCAAATTACTCCGAAATAGTCTGTTTCAAAGAGAGAAGATCATGTATCAAATGAAACTTTTTAAGTTAGAAATTAAAGTAATTTAGATGATAATTATACTTATAGAAGTAAAGAAAGTATTGAATTGACTAAGAGAAGTACTTTATCAAATGCTAGTGCTACTTAAGTAGCATAAAAATAACTATTTATGTTAAACCTTTTAGAGCAAAAGGAATAACTAAACTCTGAAAGATATAATATGCTTGTATAAGATGAAGAGATCATAGAACAAGATATTGCATCATCTCATAGGACTGATATAAGAGTAAATAGTGAAGATTATAGATAATTGAAGTAACTTATTATGAGTAAGAATCCATCTAGTCAATAATAATATTAATATAATGAAAATAATAATTTAAAATTAGAAGAAAATATGTAATTTGGAAAATAATTAAGCACCTAATCTTAACAAACTCCTGAAAACAGGTATAAGTAGCTTTCTTCTATAACTGGAAATAACACAAAAGAGTTATTTGAGTATTCAAATAGTTCAAATAAAAATAATTAAACAAATAATTTATTTGATTCATAACTTAAAGCAATAGGAAGTAAGGAATGCTATGATTCAACTATTAAAAACAGATTAAAAGTAGATCTTTTTAAAAAATTAACAGATCCAACAATGGTTGGAATTTAGTAAAATGAACAATTAAACTAAAACAACAATGAATAATTCAACAATGCTAACTAGGAACAATAATTCGAATAAGATAATTTTGATAAAAATTACATTTTGAATAATAATGTGAACAAATTATAAAGTGATTAATAAAATTACCAAGAAATTCCTAATGGCTAAAAATAAGTTAATAATTATGATTTTACTAAGAAGTAGAAAGATGAGTAGTTTTATAAGTCAGAGAAAGACTGGGGTTAAAACAAAAATGAATAAGATAAATATTTCTATTCAGAAATATCTCCTATAGATAAAGGTCCAAGAAATAAACCAAAATATTTTACAATTAATAATAATAACACTGATTATGAAGATATTTTAAAAAGACAATAACAAGGATCTCCTCTAATTAACAATGATAATAATTCTAATTAAATAACTTTTTAAAATAATTTTAACTTTTAAAGTATTTCTAATTATAAAGAATTAGCTGATGATGATTAATCTCATAGAACACCTACAAATTAGAATAAAAACTAAATACATAGATAGCAATTTAATGATATCCAAGATGCCAACTAAATGCAAAAGAATTATGATTTACCCATTTAAAAAAATGAATATAAATATAATTTTATAGAAAGAAAGCAACAACTTGAAAATCTTCAAAATGAATTACAATTAGAATAGGAAGATTAATTAGAATAAAATAAATAAGAAATTAATTAATATTAAAACACAAGTGATTTATCTCAGGTAATTTATCAACATTTTAATTAAATATTTATTTTTAACAATTTTTAAATATTTACAATAGAAAACACCTTAGTTACAACCAGTATCTTAAGCAATTCTAAATAGATATTTGAGAAGATAGTAAATAGATAATGAATAATCAGAGCTTAATTACATTTTAGATGAGAATAAAAATGGAGGATCAGATTAAATACATTAGATGGATCATTAAACATTTAATGAATATAATATTGCTAAATATCAAAGAAAAGTAGCTAACTACAAGCCAGATTTTATTGAGAAACTTCAAGAATATTAGCAAATGTCTGACAAAAAGAAAAGAGAGTATGAAGAATTAGAATACGAAGAACAAAACATTCTACAAAATTATGTGAAATATAAATCACCAACACTTAGATAACCTAAGGAAAATGTTTATATGCCATCAAATACTTTAATGAAGGGTATCAATCTTAGAAAAATAAACTAGTAAATGAAAAATTAAGTAAAGAAAAGTGTAACTAATAATAACAGATAGATGAAGAAATCCTAAGATTTATCAAATATTAACACAAGTATGAGATAGGCTTAAAATAATAGCAATTATTCTATTTATTCTCCATAAAAAAACTATTTAAACAGTAATTCTTTCAGAAATGATGCTAAAATCAGAAATGAAATGATAATGAACAATTTAAATTACTCTCCATCAAGTGAAATTGATAACTTAAATTCTTCATCTAATGAGAAACCTAATGCAAATGCAAGCTATCGTTTCACTAAAAACTTAACCAATAAAAATAATAAATAAAGTTTTAATGAAAATGTTAAAAAAAGTATGTCTCCTTACAAATAAGATTAAAATAATTATGATCCATGCAGCTAATGCCATACTTGTAAGTAGCATCAACAAATCTCTACAAGCTTCTAAAATAATAAAAACTAAGAAATAAAAAATAAAAATTTATCATCTGGTTAACCTTCATTCTTTAATTTTTAAATTAATAATTAAGAATAGTATCAATAAAATTAGTTAGTTAATTTCCAAATGAGTGATGTAACATCTCCAATAAGTTAAATTAAAAGTAACTCCAAATCACCAATAAAGTTAGATTCTCTTGGAAATTCCCCTATAAAATTTGGCTCTCATATGAATTCACCATTAGATAAATCCACAGAAAACAATATTAAAAATAGAGGATTTGTTTATGATCCCTACAAATTTAATGGATATGACTACAGAAACATACCAAAAAAATAACCGAGTCATAATAAATCTTAATCTATGAACTTAAATGCTACTTCAATTAGCGAGTAAAATAAACATTTTGCTTTACTTTATTTACATTTAACTTTGAAATTTTAATGACAAAAGCTTGCACCAGTTTAATCTTGAAGAAGTTGAAAAATAGTGCATTTAACATATCTAGAAGTAACAGTATGATTCTGCATAATCTTTATTAACTTAAATAGAGTCCTACATCTATCAAACTTATTAATTAAATCATCCATAAAGAATGTAAATTATTTTTAAAAATAAATATTTATTTTTAGTTTTCAATTCTTTGAATAGATATTTTAATTATTTATTAGATATATAAATTACCTAAATGCTAGAGTCTGGTAAGGTTTGTAACAATCTAGCACTGCTATTAAATATTGTGAAAGAGGATTAAAAGAAATTTTAAAAGAGGAACTTTTCAATGATACATATATGTTCAAATATTCTTTTACTTTAAGGTAATTAGCTTAGTGTGAATGCAAAAAGATAAATTAATTCTAATAGCAAAAATTCTATCTAACTTAAATGGAAGAATAATTAAATTATTGTGAAAAAGAATTCTCAAATTTAAATATAGAAATAGCAAGGATTTATTCAGATTTAAATAATAAATTTGGACTACACATCTGCAAAGAGCTTGCTAAAGTTTGCTAAGAATTAAAAGAGTATTAAAACGCCTGTAAATATATCAAAATAATACAATAAAAAACTAACTGCATGTAAATTTCTTTAATTTATTCTTTTTTTTCAATTTTCTTTTTATTTGGTTTTGAATGCTATTAGCTTTAACTTTTAATGCTTAAATAAAAATAATCCCATTTTTGAATAATAATTTTAATTCAGTTAACTTTTCAATAGTTTTAACAAGAGAAAGTTAGCTTAGCCAATCCTTTAAAAGAAATAATAGTTAACTTATTTCTTTTAAATAATTTTTTAAATGATTTGATTACCTATTATTTAAGCTCAGAAAATATACATAAATTTCAAAGAAATTGAGAAACAATTTATAAATAATTCATAGAATAGTTAAGATTTTTAAATAATTATTTTAAATGAATTAGAGATGTAGATTTATCAATGTTGTTGATAGATATGTTAATACACAGCTAATAGAAAGATGAAGCTATTGAAGAATCAAAGAAAATAATTAAATTTTTAAGAACTGTTGAAACGAATTCTGTGGTAGTAAAAGAAGAGTTGTTATTATAATGCATAGATAATTTGGCTAATCTCTACTTTGAAAGATAGGAATATGATTAATCTTCAGATTGGTTTGAATAAAGTTTACAAATAAAAACTCATTTATTTGGATAATACCATTAAATAACAGGAGTTGGTTATTTTTTATGTGGAAAAAGTCATCATAAATAAAACAATAGCGTTAAAGCTATTTAAAGGCTTGGAACTTGTATTTCTATTTTAGATAAACACCTCTCTCTATTTAATTTATATAGTGCTAATTCTTATCTTACAATGGCAGAAATTGCAAAGAAAGAATAAAAAATAGATGAAGCTATTAAAAATTATAAATTTGCTCTTGAAAGATTTTCTGGCATATTTGGATCAGATCATTTTAATTGTTTATGCATATTACTTAATATTATTTATCTCACCTGCAATTTCACTCAGTCAACTACTCAAATATAAGTAGTCTTTTCTGAAATAATCAAGAATACTGAAAACAAAATTAGTTTAGACAGTGTCTAAGTTCTTAATGAAATGAGTAATATCCTAAGATAACACAATTTCATATAATAGTCTTTAGAAGGTTATTTAATTGCTAGGTAAAATATTTATCAATATTTTTTTTTCTAACTCCCTTTAATAAATCAACAAACATTTTTGAAAAATACATTTTAACTCAAATCTTTTTAGGAGGGGAGTTTTAAATATAAATAACTTTTTTAATTTTGATGCTAATTCAAATAGTAATGTTTTAAAGTAATTGAAGGCCAAAAAGGGTACAAAATAAGTGGATGATTCATAAATCGAGTAGAATTTATTCTTAGTTTATATGAATCTAGCTAGTACCTATCAAATTCTTTAATAGCATGACAAATCAATCATGGCCTATTTCGATGCACTAAACATAAGCTAGACTATACATAAATCCTAGGAATATTAATTTAAGATTCATAACTTCTTAGCTTAATCATTCAAAGCAGTTAATAAATATTTTGAGGCACAACATCATTACCAAGAAGCCTTAGTAATTACTTAATTCTAAAATTTATTTGATATGATTAATTATTTTAAACTAATTAAAAAAGAACATATTAAGTAAAAAAGAAGGATTTAGCCAAGAAAAAGAGGAATTAAGACAATTAATTAAATAGTGTAAAAAGAAGTGAAAATATTTCAAAGAAAACTTCAAATTAGATAATACCTTTTGATAAATATATCTTTGAGATTAATTATTAAGAATAATAAATAGATTCATCAACAATTAAAAATTGTACTAATAAATAGTATTATTAATTTTTCAGATAGTTTAATGTAAATTTAATTTATTAACTAAGTATTCCAATATACTAATAGATTAGGAATAATCTTAATATCTAAGTTATAAACTAATTTAATTATTTTTATTGCAAGATTACCTTTCTTTTTTGTAATTTATTATTATAAATTTTAGTTTTATTAGGATATTTCTAAAAGTTTAAGAATACATAATAGAACAAATACTTCATTTGAAATATTCATTTTTCAATAAAAATTATAATAACTTAACTTTTAGTAGATTAGTATGCTGTAAATTTAAAAAAAAATGAAATGATATTTAGATAAATTTGTTACTTCACGTGTTAAAATTTTTGTAGATATTAGGATTATATAAATTTATAAATTATTAACTAATTTAATTATTTTGAAGAGAAAAATTATTTTGATATTTTTTAAAATTTAACATTAGCTTATTTTAAGCTTTAAGGATTGAGGTCATGTTTGATAATTAGTTATAAGCATTTTTGATAGAAATCAGTTTTAATTTAGTTTTAAAGAATAATTATGAATATGTTTTTCAATTTTCAATTAGGTTAGTAGAATTTACCCATATTTTTTAATGAACAATCTATGAATCATATTTAAGCCAACATTGCATAGCTTTTTATTCATTTATCCTTGTTTTACTTTTGAATTTTGTGAATCAGAGTTTTTAAATTATTAAATTTCTTAGTCTGAATTAAAGTTTATTTGTTAATTGTCAGAGTATTAATTTTACAAATTAGTTTAACTTTTTTATTTTATATCATTTTCTGACGATGGTTTGTTTATTTGTTTGTACGTCTTTTAAAATTTTTCAAAGCATTCTTTCATTTTTAAAACCATCAATTAATATTTTTTTTCAGATTAACTTTCAAAATCTTTTTATCTTTGTAATTATTCAGCAATGCTCATTATTGTTGATTAATCTGATTATTTGGATTAGGAACCTTTATTATTATTATTTGAATGCTACTTACTTCTTGATTAACTTGATTGACTATGTTCTTTTTGGTTTGTTTATTGTTTAATATCAATAGACTCAATAGAACCATGAACACGATTGTTGAATTAAATTTTATTCTATTATTATTCATAGTTATTAGTTTTTTATTTATCTATTTATGAGTTATTAAGATAATTTTTAAGTGAATGAAGTCCATCTTCTGTTATGTATTCGTTTTTAAGGTAATGTAAGCCATTTTAATTATTTTCAAATGATTTCGTTAAGGATTAGTCTAGTTTGCTATTTTTTTATAATGAAAAACTTTGATCTTTTTGAAGACTTATAAAAGAATTCGGAGATTTGCTTTTAGAATATATAAAATTAGAAGATTTTTCTATTTTTGCTTCATTAACATTTATATTAGCATCATATCTTTTACTATTTTTTGAGTTTTTTTATACAAAAGGATTAGAAGCATTAAATTTCAATGGATTCTATGTATCTTATACAATTTTTTAATTTAATTATTCTATTGAAACTAATGTGAATTGTGATGAATCCTATTCAGTTAGTTTGGTTAATTATTTATTTTATTAAGGAGTTTGGTTTTAATAAATCATAAATCTTTATTTTGTATTATTTGGTTTATTTTATATATTTGATTTAGATGTAAATTATTAATATTTTGAGGAAATTTCTATGCTTATATCTCCAAAAAAGTTATCATGTTCTGTTTAAGAGTCATCATTTTAATATAAAGTAAGTCCTTTAGCAGTTCTTTAAGCCTATTAAAATTGAGGGCTTTAACTTTTATACTATGAAGAGGTACTTTATGGATGAAATGCTCTATTAGATACAAATAATTCATTCTTCAGATTTTATTATTGGAATTAATGCTAATTCAAGTTGCTTCTGTCTATAGATGATCCTAATACAAATCTACTATTTGTATCTAATTCATCTTGAGAAAGTTGTCTCACACATCTATTTTTTTTATATATTTTTCGAATTTAACTTCCAAAGGCTTAATTTATCTAATTTGTTTCTTAATCTATGCTTTAAGAAAGAAACTTTTTACTAAATTAAGGTAGATTCTATTTCAGGTTAAGTAAATTCCTCCCTCTGTTTTAGTTTAGTTGTTATCCTTGCTGAGGCTGCAGCTAAACATTATTTTCTTCTATTTACTTTTTGAATAAAGACACTCCATTGTTTAAAATGTTCTTCTGGTTTTGTTAAAATGAGTAAATTTACTTCATTTTTTTGTCTTTATCTATATAAATTATTATTTAATTATTTTTCATGCTTTATAAAATTGTATTGAAATGAACAAACAATAAAAGTTTAGATATTCTTTAAAAATCATATTATTTTCAATCAGATTTTATCATTAAATCTAAAAATTATAAATTTATTTCATTCAAATCATAAATACAATATGTATGTACCCTATTCGTTTTTTGTTGATCTTAAAAGATTAGTAGAAGGTGCAAATCCTCTATTATTGTAATTCCAATTTTTGTTATTTTGCAAATCTTGTAAAACTTTTTTTGTTGAAGAAGCTTAATTTTATCCTAAAATGACTACCTAATTTAAGTTAAAGTGAATAAATATGTAATTTACTATTTAAACCATGCAAAAATGACAAATTTGCTTCATTTTTGAACAAATAAGAGTGAATTTAATTGGTTTTTATTGTTTAGTAGATCAAATATAAATAATGTATTTCTAATCAAAATTTACTTCGTTTTAAGATTAGGAGTTATCAAGCTCATAAGGATTAAATTTAAAATTCATTCTAAAATAGAGAGGAGCAAAATGCTTGAATGACTAATCTAAAATTATATTGAAATCTTTTAAAAAGATTTTTAACTAAAATATTTTGAAAAGAGATTACTTAGCTAAACCAATTAATATTTTCAATAGTATTATCTAATCAAATTTATTAAAAGGTATTGCTTAATCTAGCTACGTAAAATATTTATTTAATTTTTTAATAGCCTTCTGATTTTTTCTGTGATTTCTTATTTATCTGTTAATTGTCCCTAACGACCATCAATCAATTCATCATAAATGAACAAAATTTATTTTTTATGGATCTAATTTAATAGATTTCTATATATAAACAAAATATAACCTTTGATTATATTCTTGCTATTTGCTATACTTACTCATATTATTAAGATTTAGAAATGCAATTATAAAACAAAATTATTAATTGAAAGTAAATTTGTTATTTTTCTAAATAACTTATCCTTTAAATAGAATCCATAAAATAGTCCAACATTTTAAATAGTAAATTAAAATATCATTTTAAGTTCCAAAGAATATTTAAAAGTAATTTACTATTTATAAAAAGTTAAAAGCTTAAAAAATGTTAAATACCATAAATCCTCATTAATTAAAACATTTTTATTCAAAATTTTTTTAAATTCTTATGGATTTTATTGAGTTTTCTAATTAAGGATTCTATCATAAGAGAAAAATTTTATTGGTTTCAAAAAATTATTTTTTTAACACGATAATTTCCATAAAAATAAATACTCATATTAAAAAATTATTACATGAATACTTCTCTTTTTTCTAAACTTTATCTTCCAATTACCTTTATTCTTGTTAATTATTTTCGTATTTTCTTTAATAAAAATTTTAACTTGATAAACTATTGTTATTGTAAATTATAACAATTTAAACCCATTTGTACTTTTTGATATAAAATATACTTTAAAGGTGTTTATTGTCAATATTTTTTCCATTTTTTTGAAAATTTCATTAATTTATTTGATGATTATTTAGATTAAATACATATTTTTTCCATAAACACAAAATAACTTTTTTTCATCCATAATAATTTCTTTTTTTTCTTATTCAATTTAAAGTATGTACTATCAGCACTCATGTTAAAGGACAAAAAAATTCCTGTTATAAAATATTTTTGATAAAATTAAAAAGAAATATTGAATTGATACAATTTTAAAATATTTCAAAAGTATCTTTTAAAAATTAAAATAAATTATGCATGTCAATAACACTTCTATCAAGATTTAAACAATAACATACATCTTTTATATAAATTTTATCATTTCTTCAAATTTTAGATTGTGATTTAAATTTTTTAGTAATTTTTACTGTTTGGATTGATATCTAGCCATTTCTAATATGATTATGATGGCCTCATCCAGCATTTCTTTCACCATAATAACTTTTCCTAGATTTTCGTGGCAAGTATCATTTTTAGGATTGATTGCAAGGCATTTCTAATATGATTTGATGCATGCCTTTCCCATAATAAGCATTTCCTAGATTATTGTGGCAAGTATCTTACTTAGGTTTGATTTCGAGGCATTTCTAATATGATAAAAAGACAATATTTCATAGACTTGAAGAGAAAGAGCTTCAACACAAATAAAATCTGTAAAAGATAGAGCAATAGATTGGTGAACTTGCTAATAGATTCGAACAGGACTCTCTAAGGAGGAACAACAAAAACTTATGTTCTCTTAAATAATATAAAAATAAACCTACTATTAAATAGATATTATCATTAATAATGAAAATATTAAATCTAAAGCCTGTAAAATATATTTTGGCTAATACCTTCAGGTTTATTCCTAAATATATGTGATAAAAATTTTGTTTATTTTTATTCTAAAATGATTTTTTATGAGATAAGAAAGGTAGTATTTTATAGATCAATCATTAAAAATTTAAATATCACTCAAGCAATCAGAATACAATAAAACTTAAATATTACTCAAAAAATTATTGTTTTGGCTGTATAAATTTTGTTTGCGTTTTTTAATTTTAAAATTTTATAAAAACTCTAAAAAGAAATTGAGTGAAGAAGTATAATGTTAAAAGTTTAATTCAAAAATAAAAGATATTTTTTAAGGAAAGAAATATTTGCTTAATTCTTGATTTTAAAAATTATTCTTTTTGCTAAACCAAAATATTTTATTAGCATTTCATTATTTTTTTAATTGGAGTTAACAAGCAAGAAACTTTATCATTGATTAAAAAATTAGGAACTCTCTTAACTTTTCTGATATATTGCACACAATATTAATAATGAAAAGATTTCATGTTTGAACATTCAAAATAAGACTTAGGAAAATGTTTTTATTCATTTCCTTATAATTAAAAGCATAATTATTTAAAATTAGTTAATTAAATAGATTTTTAACATTTAATGAAAACTCTCACAAGCTAAAACCAAAAATTTAGTTAAAATTTTTTTTATTTTTTGCACCCCATTTGTGGCAGGATGCTTAACACTAATAGAGATTTAGGTGAAAATTTATTTAGCTGAAAAATTTAATTGGTGCTTGGTGCACTTACTAATAACAAGGAATTTATTAAAGGTCTTTTAAAATCTGATTTTAATAAACTTTATGAAATTTATTATTTTTTAAACATATTAATGAATATAAAAAAAATATTTTATAAATCTTAATAATTTTAGGATAATTGTGGTTTTGCTTTACTAATTTGAAATAAAAATGAATTTATAAACATTTATTAAATGAACATATTGTAAAAATAAAATTGTGAATTCATTATTAGAAAATAATATTAAATGGGTTTAGATGTATAAGTAGATTGTTTGTTTATTATTCAAAAAAGATAAAACAAAATTATACAAACTAGTATCAAAGTAGAAATAAAAAATCAATAATAAATTTACTATTAGATTTTGATAAGTTAATTAATTTTAAATCCTTAAAATTTATTTTTTTTGTTTGATTAAAGAAACTTAACCTAATTGAGTAAAATAATAACAAATTATAATTTTAAATTTGGATTTATAAATAATGAATAAGATTAATATGTGCAAATAAATAGTACATTATGTCATATCTGTCTAAATTTAATTAATTTGAGACAAAATATTACATGGTGTTACATAAGTATTTTAGATAAAAATAACTAAAAACATCCAGTATATTTTTTATTGGTGGATTAAATTTTTCAAGGTTGCTTTTTATATAATCTAGCTAGATTTTTTCATTTTTTTTAATCAGTATAGGATAGAACTAGAAGCTGGTGGTGTATTTAACTGAAAGCATTTATATTTGCCAAGTAAATAACTATTGAGAGTTTGAAAAATATTCTTTCACTAATAAAATGAATGAAATGTTTCTAAATTTTTTATTATTTTTGATGAGAAAAATAACATTCAGTAAATTTTCTATTAAAAAAAATAAGGAGAAATAAATATATTTTTATTTAATATATTTATATACATAATAATAAGAAATATGAATAGTTTTTTAGAAGATAGCATGCTTTCATCTATTAAGGTGAAGGGTTGTTAGAAAGATAAGGAAGTTAAATTTGGAGAAGCAGGAGGAGGTGGTGATGAAGATTAAAATGATTCCCATTAATTTAATCCTTTAAATTAGATAGCAAAAAATATAAGTTATCAAACTCGATAGGCTGAATCAGAAGTAGAAGATAATAGTAATAATGGCGAAATGAATAATGAAAATGACAGTAAACTCAAAAAACACTCTCATGTCTTTCTGAGTTCTGATAGATAGCCATAAATACATGAGAAATATTTAAGATAATACACAAAAGAGTATGGTTATTTATCAGATTCAAATGATGATATATAGCACGAGGAAAGATCTCTTAGACTTTGTTAGTTTCTTCTACTATTAGATAATAGCCCAAGTAATTTATTTAGAGGCTTAAATGAAATTCAAGTCAAAAGGACAGACACATAGCAGCTATTAATGTATTCAAATATAGCTGAAATCAAAAAGAAGCTAAGTAACTCAGAGAAACTTGAAGAAATAGATAAAAATACTTCTGTAATACTTGATTCATACACAATTAATAATGTAGAAGGAGATTAATAGAATAAGAGCAACTTTAACATTCAATCAAACAGGTTAATTTTAGAAGATTGGCAGCAATTTAATATGCAAACATAGGATAAACCTCCAAAATTTATGAATAAGACCCACTCTATACTGAGAAGTCTTTCATTTAATGAGAAAGACTTGTAGTAAGACAAAAGTAATAAAAAATTTATTCGCTCCAACTCGTATGAGATATAAAGAAGTCTTACTTCCAAAGGGTTATTTTAATAAAAACAAACCTTAAGAGTTTTTATCAATAAATTCATAAAAGAAAAAAGAAAATGTTTATAAGACAATAAAAATAAAAAAGAAGTGTTTTTTAAACTTAAAAGTATGAGAGAGTTAGATTACTCCTTAACAGAAAATAAAAAACAGATTCGCCGGGTCTCTCAATTTAAATTATAAGTAAAATTTTTCATTCAAACTAACCAGTTTAATTTATTCAAAAATACTAGTCCAATTTGCAGCTCATCTCTCTTCTGGGACAACTTAAAATGATTTCCAGAGACACCATATTTCTTTAACAAATCGTGAGTTTTTTTTATCATTTTCAATTTAAGAAATTGTTTAAAGAGTTTTAGCTTTTTTGTTGATTTCTGCTAAATTTTATTTAACTTAACAATATAGAGATTTCATATTCTTGAGCTGATTAATATTATAATTGATTTCTTAGAGATGCCTCCAATGCGGTTAATTAGTGAGTAATTTAAATAAATATATGATAAATTTGAGAATGTAGAAAGACACGTAAGAAATTAAATTAAAAAAACGCATTCATTTAATTAAATTAATTTCACAAAATAATAGATCTAGTCTAGAATTCATAGACCAAGGCATAGTGGGCTATCTCATAATAAATTAAGAGGAAATTAATAATATGATACAGATACCAAAAAATAAGGGGTCTTGAATCTGTCTTCTTCTTTGTCAATAACAGATGATAATTTGTCTATAAGCGAGAATGATTATCGAACAAACAGCGAAAACAGCACACCAGTAGCTAAGTTTAATGATGGAACTGGAAAAAACTATTAAAAGAGTAAGTTCCACTAATCTAAAAGACTGAATGATCAAGACGGCACATAAAACACCTTAGATCCCCCCAATATTTTTAACTTTAATTAAACTGATTAATACAAACCTGATGAACTTGCTAACAAATAAGAAAAATAAAAAAAAGAAAAATAATTTGCCATGTAATTTGTTAAAAATTATGTTTAAAATTACTAATTAATTTATTTTTATAAACAAAAAGTCTATTAGAGAAAATAAAAAATGTATTCAGTGAACTACTCTACATTTATAACTATTTTCGCATAACAGATTTAATTTATATGGAAGAGGAACATTCTACTCAATATATGTATTCGAGTACTCCAATGCGATCTTAAAAACTTAGCAAAGTACTCAAACTTGGAGAAACTATATTTAGTTCACATAATATCCAAGACTATATTTAGTAAGGAAAAACATAAGAATTGATTGATTCACCTAGAGATAATGGTCAAAGTTAATTTATTTTTGAGGATATGAATAACTCTCATAAAAAAAGTTAATCGATTCTGAACTCACCAAAAGAAAATTTGTACAGCGATGCCTAAGATAGCGTCAACTTAAGCAACACACCAGGAGGAGCAATGCTTATGAGCGTCCAGTGTTAATCATAGTAAACTCCAAATAATAGAAATCTTTCAGATAGATTTTTGCCATTATATAATATTTTGAGATAAATAAAAACTCTCGATTTGTTTTAAAAAGTTTTAGAAGATGAAGATAAAATTAAAAACATTGATATTTTAAGTAACTCTAGTTTAATTTATTTTTTATACTTAAGTAAATGTTTTATTCAAAAATAGGAAAATTAGAAGATGTGCTATAAACGAAAGAAATAAATAGCAATCTTAGAATAAAAATGATAAGACTTAAAAACTTAATGATTGCTGATGATTCTGATTTTTAGGAACTCTACTTAGTGATAAAAAATAAATATAATTAGTGGAAACTCAAAAGATGGTTTACTAATTATAAAAAAAGAAAAACCTAATTGTAAAAAGCTTAACTCTTAGAAAATATGCAAAGTAAAAAAATTATTTGCAGAATTTGTGAAAAAGAAATTCTCATGACAAACTTGAAAAAGCATTCACTGAATTGTAACTTTTTTTAATGATTTTTTTTTAATTGAATGAAAATTATTCAAAGTTTTTTGATTAATTTATTTACCTATAATTTAATAAAACTATAAAAATAAATTATCATAAATTATTTTAATTTTCTTTTATCAGTTTTAAAGCAATAAAAATTCTTTAAATCCTTTTAATTTTTTAATGAAAATTCAAAGTTTTATAATAGATTTAATTTTTCTTGCTTATTTATTGATGATCGATTTTTAATTTATATCATTTATAATTAAAGGTAAACAGTTGAATGATTTAAATTAATAGTTGAAAATTCAAATAAAAGAAATGAATTCATGTTTGTTTTACTTTTTTTAGTAGAACAGAGAACTTTAGGTTTAATACACTTTGATACAAAAGAATTTAGAAAAAATGATATAAAACTAATAAATGCTTGTGGATTCTAGAAAGAATAAAAATATAATTAACAATACTGAAACTGATAGCTAAAGTTCATTAGATGGTACAAATCTTTTGAAAAGTGAGAGTGTTGTTAATCCGGAAAAAAGAAAATCCATTTACTTTTAAAGAAGGAATACTTGCGCTGTTTCACATACATTAAATAAGTTTGGATTCTAAGCAAATAATATAAAAAATTTAGTTACAAATAAAAATTTAGACTCTGAAACATAAACAATAGTTGAAGATAAAGAAAAAGATGATATAGATACTATGACATCTTTTAACAAAGATTTAAAAATAGCATCTAATAGTGATCATTAATCAAAAGAATAAACTTCAAATTAAATTATTGAAGAATAAAGTGAGTCCATTTAGCTATAAGTTATTAACAAACCAATTTACTAAAGTAAAAAATTAAGTAAAAATGCCTCTATTAATATCACTGAATAAGCAGAAGAAAGTGAAGACTATTTTTCAAGTTCTTAACCTAACTTTCACATTGCTGGCAAAAGTTCTGGGTCTATTAAATCTAATAATGACATCAAATCATAATAGGGAGATAAAATTATCAAAAAATTACCTGATATTGAAGAGGAAGAAATTTCCAGTCCAATGGTAAAAAAGGAGAAAATTCAAATAATTATTCATAAAAACTCTGAAATATAAGAAATCAGAGAATCCTTATTAAATTAAAAATCTGCTTCAAATTTAGACAAAAAAGATTTATCTTTTGAATATAAAAATTAAAATGCTTCTTGGTACAGTGCTGGAAGCATTTTAGGTAAAACAAAATTAAGTGATTCAGATGAAAATTTAAGAGATAAGATCAATTCAAATCTTGCTCAAACATGTTCTGGTATTTTCAAATCAAGTTATAAAGAAGAAAATAGTAAAGAGAATGAGTCTTATTGTGAGGAAGAAAAATCTACCTAACCTAAAGTGAATGATTTGAAAATTAAACCTTCAAGCAGTAAATAGCTTAACTTAATTACACAAAATTCAGATGAATCTATTTCATTGAATTCAATTCAATTGTAGCTATCATGTAACAATAGATAAGTTTAATTTTTTGATCATTTTAGTAATGATGAAAGTGAAAATATCTTAAAGGAAATCCTTCACTAAACCAAATAAGATGAGGAATTAAATAAATAGCTTTAAAAATATTTAAATGATAAAAATGAAAATTGTGAGAAATTGATCTTTCTTAATGAAGAATAACAAAAAGTATTAGAAGGAGTGTTTTAAAAATTGAGTAATGAACACAAAAATAAATTGCTTAATTTATTACCTATAATAAGTAATTAGGCTAGTGGAGAGAAAAATAGCATCAATTGGTTATAGAATATGTCAATGGATAAATCTTTAAACTGTTGCAATGAAGAAACGATTTCACTAAATAAAGCTCATGATCATAATAGTATTCATCAAGTTTTGAGTTGCTTGAAGAATAAATAAAATTTCAATAGTAATCATCACTAGAAAGGAGATGAAGAAAAAGGAATGAATAATCATTTTCTAAGTAGATTGCATGTTCATTTTCCAGATATTCCACTTCAAACTATTTAAGAACAAAAGATTGAAAATGAAAATTAAGATGGAAGTTGTAAACAAACTTAAAATAATGATGTTTAGAGCAATGGATTTTTGAATGAAGAAACTGAATAAATTAAATAATTTAATTATGGTTTTGGATATCATGATTTTTCAGTCACATCTTTGTCTTCATCATTAAGTGAGGTAGATTTAATGGTGGCTGATTTTTTTAAAAAAATTCAGATTAAAAATGAAAAGGAGAGAAATTTTATTCAGCAAATCGAGAAAGATTCCAAAAACAGCTCAGATGCTAATTTTCTTGGCAGTCAGTGGGTCTTTTCTTAAGAATTTTCCCCAAAAGGAAATAAATTTTGGTAATAGCACTCATGCTTTTAAGAAACTCTCAATTTCATTGATTCTAACTTGATCTCAAACTAAATTTAATAAAAGCACTAACATATTGAAAATTAATTCATTGGTGATAAAGACAGCATTTAGCAAACAAATACTTACTCATAAAATGAAAAAATCTAAACGAAAGATCAAAATGAATGCAACATAGAAATAAAAAATTAAACTTTGGCTAATATAGAGAATAAAGAGCAGTCCAACATTGATCAAACTTATAGTGAAAGTATAAATCTTATTTCTCTTAATTAAAATGTTATGAACCATGCAGTTTAAGACAAAAACTAACAAGAATCTACTTAAGTACTCCAAGATAAAGCCAAAAAAATAGCTTTATAGAGACTGGTTTCTATTGACTGCTCATCATAAAACTCTTCAAATTCTAATTTTTCAAATCAATTATCTAATAAATAAGTAGAAAGCTAATCAATATGCTTAAGCAAAAAAAGTATAAAAAACAGTCATTCAAACATTTAGAGTAGCAATTAATAGAAAAGCAATGGAGAAAAATCACCAGAAACTCCTTTAAGACCACCAAATCTATTTTAGTCTAGAAAATCTATTAGAATGAACACAATAGATATAGTGACTAATGAGTTGAATGATTGCTTTCATACAAGCAGTTAATCAATTAAAGAGAATTTTTTATGTAATGATATCATGTAATTAAGTGATGAGAAGTCAGGGAATTATAAGAATAAAGAGAAAAATGGATCTTCCTCTCCAAGATCTCCTTCAGGAAGTTAAGGAAATTCTAGCTTTTCTTAAGCTTAAGGTTTGATGAGATAAACATCTATGAGTAAAAGCTCACAGCAAAAGTCTATTTTTGGATAAAAATTTTGTAGATTAAAAAGTGAGAGCTTAAATTAATCCGATGATGATATGACTTAGTCTGAATATGTTGACTAAGTTCCTGATCTCTCAACTTAAGTTTTAATAAAGTTTAGACATAATTAAAAAAAATAATATTTATAATCATAAGAAAATAATGATGAAAATTAAATAGATTATGATGAAAGCGATTTCTAATAAATAACTGACTAAGCTCATCAACAAATAAATACAGAAATTGGTAATACTTAATCAGATAATGCATAGAAAAGTTAACAGAGTAGTGATAAATCTAATAAAAATAATAAAAAAAACAGTATCTCACTTATTAAGTTAAAAAAAACCCAAATAAATAATTATTTGGAAGGTGATCATAAAAGTGAGGAAAAGTTAGAAGCAGAAGATGTAAGCTATATTTCTAAATCTTCTTCCTCCTCTTCATCTGAGCCATCTTCTTCCCAATATGATAGTAGCAGTAGCAGTAATAATGATAGTTTTTCTGATAATGATAGCCCCACCAATTAAAAAAAGAGTAAAATCTCTAAAACTCCTTAAACAAATCGCAGACAACTTTAAATCAAGAAATAAATAAGTAAACCAACATTTTTTACAATAAAAAACAAACATACTTTTGAGAGCTTTAAATCAAATTTCTTTTTAATATAATGATATGGGATTTTTAACTAAATATTTTAAATTTTAAATCAATGTAAATTTTATTCTACACATCAACATAAACTAAAGGGGTGGAGGGGTCTAATTTAAGAATTTGTAAAAAATAAAAATCATTTTATTGAAACTAGGTCTCTTTAAAAAAATAAAGAATAAAATTTTTTTACAGTTTTATCCTCCTTTTAACTTGATTAAAATTTATAAAATAAACTTGGATTTTAAAATGTTAAAGTAAAATATTAATTAAAAATGAATTATAATTTTTATAAATTAGAGAGTTAAAAGAAAGAGAGTATAATTGACAATAGCTTAAAAGCTAAAGAATTGAATTCACCTTTGACTCCAATACCTTAAAGAAGTTT
Source organism: Tetrahymena elliotti 4EA (assembly GCA_000231825.2). NCBI lineage: Eukaryota > Ciliophora > Oligohymenophorea > Hymenostomatida > Tetrahymenidae > Tetrahymena > Tetrahymena elliotti. The sequence continues at coordinate 247,898 of JH720332.1, forward strand.
GATGAGGAGATCAAGTTTACCTCTTCATTTGATTATGGATTTAAGAAATAATGGAAGTAAGTCTGAGATTTAAAAAGACATTGTTCAACTTTCTACTAACTTTGAAATAAAAATAAAATAACATGAAAAATACCAATGCCAAACAAAACTTAGAATAACGGATCTTGTATAGAGTCTTGGAAAAATTTTCATAGTTTAAGACTTCAAATCAACTGCTCAATGTATTTCTTTAGAACTAATTTAAAAATATTTTAAAATAATTTTATAAATTCAAGAAAAAATGCAATGCCTGACTGAAAATGAGAAAAGAATTGAATTTCTTTTAAAGAAATTATCTTTATGCACATTTAAAAATAAAGTTTAGGAGATTGTGAAGTTGTTCAATGTAAGAATTAACCTAAAATTATTTTTATTAAATTTTCATTTTTTATTTAATAGGAAAGATACAAATTAATTTAATAAATTGAACAAGTAGAGAAAGCAATATTGACTACAATTTATCATGAAAAGAAAAAAGAAACTGGAGAATAAAGTGATCATTCAGTTGATGACTCTGAACCTAAATCTCCAAAGATTATATAAAACAAAAGAAGGCTGGCAAGATCAGGAACTTTTAATGGAGCAAAGCATAATAATCTTAAAATAAGCTTGGATCATAGGACATCTATTGATAGTATTTTATAGCATAAGTTTAATCATCCTCCTACATTCGAAAATAAAGAAACCAAACAAATTATAAATGAAATTACATCTTAAGAAGATCACTAAGACAGCTCAACCAGCCCATCAAGAAAAAGAAGTTCTGATTTAATTAAAAATAGAAAAATCAAAACACCCTAATAAGGAATCACTGAAAGAAGAAGTTCTCATCACAGAATTAATTTCGACAATATGCTCAGTCTACAAATCGAAAAAGAAGAAGATTAAAAAATTGAGATCCTAGATGAAATTCTTTACAAAAACTGTGGTTACAGCTCAGATGGTATTTTAGATAATCCCTATTCATCTTGTGCACACAAAGAAAAGCCAGACAAGGAGACTGAGTAAAATAATTTACATTCTTTTGTTAAATAAATTCATTGAAACATTTTAGTTAAAGATTTTGCTTTTTATTAGGAAAAATAGTGTTGGAATCAAAGATTTTGACTTTTTAAAGCTTATAAGCAAAGGTGCTTTTGGCAGAGTTTGGCTTGTAAAGAAAAAAAATACTGAGGATATTTATGCAATGAAAATTGTTAATTTTGCAGAAAAGGTAAATAAATTTTGTTTATTTTATGTGTTTGAAGCAACATGTTGATTATTAAACATTTATTTAAAATTAATTTTAAAAGATGAATAAGAATCACTTGGATTCATTGAAAAAAGAAAATGAAATTTTGTCAAAAGTTCAGGGAGATTATGTAGTTAAGGCTGTTTATACTTTTACCCATGAATCATATATATGTTTTGTAATGGAATACATGATAGGAGGGGATTTAGGATCAATAATATCTACTTATGGAGTTTTAGAAGAATCAGTAGCTAAATTTTACATTGCAGAAATAGTTTTGGCTATTTATAATCTTCATTAAATAGGTAAATAATATTGATTTAGTTTATTGAATTAATAAAAAATGTTATTATCATATTTGAATTAAATATTTTGTTTATAAAAGGTATTATTCATCGTGATCTTAAACCAGATAATTTGCTGTTAGATAGTTAAGGCCATTTAAAATTAACTGATTTTGGTCTTTCTGATATGGGTTTGCAAAGGAGAAATAAAACAGCTAGTGAAAGAAAAAAAGAAAAACTTAAAATTTTCAACAATTTATAAAAAAATAACAAAGTATTTTAGAAGGTAATTTCATTAAAAGAATAAATTTAAAATGAATTAACTAGTTAATATTTTAACAGTTTGATGACAGAATTAATCAAAATGATAAGATAGATAAATAAAAAAAGCCAATTCGCCAAGAAATCCTAGAAATGAAAAAGAATGTGGATAGCTTAAATATATTAAGGCTTAATAATAAAAAATCAAAACCTGCTAATAGAATTATAGGTACTCCTGATTATATTGCACCTGAAATATTAAATGGAGAAGGTCTTTAAAATCCTGCTATTGATTGGTGGAGTGTTGGTGTTATGCTATTTGAACTTTTAATAGGTAATTCGTTTCTTTTGTCTTAGGAATAAGTTATTAAAAAAATTATTTAATTAAAAATAGGAATACCTCCATTTAATGATGATAGTGTTGAAAAGATTTTTGATAATATCAAAGTAATATTTATTTTTTTAATAAAAATTTTGAATAATTTTATTTTCAAATAGAATTACAGAATAGCTTGGGATTAAATTCCTGTTGGAGATGGAGAAGATGAAGTTAGCCAAAAATCAGTCAATTTAATTAAAAAACTAATGCATCCTGATCCTAAATAGAGACTTGGCTCACAAGGAATACTTTAAATATAATCCGATCCCTTCTTTGTAGGTATAGATTGGAGTAATTTGAAGAAAATGCCAGCACCAATTATTCCAGAAGTAAAAAACATCTTTGACACTAGCAATTTCGATAAAGACAAGGTCTATTAAGAAGGAGAGCAAATAGATCCTTTCTTTGGACTTCCAAAAGGAATAGAAACAGTAATTCATCTATCATTTATTTTTACTTATTTCTTTAACAAATTTTTTGGTTATTGATTTAAATATTTTAAATTTTCATACAATTGTTTTATTTTTTAATTTTAAACATAATAAATTTATTTTTTAACAAGGTCAATGAAGCTAAAAAGTTACTTGATAAAACTGGTTTTTCTGTAAAAAGATATGATGTCTTATTTGAAGAGAACCAAAAGCACATTGAGAAAGAGGAGATATAAATGTAATTAAATTTAGAGAGTAATTCTATTTTAAAGTTTTAATTTATTACAGTTAGAAAATGGTAAAACAACTCTAAGAATAAGAAAAAGAAATAGAAAAGCTAGAAAACGAATGTGGAGCAGATGATAGTAGCGATGAAACAAATTTTCATGAAATAGATAATATTTTATCAAGAAAAAAGACCCTTTCTAATTCTTCTTGCATAACCAAATCTTCTTCAAGCTGTCATAAAAAGAATAGTACTGATTTTAGTCCCTTTTTAGAAAGTACGATATCTAAAATAAAAGCATTTGAGCCATTATGAAATTGCATACGAAAAATAAACATTAAATTAACTAAACATAATTATAAAAACCAAATAAATTTCTAATTTAAGATGGTTTAACAGAATAAACACAGAAAGAGAGAGACTAACTATTCAAAATAATAAATTTATTTTAATAAAAACAAACTAATTTAATATAAAATATTTCTTTTTAAAATAAACAAAATATATTAAATGATTTCTTAAAATTATTTTTAAATTTAAAAACAAAAATTTAAACCTATAACAATATTATAATAATAATAATAATATATTTACTCAATAACTTAAAATATATAATTTGTATATTTATTTTTCAGTAATCATCATAAACAAAAATCTTCAATACTTAACTTTAATTTTTCTCTATTTACTAATTTTCATCAGAAAAAGAATAAAATTAAAATTAAACTTTTCAAGACTTTTTTACCTTTTTACAATTCTTATATTACCAAATCAAATGCTAAGAGCAATTTAATTTCTTAACAAGAATTTCTTGAAATATTGTAAATTCTCATCTATTAGTAGTATCTCTTTAAATCTTAAATGAAAACAAAATTTTTTTTTCTAATTAGTAACAAAAAATTAGATTTTAATCTTAGGCTGGTGGTAGTAAAATATGAGAATTTAAGGTATCTAATATATCTTAACATTTTTTAAATAAATTAATTTTATAAAAATATATTTAATTATAATATTGTTTTTAACGAATTTAATTAGATAAAAAATTAAGATAAAATATCAAGAATGAATGAAAATATTAAGAATCTTTTTTTATCTTGAATAGCATTAGTAATTATTCATTGATGAATTTTAAAAAAAAATTATTTAACAAAACTGTTGATAATTTAAATTAAAAGATTTCTCATGTAAAAAAGCTAATAACTTTTTAATTACTTTTAAAATAAAAAAATTTCTTTTGAATGGCTTTATTACTTTTCTGTAACTAAAATTAGTTTGAATGGATTTAATTAAAGATTTAAAATTCATCCAAATAAATATTGTAAAAATACATTTCAAAAAAGGATTGTTTGTGATGTTATTACAAGGTATTTTGATTAAAATAATGTTTTTCTAGTTAAAGTTTAGGTTATTTATTTTTTCACAAATGCTTTAATAATTTTACTATGAAAAGTTTTATAATTTGAATTATCAAGGATATTACGTAATGATAATTTAGAACATCAATTGTTATCAAAAAAGCATACTTGAAGGCGTATTATTTTATATCAAGCATAATTCAGATAAACTTTAAGTTTTATGTAGATGCTTTTCTTGATTTATTTCTTTATGATGTTTAACTTTGTTAAGAAGACTCTTTTTCATGCAAAACCTAAGGAGATATGAAGATTATAGTGTGTTTTAACTGAAAGGAAAATTTTGTGTAAAATAGATAGCTTTTTCACTGATAGATGCTGCTAGATGATGAAATAGATTTTAAAAAATCTTTGAGTGAAATGAAAATATGTTAAATAATTTAAAGGAAGCATCAAATGATGAATTATAATGAGATGTCATCAGTTATTGCATCAAAACATTGAAATTGACTAAAGAAAGTGATGTAATTGTGATTAAGAAATTTAATAAATAATTTGAATTTAAAAATTTAATTAAAGGTGTTGGTTATCAAAATTTGATGAGAAATAAGAAGAAGAGAAGGGAAGTTATATACAGAATATATAGACTGTGATTTTATATACACATTCGAAATAAGTCTTAAATAGCATGAGAATGGAGAATGGGAAAGTATTTTTATTTATATCATTTTTATAGCGTTTAAAATGGTTTAAAGAATCAAAAAAGTTTTCATGTTTTTAATCAGCAAATTTTGACCAATCTAAGGGCTTTCTTACATTTTTGATTGAGAATACTGATATTCTTTCTTTCATTAGAACTAATTAATTTGATAGAGACAAAAGTTAATTTTTTATCAAAAATTTATATTTATAAATTTACTATTTATCAATCATCAAAACAGAGATTTTTTTGCATTGAGAAATATATTTGCCTAAGAAATTAATACCTACTGAATTTATAGTATCATTTCCACTAAATATGTTATTAAAAATAATTTATAAATTCCATTCATTTTTTATAATTTCTATAATCTTTACGCTAAGAATATTGACAGATTTTCTAAATTAGCAAAATTGTTTAATTCTTCTCCAATTCTCATTGCTCCAATTGAATCTATTTTGTTTGATCTATTTATCATCAAAGTAGAATTAAATTTACTTTTTTGTTAGGGGGTTTGCTAATAATATTTACCTTAAACGCAATCCTAAGCTTGTTAATGTTTGGCAAACAGAAAGTTCTTTTACACTTCTAATTGCTCCCTTTGAAGTTATACCATTTTTCCTATTTATTATTAGAATCTTTAGAAAACAGCACTACTTTTTTATATTATTTTTACCATAAATCGATTTCAAATTTTTTTAACATTTTAAGCTATGAAATTTGATGGCTTAAGTTAACAAATCCGATGTCTTCTATTTTATTGTCTCTGTTATAATAAAAAATGCATTTAATATATGTATTGTATTATAAATATTCATATATATATTACTGGAAATCAAGAGAAAGTCTTCTCAAATTCTTGCATTTTGACAAATTTTAACCAATCATACAGGCTCCATAAGCATCAATGTTATTACTCCTTTTTTGAGGTTTTTCAAATATTTTTTTAATACATTTGTTGAAAAATGAATATTTTTAAGTACCATAATGTGAGTGATAAGCATGTTAAGTGAGTAAGCTTAGAAATATTTTCAGAAAAGAGAGCGGAACCTTGAGTTTTAAGGTCACAACGACTAATTTATAAAATTATTTGTTAGTTTATTAGTAAATACTTTGGTAATAAATAGGAATGTTAATGCCTATTTATATTTTATTTATCTATCAATATATACTTGATTGTTAATGAGAGCTTAGTGAGGTTGGAGCATTTAGAGATGTTTTAGATTAGGTATTGAGCATCTTATTATTGTAATCCATGAGAGCTAAAGTTAAAGTAGGAATAAAGATTATAAAATGCAAGAGAGAAATGAAAAGAAATAGAATATATAAATAAAATAATTTAATTTATTGTTTTTGTGTTTTATATGATTGTCCATCATTTAGTTGTAATATACACAAGAATTTCTTGTATGTTTGATTACGAATATATGAAACAAAACACATAAATTAGTGGACATTTTATTTAGTAAAAGAAATATCTGAGGTCTGAAATAGAAATAGAAGCATGTATTATTACTTGATAGATAGCTAAAGCTTCTAAAGTTTAGAGCATTGGCCTATAGCATTAGCAAGGTAGTAAGCAGCAAACGATCCAAAGGAAGCTGAGCTAATTAAATTATAAAGTTAATTGCTATTTTTAGATTAATGAATGAACTTACTTTATTTCGTAGTTGAGACTTTACAAATTAGAGCATTTGCTTATGGGTTCAAATTACTAGTTGATCATCAAAAATTATCTTTAATATTAAGAGAAAATAAGTATAAATGAATGGATATTAATTTAGTTAACACTGCTTTAACAGTCTTTATAAATGAGAAATAAAATAATTTACTGGAAAGATCCCTTGAGGTATTTGATTTCATGAGTGTTATCTCCTTTAATCTATTTAGAAATAGTAAATAGTAAGAATTTATTTATTTATTTCTTTTAAAGTAGAAAAAATTTAAATCTAACCCAAGTTAAAAATTCAAATTGAATTTAATAGAAAGAGTTAGATTTAAATTAAAATAGAATAAGTTATTTTTAGTTTATTTTTTTTACCTCATTAATTGTAACTAAGTTTTTACTGCATTCATCTTTTGTTTTATCAAAAATAAATATTTTAGAAAAGAATTTTTGATTGATTGTTTTAAGTGATTCTTTTGAGAATGTAAGTAGAACAAACAAATTCAAAAATTAAAAAACAAAAATACATTTAGTAAAGTAAAATTCTTTGATGATAAAGTTATCAAGTTCGTAAATTTCAAGAGGTGAGATTGAGAGAGAACTATTGTCTTTATTTGATAAAGCTGATTATTTTTGAAACAAAATAAAATTTTATTGTATATCAATACTATGCGAAAAAAATGGCATACTTTCCTCATAGGCAGAGCTGGAAGATTGATCATTGTAATAAGAAGGTTTTTGTAGTATTTCCATGACTACATGCCTGTTAAATTTATCATTTTCTGCAGATAAAATGAGAGAACGAACATCGTTCTCTTGATATCTAAATTAAGAGAATTGTTAATTATAAAGGAATTATAGAATTTTTTGTAAAGAATCGATTTTAATCGAGCACTCATTTTGCATTTAGTGCACAATATTCAAACAAGAAGTTTCCATTATTGTTATATTTTGTTTATTTATTTATTTGTTTGTTTCTTAATAACTTATTTTTTATATTTTTTAATTAATATTTTTTGGTTTAGAAATCAATTATCTTTTTTTAATTAATTGAATTCTCTTAAACCTCCTTTCTTTCCTTTGCTCAAGACTTTCAATCAAAATTCTTTCTTCTACCTTTAATAAAAAAAGGACTGCCATCAATTTAAATTTCTAGACTCTTGACAGAAATTTTGCAAAAAGAAAAAAAAATTAGATAAAAATAGAGTTGAAAATTCATGAATTTCTCATTTTGTCAAACTGATACTCCCTTTGATTATTAATTTCAATTAAAATAGAAGCAACACAGAAAAAATTCAGAACAATAAAAGAAATTTGAAAGAATAACTATTTATAACAAAATATATTCACACCACACCACATCACTTTACAGTTAATAAAAGACATTTTCTTTCTTTAATATTTTTTCGTACATGCTTTTCTTTGTTTTAATTAAAGTCTCAAGAAATTTTCAGTTTCAAAACAACAAGCCTTCGAGCTTTCAAGCACTTTTGAATCATTTTTTATGTATTATCTTGTTTTGTCACTCTAATCCAATAATAAAATAAATTACTTTATTCTTTGTTTGATATTTTATTTTATAAATAATAAAAATCATTTCCCTTTCAATTAAATTTATTGAAGAAAGAAAAACATAAAGCAAGCCAAAATAAAAATAGAAAATAAATTTAATCAGTTTAAATTTAATTAAATATTAAAGATTTAAATGAAGTGGTTTGCTTACCACTAATTTAATATTATTTATCATATTAGATGAAGGAAAATTAAATGGATTATTGATATAAAATACCTTTTATCTAGAGTTAAAGTATGTATTTGAGATGTTTTATAGATTGCTTTGCCTAATATGTTTAATGCCTCTTTAGAGATTTAGTCATTATACCTATATATTAAAAAAAAAGATTAATTTTGAAATGATTTAAGAGTATTATTGGCATATTACTTTAATAAAAGAGTTAAATTCTTTAAGTGAAGATAATTTTGTATTTCCTTTGAAAATCCAATAACTCCGTTAGAATTTATATTGTTATATCTTTTATAAAATTTATTTCTTTTGCATTTATTTTGTGAAAGAATTTAATTATCTATAACAAGAAAATGTTGTTATTGTTGTTGTTACCTTAAGTTTAATTCTAAAAGAATTATTTTTGTACATTTTTGTATTTCTGCTGATAAGCCTGAAACACCCTCTGACTTAATATTGTTTCTCCTATTTAATTTATATTAGATTATTATTAATAAAAATAGGATATAATTACATACCACAAATTTATCTTTAGCTGTCTCAGGTTTTTTAGCTTTGAAATTTACCAACCCATTTTGATAGCTCCATCTGATCCAATTAAGTTTTCTCTTTTAAAAAACTCTAATAAAATAATATGTATAAAATATATTATACTTACTGTAAGTTAATGCTTAGATAAATTAGCTTAGTTATTTTAGATATATTCTATGTAGCTTCGTAGATTACATTGTCATTAATCATTTCTTTCCTAAATCAAAATAAAATTAGTTAAATTTATTATGAAAATTAATATTTCAACCAAAATGAAACACTTAAGTAAGCTAAATTTTAACAGTTTGCCATTTCTACAGTCACCTAATTAATCCCTCCATCTTTATTTAACCCACAATTGCTAGAAAAATTTTAATTAACCCAAATAAATTTTAAATTCATGTTTTACCTGAAATTTAAACTCATTTGTCTCAAATTTCTACATTTAGGCAATTATTACACTAAATGTAAACAATTTTACCTTTCTTTTGTTAAATCTCTAATTTATTTTTATCAAAAAAATCAGATTAAACATCATCATTAATATTAAGAATTTGAAAATCAATTATTGTTTTTTCCTTAAAGTTCTACTTTAATTTCATAAAATCTTAAAAGCTAATTTTTAGTTTGTTGAAAGATATTAAAACTTATATAAAATAAGCAAGAATTTAAAATTACAAAATTAATAGTTTAGTTGGAAGAAATTTATGAATTGTAATAATTTTAAGAAATGTAAGAACTTAAAATGTGCTGAAATTAGGTATTTCATCTTTAATCTTTCTAAATAAATTAAATTAAATCTATAAATTAAGTTTATTTAATCATTTTAAGTTTTATTTAACAAATAATCTTTCTCTATACACTAAAAGCTCATTAAAAATTTAAAAAAACAATAAAATTAAAAATGATTAAAAATCAAAAAAATGTTTAAACTCTAATTTATTTGCTTCAAAAATTACACAATTTTAAAGAAAGTCTAAAATTTTATGTTGATTATTTTTAAATTTAAGAAAATTAAATTTACTGAAAATCAAAAGAAAGAGCTAAGTCCATCAAATTTTCACACTTTTGAATCTACTCAGAGAGTAAGCTTAGATCATTATTTTTTGTGTTTTACAATCCTCTATTTTTTTAGTAAAATCCAAAAAATTTTGAAATGGATTTGGATATTATAATTTTTACTAAAATTTCAAAGTTAGAGACAATAAATTTTAGCAAAAACTTATTTTTTTTAGGTTTTCTGAAAATGAATCTTAATCTCTATTTTAATGGATATAAATTGAAATAAAAAATTAAAATAATTTACTGGGTATTATTATCTACAATTTTATGAACTAGATTTTAATTCTATTCAGTTATCTATTAAGAATTAATTTAATTTTTTAAATAATTAATATTAAGTTAAATAAATAAATACCTCAGCAAAAACTGAAGGCTATAATTTTAAAAGATCTTTTAATTAATAAATTAAATTTATTTTAATTGGTGTTAAAATTAATAATTTTACATTCTTTAAATTTAGAATACTACATTTCTATCATATTTTGATGTTCAAATTCACTCTATTTTATCATCTATTTTAGTTGATCATTTTACTTTACTTAAATAATAAAATAATCTTCAGTTTATTCTATAACAAAAAATAATTCATTTTCATTCTTCCATAAAAATTGAAAATCCTGATGCTGTTCTTGTTTGTTTATTATGTATTTAAAATTTTGTATTACAAAATGTTAATTTATTTTAAATTAACTTTTTATTAATTGTTTTAGTTTCTCTATCTACTACATATTTAGATTTTAGATTTGTTTTTTTTCTTCTAAAATCTTTGTTTATGCAAGTGTTATTTTTAATTCAAATAAATTTATGTGTTGTATGTAATTTACAAAAAATAATTGATTCAATTTTAATGATCTTTGATTATTTAGATGAATTAATTATTATTAATAAATAAGACAAAAAACAATAATCAATTTTGAAGACATAAAATAAAATGCTAAAATTGTTTTTATTCACTCCTTTTAAAACGTGATAAATACCCAAAAAAATCTATGAATAATATTTTTGAAGTTTTAAATCCCTTTGTAAAAGAAATATTTATATTAATAATGAATGCTATTTATTGCCAAAATTATAATTTATTTTTTGGAAAATAATAAATTAAGATAAAGAAATTATTCTTTGATTAGTTAATTTGCAAATATTACTTTTATGTTTTTCAATTGATTTACTTTTATGAAGATTAAATATTTAAAATTTTATAAAATAAACTAATAAAAAACATTTTATTAAATTAGCAGAGTTTATTTTATTAAAAAAACCTTAAAAATGAACTTAAAACCAAATCTCTTTTAAATATATTAACAATTTTAATGGTATCATTAAATATTTGTATGAAGTATTTAAATCTTAATTTACAAATATTGAGTGTCTACCTATCGCATATTTTTGTAAATTAAGAAATATTCAAAACAGAATTAATAATCTTCTCTACATATTTTATCTTACCATCTATTTCATTTTTAAAAAGAAAATTTAAAAAAGAGAATTTGATTGTTTTTTTAAATATGAATGAATTTTGCTTTTGATTAACAACAATAATAATTTAATATTAGAAAATCATCCATAAAAAGATCTCATGAATTACTTCTGCTATAAACCAGAGAATTTTTAAAGGTACCAAAACCCTTTTTCTGCCTCTAAAAATAGTGCTTAACAAGAGAATAATTAAAGTAATAGCAACTAAAAATAATATGAGAGCAGATCTAGCTTAATTTCAAATAATCTGAGAGAAGTCCTTAATATGGTAGCTAATAACAACAAGAGCATTAATTTAGTTATAAAAATTTCAAAACTTAATAGAGTAATCCCTAATTTGATAAAAATTAAAGTTATAATAGCTAATTTTAGTCTGAGAGTAAGAATAGCTATTATTCACATTAATCATCTTAGGAAAAATATCAGTCAAATAACAGCAATCAAGGAAACACCAACTCATCTAATGAGCATTATAAATTCAAATTTAATGATTATTAGAAGCCTAAATAAGATGAAAGTACATCTAAAACTTCATTTAATTAATAATATTACTCTAATTCATCCTAAGAACAGACAAAAACAAAGTCAAACACTAACCAGAATGCTTAATAAAATGAAAAAACTTACAAGTATTCCTCTTAGAAATAAACTGACTCTAATTCAACAAATGAAAATACAAAAATGAGCTCGAATGCTAATTAGAATGCTCAATAGTAGGAAAAAACTTTCAAAAAATATCCTTAAAAAATATTTTCTAGTTTTTTCAGCAAAATGAAAGATGACAAGCCAAAGTAAAAATAAAATTCTAATGCTTATGTATCTAAATAGTACTAGCCTTCCACTAAGGAAAAAGATTGGATACTGAATGATATACCTAATGAACTGAGTGCTTATAATTATATTAATAATTAGACTTTTTACAATTTTGAAGAATTAATTCAATACAACCAACTACAAGGAACACAGTTTGCTCAAATTAAAGAATAAGGCAATTAAATTTACAAGGAGATAATAGAAAGATGTGAAAAATAATTTGTCCCAATAAGCTAAATTAAAATTTAATTACAATAAGCTTTGAATTACTATGAGGCAGCTAACAACAAGGCTTAGGTACAAGGAGAAAAAGCGTCTATACAGAAAAATATTGCAATGATAAATTTTAAGCTTATACTTTACAATTGCTGCTAACCTGGAAATTAAGCTGAATACTTTAAGCAAGGTCTTGCTTGTATGAAAAATGCCATCAAATGCGCCAGAAGAGAAAACAAGAAAAGTAATGATTGGTACACTCAGCTTGATTATACAAAGAACTAAGCATTTAAAGAAATCATAAACACAATCTTAAACTAACAGTCCGATATAAAGGTGGATTAGACTTAAATAATTGAAGACTTAAGAAAATTAGCAAAGGATGTCAGCTTAGAGATGGACTCAGATAGTCATCTAATAGCTTAAAAATAGATTTTTTTGATAAGGGAAGAGATGATCTAAGACTGCAAATAAACAGACAACTTCATTATAGCAGAAAATATTCAAGAGAATGTGAACTTAGATTTAAAATTATTGTACGAAGCTTCACAAAAATCAAATAATGAAAAAATAAGATTTTATTTTAACTAGAGATATCTCAAGCTTGATGAATCTGTTTAAGAATTTCAAGCTATCAAATATCTTTAATTAGGTAATAAAATCTATCAGACAGAGTAAGAAATTAAAATTTAGATCAGCTCCTACAAATTAATTAACTCAGAAGCAATTTGGGAGGCTATTGATGCTTACAAGGCTGCAATCAAACTTTTTGAAGGTAAATTTTTACACATTGAAGCTGAATGCTACTTTATGATAGGTTAAATATACCTAGAAATGTTTGACCATACAAGTTAGAAAGCTCATGACTATATTAGAAATTCTATTTTTTTAGATTTTAACTCTAGTAAAGTAATTAGAAAGTAATGGTACACAGCTGCTATGAACATTATGAAAAAATTATAAGATCAATCGGTCTAGAAAGACTCTGAATTGTTTGAAGGTTGGAAAATCTAAAATAAAATCATAGTAGATGAAATTGCTTCTTATCAATCTAAAGGACTTGTTGAATTTGTGAAGTGGATTACAACAAAACACAAACCATCTTTCAACCTAAATTTTTAACTAGATGACCCTGAATCATAAGTTAGTAAAAAGCTACTCCATAAAGTAATGATTTTGTATCATGCAGATAAAATCACAGGAGAAACTTAGCATTTTAAGTTCATAGCAAAAGAAATCATGAGGCATCTCACAAACTTCTATGATTTAGTTAAAAATTGAATTTCAAAATCTAAAATTTATTTTCTTTGTTAATTATAATAAATTTGCGTTTATTTCATGAATTTTTAATAAATTTTAGAAATTATAAAGTATTCAATTTTTTAATAAATTAATGAGTGATGGCCTATTATTTTGTCATATGTTCCCAGACCACACTTTTTCCTTTATATTTATTCTCTGTTTTAAAGAATAATTAATAACAACTGTACAGAAAAAGACTCTACTTTTATGAAGATTAAATATTTAAAATTTCATAAAAAAGATTAATGAAAAACATTTTATTGAATGAAAGAGTTTATTTTATGTATATTACTGCTTAAAAATGAACTTAAAATCAAAGCTCTTTTTGATATATTAACAGTTTTAATGGTATCATAATAATTAATTATTTGTATGAAGTATTTAAATCTTAATTTACAATATTGAGTGTCTATCTGTATCTTATTTTTGTAAATTAACAAAAATATTCAAACCAAAATTAATACTTTTCTTTACATATAATATCTTACTATCTATTTCATTTTTAAAAAAGTAAATTAAAAAAAAAAGAATTTTATTTTTTTTAAATATGAATGAGCTTTGCTCTTGATTAACAATAATAATAATTTAATATTAAAAAATCGTCCATATCAAGATCTCATGAGGTCCTAAAAAAAACCAGAGAATTTTAAAAGTTACCAAAACCCTTTTTATGATTCTAAAAATAGTGCTTAACAAGAGAATAATTAAAGTAATAGCAACTAAAAATAATATGAGAGTAGACCAGGTTTTAATTTCAAATAATCAGAGAGAAGTGATTAACAAGGTAGCTAATAACAACAAGAACATTAATTTAGTTATAAAAGCTTCAAAACTTAATAGAGTAATGAAAGTACATCTAAAACTTCATCTAATTAATAATATTACTCTAATTCATCCCAAGAACAGACAAAAACAAAATCTAGCAATAACCAGAATGCTTAATAAAATGAAAAAACTTACAATTATTCCTCTTAAAAATAAAGTGACTCTAATTCCACAAACCAAAATACAAAAACGAGTTCGAATGCTAATTAGAATGCTCAACAGTAGGAAAAGACTTTCAAAAAGTTTTCATCTTAAAAAAGATTTTCTAGTTTTTTCAGCAAAATGAAAGAAGATAAGCCATAGTAAAAATAAAATTCTCATACTTACGTATCTAAGTAGTACTAACCTTCCACTAAGGTAAAAGATTGGATACTGAATGATGTACCTAATGAACTAAGTGCCTATAATTATATTAATAATTAGACTTTTTACAATTTTGAAGAATTAATTCAATACAACCAACTACAAGGAGTATAGTTTGCTCAAATTAAAGAATAAGGTAATTCAATTTACAAGGAGATAATAGAAAGATGTGAAAAATAATTTGTCCCAATAAGCTAAATTAAAATTTAATTACAATAAGCTTTGAATTACTATGAGGCGGCTAACAACAAGGCTTAGGTACAAGGAGAAAAAGCGTCTATACAGAAAAATATTGCAATGATAAATTTTAAGCTTATACTTTACAATTGCTGCTAACCTGGAAATTAAGCTGAATACTTTAAGCAAGGTCTTGCTTGTATGAAAAATGCCATCAAATGCGCCAGAAGAGAAAACAAGAAAAGTAATGATTGGTACACTCAGCTTGATTATACAAAGAACTAAGCATTTAAAGAAATCATAAACACAATCTTAAACTAACAGTCCGATATAAAGGTGGATTAGACTTAAATAATTGAAGACTTAAGAAAATTAGCAAAGGATGTCAGCTTAGAGATGGACTCAGATAGTCATCTAATAGCTTAAAAATAGATTTTTTTGATAAGGGAAGAGATGATCTAAGACTGCAAATAAACAGACAACTTCATTATAGCAGAAAATATTCAAGAGAATATGAACTTAGATTTAAAATTATTGTACGAAGCTTCACAAAAATCAAATAATGAAAAAATAAGATTTTATTTTAACTAGAGATATCTCAAGCTTGATGAATCTGTTTAAGAATTTCAAGCTATCAAATATCTTTAATTAGGTAATAAAATCTATCAGAAAGAGTAAGAAACCAAAATTTAGATCAGCTCACACAAGTTAATTAACTCAGAAGCAATTTGGGAGGCTATTGATGCTTACAAGGCTGCAATCAAACTTTTTGAAGGCAAATTTTTACACATTGAAGCTGAATGCTACTTTATGATAGGTTAAATATACCTAGAAATGTTTGACCATACATGTTAGAAAGCTCATGACTATATTAGAAATTCTATTTCTTTAGATTTTAACTCTAGTAAAGTAAGTAGAAAGTAATGGTACACAGCTGCTATGAACATTATGAAAAAATTATAAGATAAATCTATCTAGAAAGACTCTGAGTAGTTTGATGATTGGAAATTATCAAATAAAATCATAGTAGATGAAATCTCTTCTTATCAATCTAAAGGACTTGTTGAATTTGTGAAGTGGATTACAACAAAGCATAAACCATCTTTCAACCTAAATTTTAAATTAGATGACCCTGAATCACAAGTTAGTAAAAAGCTACTCCATAAAGTAATGGTTCTTTATCATGCAGATAAAATCACAGGAGAAACTTAGCATTTTAAGTTCATAGCAAAAGAAATCATGATGCATCTCACAAATTTTTATGAAATAGTCAAAAATTGAAGTTAAAATTTAGGTTTATATATTAATTATTGATTAGTTGATTTTTTGTTAAAGTTTGTGTAAAAATAATTTGAAAATTCTAGAATTATTATCTTTTAAAAATCAATCTAAAAAAAGGTTCTCTCCTAGATTTTATCACCTAACTCTTAAAAATAATAATAAGTGCATATCAATTTATTTACATGTTTGTCATATTTATTTTAATTTTATGATATAATATTAAATATGTGGTTATCGTTTGTTATTCTGTTTAAAATTATTCATGGTGTTTGAATATTTTTTGTGGGATATATAAATTAAATTATTTGCTTGAATTAAAAAAATTTTATTAAGTAGACTGTCAATAATCAATAAAATCAATTGAATTCTTTGAATCAAATTTAAAGTTAAGCAATTTAAAACACATATGCTTTTCGAAATTAAGGATTTTAATAGAAATACACAGCATCAAAAAAGTGTTTTATTTTTTGTACAATTTTTAAATTATTTTAGCCAAATTTAAATTTAAACATTTTATCAAAAAAACAAAGAGTTCTTTTAAAATAGAAAAGAAGCACCTATAAAATTATTTTATATTTTGTATTATTTATTGAGTGATTCTAATCAAATTTAAGTTAACTCTATTAAGTAAATATATTTTACAAATTTAAGGATTTTATGAAAAATAGACAAGTATAAAAAAAAGTATTTTATTTTTTACCCTATTTTTGAACTAGACAAATTAAATATAAATTTATATTTTTTATCAAAAAAGACAAAGATGCTTTTACAAATTTAAGAGTTTTTTAAAAATAGAAAGCACCGATAAAATAATTTTATTATTCATTTATTTATTGAATTATCCTCATCAAACTAAATCAAAAAAAACAAAAACACTTTGTTTAAGAATTTTATTAAAAATAGAAGAATGCAATTATCAAGGTCGACAAATATGCTTTGATAAATTTGAGAAGCATCAATAAAATTTTTTTATTTTTCAAATTATCAAAAAAATTAAATTTAAAAATAGAAGAATGAATATTTTATTTGTTCACAATAAAAAATAATTAAAAAAATAATAACATAACAATTTAATATTAGCTAAATAGAAATAAATATTTTTGATGTTATTTTTTAATACACTCAAAAATTTTTTCACTGGGAAGGATGAAAAGGTTTAGTAGCCTTAAAGATAATAGCCTTTTAAATATAATCCTAATTTATTCTAGCCTTCAACTAAGTTGAAGGATTGGATAGGTAATGACTTACCTAATGAGCTAAGTACTTATAAGTATATTAATCATCAACCTTTACATAATTTTCAGGAATAAATTCAATATAACCTTCTTTAAGGCACATAGTTTTCTCAATTCAAAGAAAAAGGTAATGAGATTTACTAAAAAATAATTAAAAAATGTCAGATTTAAGGAGTCCCTATTAACTAACTTAAAACTGAATTACAGTAAGCTTTGAATTACTATCAAGCAGCAAATAATAAGGCCCAAACTTAAGGAGAAAAGGCATCTATACAGAAAAATATTGCAACGATAAACTTTAAGCTTTTACTTTACAACTGCTAACCTGGAAACTAAGTGGAATACTTTAAATAAGGTCTTACTTGTATGAAGAAGGCTATTGAATTTGCTAGAAGAGAAAACAAGAAAAGTAATGACTGGTACACTTAACTTGAGTATATAAAGAGCTAAGCAATTAAAGAGACTCTCAACTCAATTTTAAATTAAAAAACTGATTAGACTTAAATTATAGAAGACTTGAGAAAGTTAGCAAAGGATATCAGTTTAGAAATGGACTCAGATAGTCATCTAATCATTTAAAAATAGATCTTTTAGATTATGGAAAAGATAATCTAAGACTGCAAGTAAACAGAAGAATACATTAAGGCAGAAAATATTTAAGAGAATGTGAACTTAGATTTATAATTATTGTATGAGGCTTCACAAATATCAAAGAATGAGAAAATTAGATTTTATTTTAATGAGAGATACCATAAATTGGGTGAATCTGTCTAAGAATTTCAAGCTATCAAATATCTTTAATTAGGAAATAAAATCCATCTTTAAGTGTAAGAGATCAAAATTTAGATAAGCTCCTACAAGTTAATTAACTCAGAAGCAATTTGGGAGGCTATTGATGCTTACAAGGCAGCAATTAAGCTTTTTGAAGGCAAATTTTTACACATAGAAGCTGAATGCTACTTCATGATAGGTTAAATATACCTAGAAATGTTTGACCATACTTTTTAAAAAGCTCATGATTGTATAAGAAATTCTATTTCTTTAGTTTTAAATTCTTGCTAATCTGTTTCTAAAAAGTAATGGTACTAAGCTGCTGAGAACACCATGAAATAACTTCAAAATAAATCTGTTGAAAATGATTTTGAATCGTTTTTAATTTGGAAAGGCAAAAATGATGTTATAGTAGATGAAATAGCTTTGTACCAATCTAAAGGCCTTGTTGATTTTGTCAAGTGGGTTATCATAAAGCATAAACCTTCTTTCAGTTAAGATTTTAAAATAGAAAACAAGGAGTCTTTATCAGATAAAAAACTACTTTTAAAAGTAATGCCTCTCTATCACGGAGATAAAATTACTGGAGAAACTTAGCATTTTAAGTTCATAGCAAAAGAAATCATGATACATCTCACAAATTTTTTTGAACAAGTAAAATGAAGTTAAAGCTTAAGATTAATTGTATTAATTATTTATTGGTGTATTGTATTTTACATAAATATATTTTTTGTTCAAGTAGTTCAAAAAATAATTTATTACTTCATTTAATGTTGTTTTCAGAAAAACAGTAAATTTTTTTTGATTGATTCATTCTTTTTTTCATAAATTTTACAAATGTTTTCAAAACATTAAAACAAAATTCTGATCATTTGGAATTCTTAATTTTTAAAAATATTTTGTTTTCAATAAAAAAAGTTATAATCTTGGTTGAAATTCTTAATTTTTAAAAGTGTTTTCTAAGCATAAAAATAATAATAATCTTAGTATTGAATTCTTAATTTTTAAAAGTATTTTCAAATAATCTTTCTGGAATTCTTAATTTTTTAAATATCTTCATAACAATAAAAAAATTTTAAAATAATTCTCAATTTTTTAAATTAATTTTTGTTTAAGTTAAATTTTAAATTTAACAGCAAATATTCAACAGGGATTTAATTTTTTAAGATAAAATAAAAAGTAAATGCAAAATTTTTAAGTCTTTTATCCTAAAAATTTCAATATAAATAGCTTGATTTTGGGTATTTTATATTTTTCAAACAATAAAAGCTGCATCTTTGTTATCCTCTTGATGCTTCTTAATGAGATTGTATTTATTTAAGAAGACTCTCAATATACTTATCATTTAATTATTTTTTTCTATGCAATCATGAACACCAAGATGTATAACTGAGATTCCTAGTTTTTGTAAATATCTGCTCTTAAATTAAGTAATTAAATTCATTTAATAGCTTCCATCGATCAGCTAAATATAGTGATTATGGCCTTCTATTTCTATAGCTATTTTTTCTGTTTCCATGTAAAGATCAGCACTGAATAAATCATCAACTTTTTAAAAATAAAAATGTTTCTTTCTTAAAAATAATGATAAATTTGATAATTTTACTGATTTTTTCTCTTTAGATTCTTTTACCAAAAGCTTTAGCAAAGAAATCAAAACGTTATTCAAAAAGTGATTGTTTTGATTGTGTGATTTAAGCTGAGATTCTAGCTACTTCTTATTCATAATATGGTAGTTTTTTTATACTTTAATGCAATACTTCCATTCTCTATAAAAGTTCTTTATTGTCTATTTCATCAACAAATGCTTGAATAGTTCTAGATATAAAAAAGATCTAAAAGAATTTAGTTCTATCATTGAGATAGTATTCTTCATATTTCAAAAAGCAATCCCAGAATTGTTTATCATAAATACCTAATCTATATAAAAGTAAACAAATGTTTCCAATGAAATCTATTTTTTCTTTTTTATCTAAAGACTCATCTTCCATCAACTCTTTAATGAATGGAATAGTCTTTTATACTTGTTCTTTAGTAATAATACTTCTTGATGTTCCTGATAAAATCAAGTTAGAAAGATATTCTAAGAAATTATTTTAATATCTCAATTTGTTAAGTTGTTTCAAATCAAACAATTATTTATACAAATTCACTGAAGTCTAAGTCACCTTAATTGTTTTACCTAATGAATAAAGCAAACTCTTCTTCATAATTAAGTTAAATTGATCTAAATTTTTGTATAATCTTTCTTCAACATAATCCCAAATATGTTCTATTTTAAACCCAAAAGAAGAGTAATCAATAGTACTCAATTTATATGAAATGTAAACCAATTAAGAATCAGTTACATTCTTTATACATCTATTTATTTCCTATAAACACAATCTATAATAAATTGTATTGTGAATTTTTATCTTTTAGAAACTTTGTTTATTTAATTGCTTAATATCTGACAACATGCTTAAGTTAGTCAATCTAATTTTATATATTAAATAAGTTATAATATTTTCTATTTTAAACTAAAATCTTTGAAAATAAAATATTTACGAGAATTGATAGGATGGCTCATAGTGTATTTTGTGGCAAAGAGTAATCACTTTATCATACATGTCATGGAGTCTTTCATGATTAATTTTCTTGAGATACTTATTGACATGGAAATCATAGACAAAATAAACCATATCCTCAATCATAAAAGATAATTATTGGATTTAATTGCATTCTTGCAAGGTTTTTAAAAAGTTAAACTTATAGCATAAATGAAGACTCAATCTTAAAAGAGGAAACAAAGGTAAATTGGCTTGTTTGTTTATTGATATATTACGTAAATACTTCAAACTCTCCATCACTAAATAGAAAAGAGCTTCTTCATCAGTTTCACTATTTTTTATCTTCTATTTTATGAAATCGAACCTTTAACTTAAGAATTTAGGGTCTATTGCCTTTAGTAAGACATATATCTTAACATAAATATTCATGGCTTAATTGATATCTGCACTTTCCTCATTCATTTATTCTAAATCCTTCAATATGTTTTTTCTAAGCTCTGCAATGTCTTATTTATTCTGATTATTTGTGAAATTTTTCCTATTGTAAAACCATTAAGACAATTAAACTCTATCACCATCAAACTATGGAATAGGCTCTTTCAAATTAAAGTAAATTGCTGTACTCCTATTCTAATAATCACTGCTTTTTTTGCTTTCTTCAGATTAGAGATCTAATTGTGGATTTTATTACTTTCGGGGATTTTCCTAATATTTGCGTTAATTCTACTATTGTGGGGTCTTGCTTGAATTAACATTTTTAGGAGCATCATCATCCTGAACTGCAGAAAAATTGAACCTATTAATGTTTGCTAAAAGGAACTATGTATTTTGTCTTGCAATTTAATTACTAATTCCTTGTAGGAATTTGATATTTCTACTAATTTAAATCATACTGATTAGTTAATAATAAATGAATAAATATCTTTTTACTTTTCTTTTATTTAAATTTTAATTTTCTAAATTCTTCTTAGCATTTCTATCTGATAAATTATTTGCAAAAATCAATCTAATTTAGTCTGAATTTCATAGATTTAATATCATCCTTCATCTCATTATTTTCTTTTTCTCTCATCCTTTTCACTAACCCTATCTTGCTTTTTATTTTTAAAATATTTTCAAAAAAAAAATAAATTCAAAAATAATTTTTCTAAAATTTTAATTTACTTTATAATCATTCTTAAATAGAAATAAGTATTAGTGTTAGTTTATTTGAAGAGATAATTTAGAATCTATACAAAATAATATCTTTTAATTTAATTTAAATAAAAAACTAAAATAAAATTATTTTTATGTAAATTTTTGGTTTTTAGAAAATTTGATAGACAATTTGTGAATAAATAATTTTATTTTTAATATTTTTAGAATTAATTTAGTCTAAATTAACAAAATTATATATTTGATTTATAAATTTTAATGACTTTTTTAAAGGCTTTTAAGGAAATTTAAAATCTGTTATGAAAATAAATCTTTTAGTAAAATATTTTTTTCCCCTTAAATTATTCTAAGTTTGTGATTGTTTGATGTTAATTTATGCTAAGAAAATTTGGTTTAATCTTTAAAAAGTAAATTGAAATATTAATTCGTTAATTATCATCTTCTAAAGTTTCAAAAATTAAAAATTCAAATTAGAATTAGAATTAAATAAATCAAGATTAAAATTGAAATTAATAAGAAAATTTCTTTGCTTATTTATTTTATCATATGAAAAGAAATTAGCAAGCATCATAAATTATTTTTATTTAGATAGATATTCTTGAATCTTGAATTTTAATCATATTAAAAGCTTTATTATTTTTATCACCTCAAGTTTTTATTGATTCTTCTAAAAAATTAGTATTTCATGAAATTTTATTTTTTTGGCAAAAAGAATTTCTTTGGTTGAGTAAGACTCAATTTTAAATAAGAAAAATAAATTTTAAAATATTTCAAGATTTTTAACTTCTAATAAGTAAATAAACAAACATAAATTAATACTTATATAAAAAGATATTAAATTTTAAACAATTAGTAATAGGAATTATTATATTAAAATTAATGCCGACTACTAAAAAAATTAAAATGTAATAAACTTAATCACTTTTACTGCTTTTGAAATATTAAAAAAGAGCTTAAATAGGATTGATGGAATGTTTGATCATGAAAAAAAATTATAAATAATAAAATACTTTGTAAAAGAAGAGTATAGGTATTGATCGTAATTTTTAATTTTTTTTTATGAATAATAATAGTTCTTGTTAATTCGCAATTAATATTTTTATCATTAATTTTACAATTTTAATTTTTGAAGTAATTAGTAATATAAAGTAACTAGGATCAAGTTAAAATTAGTCTAAATACTTCTGAGAGTTATAATTTTATAGTAAGCAAAAGGATAATAATTCTAGAGAAGAAATGAATTTAGAGTACCCATAAAACCCAGGTGGGTTAGTTTATAAGAGGATGAGATTATACACAACAAAAAAAGTAGATTGATTTAATTGTTTTAGATGTTTGTTTTAGCTTAGAATTATTCTTTTTACCAATCAATAGTCAACAATTATTATGGGATATTCAAAATATGAGAAAGAATACAAACTTCTTTACATTTCAAAGTAGATGGGAAATGACAAATCTAATATTAACCAAGACTGTGGTTTAAAATACATCATAGAGGAAGATAAATAAAGGTTTTCTTCAATTGAAGAAGCAGAATAAAGCATCAAAAAATATTAAGAAGCACAAAAATCATTACATTTTGTTTGCAAATTCTATGGCATTGTTGGGTTTTACAAATTCTTAGAAGGATACTACATGCTTTATATAAAAGAGATCAAGAAAATTGCTAAAATTGGAAGTAATTTAGAGTTTTTTGTTTTTATTTTGTGTTGAAAAAGGCATTTAATTTTTAGTCATATAATTTGTTAATATTGCTTCAAAAACCTTAGAATCTTTTTATAAATTTTCTATCAAATGATAAATAAAGGACATAAGTTATGGACAATATAGAAAACTGAATTGCTAAAACTTTTTGATGGCAAAAAATCTAGTAAAGAAGAACAATAGTTTAGAAATTAGCTGAGTGATTATGATATGACATAAGGATTTTATTCTAGTTATTCTTATGATTTAACTAACTCTTTGAACAGAAATATGATGAGAAATGCTCTTGAAATTATTGATAACTCATGCAAATATTAAAATCAATTACATCTTGATAGACGCTATTCTCAAAGCAAGCAACTTGGATAATATTGTGAAGTCTTCATGTGGAATTATTATCCAGTTTAGCAATTTTATCAAATTCTTGAAAACAAAAAATGGGTTATTCCTATTATTCATGGCTACCTTGAATAAAAAAGTAACAATTTTATTTCAATTTTTTTAATTCAGTAAACAAAAAAACTTAAAAACACAAAATAATGCAAATGCTCATTAATTAGGGTCAATCGATTTGAATTTTATAAACTGAAAATTTGGCCTTAAATTTACATTTTTAAAGACACTACTAAAAAAATTTAACTTTTGAAGTGTTGAGGTTTTAAGTTATTTTATGAGAGTTTGTTTTGAGAAGTTAATAAAAGAAATTAAATTTATTTTTATTTTAGATTTAAAAAGTTTGAACTCTTCTTTTAGCATTACAATTATATCAAGAAGATGCCGTCATCATGCAGGAACTAGATTTTGTAAAAGAGGATTGAATTAAGAAGTAAGATTATTTAAATAATTAATCTTATTATATCTATCTAATATCATTTTCATAGGGCTTTGCAGCAAATTATGTAGAAACTGAATAAATTGTAATTGATCTGGAGTCAACTCATAGACGTCCCTCTTGCTCTTCCTTTATATAGATTAGAGGTTCAGCTCCAGTTTTTTGGTATTAGAATCCAAGCCTGATAGAAGTAAAACCCAGAATTCAAAGTAATATATTTTATTGAGAGATTATATTAATCAAAAATATTTTGAAAGTAACCTAAGAGTGTGATCCGTATTATTCAGCCACTAAAAAACATTTTGGTGATTTATATGCAAGATATGGTGAAAAAATATTTTGTATGGATTTAGTCAAATCAACTTAAACATAAACATATGAAGAAAAGTTAGCGTAAATATACAGTTAGGTAGTTGAAGAAATAAATAATGAAATAGAATCTAATTAATAGATAACATATTTTCATTTTGATATGAAAAAGCAATTAAAAACGTAAATTTTTCTTTTATTTTTCAATGATAAATTTTAAAAAACTATTTTTTTAAGGGATAAGATAGAATATGTGGATAAGAGCTATACATTTGCTTATTATGTTGTGCACTAATTAGGTATATTTTAGGTGTAAGATTCAAAGAGATCCAAATTGGAACAATGTGTAGAAATTTAAAATGGTGTCTTACGTAGCAATTGTGTTGATTGCTTAGATAGAACAAACTCATTTTAATAGTTAGTTGGAGAAATAGCTCTTGCTATTTAGTTAGCAAAAATATTTTAATCCTCATGTAAATTTTCTGATTTGAGTGTGGATGAAAAAGTGCTTACATTTTACAGAGGAATGTATGAACGTATGGGTGATATTATTTCAGAGTAATATGGTAGTTCTAAGGCACATAAGCAAAATATCAAAGAACAAAAAACAAAATGGAGATTCGAACTATTTACTTCCATTCAACGTCACTTTAAAAACAATTTAAGTGATAGTGCTAGACAATAATCAATTGATATATTTTTAGGAAACTTTATCCCTGATTAAAATTAAAAAATATGGTAAAATCCAATCAAACAATTCTAGCCTAAAAGTGGATTAGAAATAATTGTTTTTAAGAACTATGATGACTCTCAAAACTCAAGTAGGTAAAACTCTTTAGTTGGTGATCAAGAAAGATCCAGCAACAAGAGCAACAAAAGTAGGCAAAATTATGCAGTTTCTTTACCTGTCAGAATTGAAGAAAAATCTTGGTGGAAAAGATCAATCTGCTTCTTCAAAGAAGAAACATGTGTTAACTTAGTAAGAAGAATAATGGATGAAGAGTTCAAGTAATCCCCAGAAGTGTTTGAAAAATAGTACCTCCCTCTCTTTAAAACTTACAAAATTCCTTTACAAAACGAAAGAAACAAGTGGTTATAAAAGAAATTCCAAATAGAATTCATAAACATCATTAACAAATATGACAAATCTAAACTTTAATTATCCACTTAATCACTTAAATTTGTCATCACTCTTCCAAAAGTAATTCATTTGTTCTATTTTTCCATTCTTTTTTCAAAATTTAAGCTAAAAAATGAGAAAATTGAAATAAGAAAGTAGATCTACTACAATCAATATTTTTCTTTTAAAAAAATTAGAATTATTTGTTCATGAACTTTTAGAACACTTTTTAGAAGATATCAAGAAAGGAAATCAGTGAGAAACTTAGCAGAGAATATAATAAGCTTATTCATTTGTTTCCTGATTAAGAATTCAAAAATACTTCACAAGACATTTATGGTAATGAAAAAGCATCAATAACTCCTTAAGAAAAGTAAGAAAAGCCAAGAAATAGTGGAGTTGGTAAAGATGTATATTTAATGAATTAACAAAAAATGAGCAGAAACGATTTATTAAATCATAGCAATTAAGAAATAGGAAGTAAAAAAAATCTAGATTAATTTGATAATATTCCAGAAAAATAATATACTCAAATTGAAGAAGAGGAAGAAATTAAATTAAATGACAATGAAGCCATCAACTTTAGCACAATGAACAGAAGTGAAAAGGTTGTTAACTATAAAAAATTGTAAAACTCACAAATAGATGAAGAAAAGGAAGAAAATTTCTTCAGATAAGATGAAAATAGTGACATTGAAGATATGCAACAAGAAAATTTCTCACCTACAACTGATAATCTTGATAATTAAGAAGTTGTTGTTACCTACCTCGAACCTAAGTTTAAATCCAACGATACCAGAAAAGAACAAGCTAATTCTACTTTTTTTAATTTATAATCAACCTAAAATGGTTTCTAAAGGCTAAGTTATCACAATAAAATATCATATCAGTGTAGTTAAGAAATTACATTATAAGAAAAATTCTTATTAGATGACTATTTCTCTCCTAATATTAAGGTAAGTTAGCAAAATTTAAGATTTATTTTGCTTCATTTTTCTTAAAAATTATCTTTTAATTTATTTTTTAATCCTGATAAAACAATTTTCAATTTTAACAAAAAACATGATTTTACTTGAAATTATTAAACGAAACAAAATTAAAGAAAAAGAAATTTATTTTCTTAACTTCTTTAATGATTAATAATGCTAAAGTAGCACTTCATTTTGATTAATTTTGTTTTTTGAATAGAAAATAAATGAAGAAGATTTGTAGATAAAATAAAGTCCTGAGAGAAAACGCAATAACAAATAGAAAAATTCATCACAGCAATTATATTAAAGCAATAATGAGAATAAAAACGAATAAATGTTAAAAGAAAATAATAACATAGATGATTACTTTAGTTATGATAGATTTACCTAAAAGAGGGTTACAGATTAGAGTGAAAACTATTTTGACTACAAAGATATAAAACTGAAACAAAACATTTCAAATGAGATAAATAACTATTTTGATAATAAATTACCTGCCTCTTCTAACTCTAATTAAAAGTCAAAATGTCCAAAATGTAACAGTATGGAATTCAAATTTGATGATAATAAAATGACTTCTTCTTATGATAATTTGAGAGTTAGAGGGCATACTACTTTCTTTTAAAAAAATGAAACTGATTTAGGTGAAAAAGGAAGTAGTAGGATTTTAGATAATTTATGCAAACATCACCAAACTGAGTACATGATCCATATGTCTTCATATTCTAACATTCATTAGGGCACACTATTCAATATTGCAGCTTAATCTTAATACAGACTCAATGAAAATGCAATGAGTTGCATAGAAAGTGAAATTGGTTAATCCAACATAAGTTCTGATGTACCATAAAAATAAAGACCAAGCAATGATTTAGAAAGCAAAAAGAAGAATGTACAGCTCTTAGACATGCTTGTAAAAAGAAATTTTATATTCCCGCAAAACACTATAATAAATGTTGTTTGACCTTATAATTAGTATTAATAAAAAGACATTAACAATTCTAACAAAAATAAATTTAAAAATAGAATCATAGTATGCAATACTCTCTAAATCTATGTAATGTAGTAAAATTAAAAAATTAAAAAAGTAATCTAACCACATTCTTCTATCAGATTTTTATACTGTAAACTAAATTAATCAAGCTGAATATTATTAAAAATAAGTTTTTAAAAGTAAATATTATCTATGAAAATTTTCTAATTGGAATTTTTATAATTAGTGGTTAATCTATCGTTTTCTAAGGTATTCACTAAACTAAAAATATTGAAAAAATTTTTTTTATTTTTGAAAATGAAATAATTTAAATTAAAGAAGGAAATAATTTCTTTTACATATTTTTGGATTTGAAATGATTAGTTTTTTTCTACGTTTAGAGAGAATAAGGTAGAGAGACAAATTAGTAGATTGGAGGTAGTTAGTGACAGGCACAATAAGTTTAGATTTTGGTAAATTAAAAATACTAAAATAGAAACAGCTAAATCAAAAAATTAAATAGAATAAGAAATAATGTTTTATGTATATAATTTTTAATTGATTTAAAAAATAATTGAATAGCAAAGAAAGATACACATAATTATAAAAAATAGATAAATTATTGTTTTAAGTTTACTTGAATAAATGTTCACTGAATTGTTTAGCTTGATTTCATGGAGCTTGATACTGAATTTAGTCAGTGAAATTAAATAAATTAGGTTTATCAAAAGTGGGTAGTATTCTGATGAGTACTCTCCTGAATCATTCTTGCTTTAGTTACTAGGCGTCTTTAGTCGTACAATATGGTTTGCATAGTCATCAGAAATAATATTTGAGACAACATCTAAAAACAACATTCAAACAATACTTGTGTTGGTTTAGTTCTTTTTAAACATATTGTGTTATATTTATAAAATAAAACTCTTAACAAAGTATTAAAAATAATCTTTGAAGAATCCAGTATCTCTTACTAAAATTGCTTTTGTAGGAGTAATCATAAGTTTGTGTGTTTAGGAATTATCAATGAAGCATTTAGTAAATAAAGTAGCTCTCTTCTGTTTCACTTTAGAAAGCAGTTAATACATGCCTTAACTTTATCACAGCAGAAATGACCTCATATCAAGCAATAGAAGAAGCTTCTGCTTTACCCCCTACCAACTAGTTTCTATAATTTTAAGAATAATCTTTTGGATTATCATTTATAATAAATTCTCTATCTCCCTCTTCTTATACCACTTCCTCTTCGACTTTATGAATATTTACTTCCTCAAAGACTTCATATGGGCCTATTATTTCAAAACAAAGAATGGAAAGATATACTTTAAATCCGAAGAAGAACAAGCAGCATAAAAAAAGCAATTTTAAGAGATGAATGAAAAAGAGAAATCACAATGAAACAACAACCAACATATAAATAACTTACTGATAATTAGATTAAATATTTATCAAAATTAAAAAAATTAAGCAGTAATTGCATTAAATCTCAATTATTATTAAAATTATTCGATTCTGTAATAAAATTTTGTTTATAGTTTGAAATACCTTCAATTTCAATAACCCCAACATTTTTCTATATTAAAAATCTATTTGTATTTGTTAAAACCAATATTTTTTAAAGGTGTAAAAACATTTTCTTTCTTTGTTCTTTAAATTTTTGTTTACTTTGTTAATTTATTATACCTTAGCTAATCGATTGATTAAAGAATAAAAAGAGTAATCACAAATAGATTAATAGAGTATATTTTAATTATTACTATAATAGCAAGAGCTTTTAACTTGATATTTTGTAATATGAAATTAAATTTGTTCTTTTTATTTCTATTATGATTGATTATTGTTGAAATTTATATTTTATACTTTTTCAATAGCTTTTATTCCTTTTTAGATAATTTGGTTACTTCCAAAAATATTTGATAAAGTTAAAATTATCTTTGAATCTAAAACCAAAATAAAATTTATCTAAATCTTTTGAGATTTAGATTCCTTTACAGGTTTTATTTAAAGTAGTTCATTTTAAATTAGAAAATAATAAATTTATTGTAATTACTCCTCAATTCAGAGAAACCATTCTTTGTTTTAAAGTATTTAGTTTGTTAACAATTTATTTTATGATTTTAAAGAAAGTATTTGTTCTTATTTTTCTCTTAAATACGCTTTTCCATATTTGAGAAGAATCTTTTGTAAAAGTTAAGCTAACTAAATTTGAATATTTCTGAATTCTAAATTGAACTTATTTAGATTTGAGAAATTAAAAGAAATAAATTGAGTTCTTTAATATTAACAAAAAATTAACTAATAGATTGATTACAGATGATAAGGAGTAATTACAAATGGAAAGAAGAAATTACTAATAGAATATATTTTAATGATTATGTATTATACTAGTAATTTAAGTTTTAACTTGTTACTTGGTAATATGAAATTAAATTTACTTACATTAATTCCTTGATTGATTTAATTATTGTTGAGATTTATTTTTTGTGCCTTATGATTCTTTTACAATTTGCTTATAAATCACTAAATTTTCAGAAGTTATTATATAAATAATTAATATCTAAAAGAATATTTTTGATTAATAAATATTATACAGGTAAATAACAACTATTAAACAATCAAATAAATGGCTAGGGATAAACATTCAACTAACTTTTTTACTGGCAGATTCATCTCAGATGCTGGTATTGAATAGTTAGATAAATATTAGTATGTAGGAGGTGCCTACTCATGGTTAGATAACAAAATGAACTGTTACTGGTTGTGGTGCTCAGAATAGCTTCCTATGGTAATTAAAAGCATTTCAACAATACTAAATATTTAAGAATAAAACTATCAATAGCATTCAATCTGTACAATCAAACCTTTTAAGCATATAAAAATAATCTTGAAATTCAATTAAATAAGAATGAAAATTTTTTATCTAGAATTTAAAAGCAAACTCGACATATTTTTGAATAGATTTTATTAAGTATTAATTATCTAACTAGCTTTATTTTAATTATAAAAAGTGGCTTGCACCTAACTTGGTTACCTTCATTGGATTTTTGTTCATCATTTCTTAATACTCAATCATGCTTTATTATGATTTCACTATGACTGTAGAATTACCTAGATGGGTCTTTTTGTATTCAGCAATTTCTATTTTCATTTATCAAACCCTTGATGCCGTGGATGGAAAATAGGCTAGAAGAACTAAATCTTCCTCTCCTCTTGGATAACTTTTTGATCATGGATGTGATTCCTTCTCTTTAACCTTTTTCTTCTTATCTGCAGCCCAGGCAGTAAAATTAGATCCCTACTATGTAATAAATTTTAACAATAAATCTAAAAAATATGCATTTTTAATAGTTCTATAAAACCCCGCTTTCCTCCTTTCTAAAGAAATAAATAGAATTGTTATATTACTTTAGAATTTTTAAGCAAAATAAAAAATATCTTTTCGTCAGAAATAAATCAAAAATTATAATCAATGAATAAGTGAATGAACAAAAGAAATAAAGAAAGAATAATCCAATTTATTTTTGAAACATAAAATCCAATTTTCAAAGAAATCTGGCAAAGAAAAGAAAAATTTAGTTTAATTCATTGAATTTTTTTTAACTTATTTTTAAATGAATTCAATTAGGTTTTCTTTGTTTTAGTTTGTTTGCAAATGACTTTATTCACTGCTAACTGGACTGAATATCATACCCATGTTTTGAACACTTAAGTTGGTAACTTTGGTGTCACTGAATCCTAATTAATTGTTGTTTCTGTTCATTTAATTACTTTCTTCTTTGGATAAGATGCTTGGTTCTTTAAGCTTGGTGCTCTTTTACCTTTAGAATTTGTTGATTTATTAAAATTAAATGGTTTTGCTAATGCTCTTGAAAAACCCATTTACGTATTTGTCGTTTATTTTGTTGTATTTTGTTTCCTTGCTGCCACTGTTACTTGCATCATAAGTGTCTTGTTTGGAACTCATAAAGACAGAAACGGAAACGTAGTAAGAATTTATATAGAAAATATTAATTGAATTGTATTATTAAAAATTATTTATAAAAAATAAGATCCAAAAGAACAAGGGCAAGGCTATCCTCCAATGGATTCCTCTTTTGATGATTATTATTGTTGAATTAGGTTTCTTTGAATAAATAGAATTATATAAAAACTATGCTGCTATCATCCTTTTATCATTCGGGTTACTTGTCTCTTTAGTTACCTGCAAGTTGATCATCTGTTCCTTAACTAAGATGGACTTCCCTACATTCCATGTTGAAATTCTTCCCTACTACATTTTATTATTAATTTTCAACAAATATCCTGAAGTAATGAATTTGCAAAACAAGTTCTATGGAGTAACTGTTGTTACAATCCTTACAATTCTATTTTCTTTCCATTACACCAGCTCTGTAATTTCCTAAATCACTTGTCATTTAGGAATCTTCTGCTTCTCTTTAAAAAAAAGAGAAAAATAAATCAAAAAAGATTGAGTCTTTGAAACTTACTTATTATGAAATAAATACCTACTATGTTTTTATGATTTGTATTTATCTTTTGAATTCAATAATTAGCATAGATAAATTAACCTTCTTATGCTAAAAATTTATTTAATTCATTTATTATATCCTCCAAAATCTAGCAATACTTTTTTATTATTATATAATATTTATATATTTTTAAATCTAAATTTTATTTAAATACCTTAATACTTTATTTATATACAAAATACCTTTAACTAAAAACCCATCATTTTTCATATCTAAGGGTAAATAAAAAATTAAACATTTTACATTCAAATTATTTTGTAAATAAATCTAATACCCTACTTATTTCTATTTATTTATATTTTTTTAATGAGCAAA
>JH720332.1:286727-409765 GCA_000231825.2 Tetrahymena elliotti 4EA
CCACAATAATCTAGGAAATGCTTATAAGGCGAAAGGCATGCTGGATGAGGCCATCAAATCATATTAGAAATGCCTCGAAATCAATTCAAACAATTAAGATTACTAAAAATAAAAAAAATTAAAAGAAAGGAAATTCGTTTTTAACATCTATCAAAAAAATTTTATTTAATTGAATTAATTTTTAATATTAAAATATTTTAGATCAACAGTTTAATAAATATTAGTATTTAATTTTAAATATTCATAATATTTGTTAGTAAATATCTAAATTTTTTTGAAAATATCTTTATTGAGGAATATTATTTCTTTAAATAAAAATTTTTTTAAAAAAATTTTGGGTTTTTTTGATGTTTAAATTATTAAAGTTTGTGGTTTAGTTATATATTATCCCTCCTTTCTTTTTAGAATAATATGATCATAATAAAAAAATTCAAAATTTAATAAATTGATAATAAATTATTAAATTTGTTGGTAAGATATTTTGAAAAAGTGATTGTGAGAGATATTGCTAATATATTAATTTATGTTTGATATATATCTAAAATTTAGCTAGATAAAATGAATAATTAAGCTTTTTGATTGATTGAAGCTTTGTGTAATCAGTAATATTGTACACTTCGAAAAGTGCTTTTAAAAATTAAAAAGGGAATTCAATCTCTAAATAAAATTCAGATATGAAATGAAATAAAAAAAGAGAAGAAGATAGATTATTTAGTGAATAAAGAATAGGAGGAATAACATTACAAAAATAAAAAAAATAAATAAATAAAACGAAATTAATAATTTAAGTAAAATTAATATTTGATTTTTTATTTTAGTCAGTAATTATGAGCAATACCAATAACCCAAATAGTTTATCTTCTTAAAAACTAGCAAATACTTCAGGTTAAACTCAACAAAAAGGGGTTACCTTGTTGAAGCCAGTTACACCACTAGCAAATCCTCCTATTTTGATGACTCCAAATAGATTTTAGCAGTAGCAAGTATTACCCCCTCTTGCTAGCCAAAGCTTAACTGATCGTGTTACATCACTTCCAATTAAGATAGCTTAAAATAGCATAAACTAATTAGGAGGAGCTGTAAATGTTGTAAATAAGCCAAATAATTCTCACCAAATAGCAACTTCTCCAAAGCCAGATGCAGGAAACTTGCTCTAAGCTGCATTGAATTCAACCAAAAATGAATAATAAGCTTAGAATCAACAAAATAATTTAAGTTATAACAACAAATCTCTAAATTAATATTAAGTAGTATCAGTCACATCAAGAAACATCTCTCCTCAGCAAAATATTATAAGATAATAGAGATTTTATAGTCCAATTCATTTAGCTGCAAAAGGAGTGGCTAATATAAATGAAAAATAAGAAAATAAAAATTAGAAAAGCAGAATTTAGACTCTTTATAAAGAGATCCCTCAACTAGTTCAAAATAATCAATAACTACCTTAATAGTATCCTCGTTATTAACCAACTGCTCCTACATCTAGTTCTGCATCAAAATTAACTACATTAAACTCTGATAGAAATTAGACTAATTCTTTATTGAATCAACAAGGAATACAAGGAGAGAAGGCATAAATTTAAAAATAAGTTTTTAATTAGAGAATAATAAGTCCTCCTCATATGCTAAATCCTGCTCTAAAACCAACTATAAATGCTTAAAACATTGCTGTTTCTGTTTAAAAAGGTAATAATAACTAACACATACGCTCTCAAACTTAAGCAGGCCAATAAGGAACTGCATAGATTTAAAACAGCTTTGTAGCAGAAAATAATAAAGTAACAATAATATCTCCTCAAATTTAACAATATCAACCTAAGTTAGTAGAAAATATTATTTAAAATAACACTTAGTTGCTTTCTTAATAAAAATAAAATTTCAGCGAAAATCTAACTGGCTCAGAAAATTAATAATTCATTTAACAATATTCCTAAGATTTAAGTCATAGCAATAATGCCAAAATTATTTTAGTCAATCCATAAAGCAGGAACTATATCATTAGTAATTTAATTCATTCATAATCATCCCCAAATAAGGGCTTGATAAAGGTCCCATTAGGAGAAAAAAATAAAACAGAATAAAAGAATTTAAAATAAATTGATTCAAGTAATTTATCTCCAGAAGCTAAAAAGCTTTACGAAATGATAGGTAAATACAACACAAACAACAAAGATAATAATGAAAACAAGAACATTGGTATTTCTTAAAATTCTATTTCGATTTAACGTTCTCAATCTCCAGCTGAACTAAGATTTACTTTTGGCTAAAAAGAAATCAAAGTTATTTAACCCATATCTTCAGTCACCGTTTACTCCCAACCAAAAATTATACCAACAACCACTTAAATAATCACATAATCTCCTATAACAGTTCTTCCTAACGTGTAATTTCATTTTTTTTAAAATAATCAAAATTATTTCAAATTTATTAAAAATTGAATGTTGAATATTTGATTGTTCAAATATTTAATTAATTGTCTAAATGATAAGCAATTTAAATTTTATTATAGGAGTATGACTGAATTTTAGAAATAATTTTAAACTCCTGTTTCACACTCTTTGGAAGCAAGGAGAAATGCATCAGTCCATTCATCTGTAAAGTCAAGTAGAAGTGTGTCTGAAAATAATGAAAATAGAAATAATTTATCCATGGTTATAGAAGTCAATTCCGCTACAAAGAATCGTCGTATTATAGAAGGATCCCCAGTTAGAACTAAAAGTCCTGCAATTATATAAGGAGGACAGCCTATAATATAAAATTCTCCAACTATTAGATAGACTCATTATTACAAAAAAGGTAACAGAACACTAACCCTTTAGGAAGTTTTACAAGAAAAGAAAAAAGATGCAGATGAAAAAGTTTAATCATATTCCAATTAAGAAATTCAAATGTTAAGTTAAAATAAAGAGATCTCTCCATTAAAATATGATTCAATTATTGAAACTATAGATGATAAATTAAAGCAAAATAAAGCCAATTAAAATTATCAAAATTACAATTAGTATAACTCTGATTCAAATAATGCATATTCAACTGATTAACCTTCTTCTGCATTCAATACAAATTATCTTACTAATTAAGCATAAACTTAGTAATAGAATAAACCACCAAGCTAGTAAATTTAAGCAGAAAGTAAAGTATAAATAGATTAGTATGAAAATATTTTGAGAGAAGGGAAGCAGTAAGAATAAGAAATGAATTAATAATTTAAAGAGTAATAAAAAGAATTTGCTCAAAGAATAAAGCAACAATAGGAAGAGTTCTAAAGATAGTTGCAAATGGAATAGGAACGTTTGGTAACTTCATAGGATTCTTAACTTAAAGAATCTCAAATCAAGGAGTCTCAACTCAAATTATAATTAGAAAAATAATAGCAAGAATATTTAGCAAAGATTTAATAGGAATAAATAGAATTTTAGAAGCAATTTTTAGTCAAGCAAGCTGAACAGAAATCTTTATTAGAGTAACAACTATTAAAGGAAAGTTAAATTAAAGAATAAAGATTAAAAGAATAAATAGAGAGATAACAATATGAGTAATAATTGCAATAATAATAATTCTAAGAAGAAAAGCTGAGACTAGAGAGGGAATAGTAGGATTTGTAAAGAAACCTATAAAATTAAGCAAAAGAATTAGAAAAAATTAAATTATAAATTGAATAGGATAAGAAAAAAGAAATAGAAGAATAGCTTCATAGATAGTAAGAGGACCAATAGAAATAATTTGATAAAATGAGTTAGTAATAGCAGAATCTCATTTTGCATGAATAGGAGATTCAAAGATAGAAGGAGAATGAATAGAAAAAATACATAGAATAGCAGTAATAGTAATTTTAGTAGCTTCTGTAAGCTTAATAGTAAATGTCTACTGAAGAAAGAAAATAATTTAAAGAAATTTATAATTAACAGCAAGAAGAACTTAAAAATTTATAAGCCTAACAATTAGAGTAGTAAAAGAAATTTGCTGAATAGCTTTAATTAATTGTTTAATAGCACAACTAATAGCTGGAGAGCTTAAAAAAAGACCAAGATTAACAAACAAAAGATTTAAGAGAGATGTTGTTAAATCAATCAAGGAGTTAGCAAGGAAGTCCATAAAATACTAATGATAGTATCATTATTTTTGAGAAATTGAGAGAAGAAAAAGAATAATTAATGAAATAGCAAGTAGAGTAAGCCCTTCAATTAGAGAGATAAAAGTAAGAACTAAAAGAAAAAGAATTTAAGATGATGCAAGAATAATAGTAAATGCTACTTTAATAACAAGCTTAATAGTTGGAGTTACTGAAGAAAAAGCAAGCAGAATAAGAAGAACAATAACTTAGATTAATTTAATAAAAATAAATTCTTGAAAATTAATTTAATGAGTACAAAACTAAAAGTGAATCTAGTTAAGTGAATAGCTATGAGATGCCTAATTCTGACAGAATAGAAATGTAAATTAACAGCGATGGATAAAAAAGGAGATTAAGTAACCATAGAAGAGAAATCGAAGTATAAAGAGCAATTGAAATCCCTCAAGAAGCCTATGATGAGCATCAATAAGATGAAGAAGAAATAGAAAAAAAGCAATTCTAAAACTAGCAAACGATTAAAAATAACAAAAGCCAGGACAAATAACAGGAAATCACAGAGTAAAAAAAAGGTAATATTTTTTAATTTAAATTTGAAGCAACTGAGCCATTCAATTTAATTGTGCAAAATGAAAGATATTAAATTCAAAAAAGCAATTAAACATTTTTTCCAAAAAAATTATTTTGAATTGACGGCTGAAAACGATTAAAAATTTTTTGATTTTAAAACGATTTTAAAAAATTAAAATAAGATCCAGCAAGAAAGAAATCTAACTTATTTATTTATTTTATTGATTGATTATTTTATTTTTATTCTTGATAATTATTCTTGTTCAGCTCTTCTTTTGAAGTATCTTTAATTTTAACGTACTTAAATGATCATTCTATTGATTTATCTATCTATGAATCCCTTATTCTTTCTTTAGTTCGTTTAAATCAGAAAATAAATTAATAAATTTTTCATTGTTAATTTTTTTGGTTGAATTAATTTAATGCACAAGAATTTAACAAAGATAGAGAAATAAATGTCAAGTAATCATCTCACAAATTATAAAATCAAAATAAAATAGAATTACATTTGACTCATTCTTTTTTTCTTAATTTAAACTTAGGAGTTTAAGAGATAGCAGAGCTTTATAGAGACCTTGAAGACTAAGGTTTTGTCATAACTGATTAGAATTGGTAGACATAAAAGCGCCAGAATTAATAATAAGAAAATGGAGATAAGAAAAGCAAAATAGCTATAAAATAAGGATATAAAACCCAAGAAGCTGATGAAGAGAATCAATAGTATTAAGAATAATTAGCTTAAAATCAATAAAGCTCAGATAGAAACAATGAAAATTAGGGAAACGGTGATTACATTAATTTGTATAGCTCAAGCAATATTAGTCGCAATAAACAAAATTCAGAAGATGAAGAAGCAGCAAATAGACAAAAATATTAGCATGAAGGATATGAAGAAACATATAGTTAAGAAGCTGAAGAAGGTGAAGATCATGGAGAACAATATCAATAATAATAAAACCAAAATCAATACAGCAAATCGTAAGAATTCATAAAATAAAAAGAGCATTAATTTTAATAAATATCTTTTAAAATTAGCAATAAAAATGCAAAGCTATCAGAACAACTTTTATAAATTGAATAGGAGATATAGAGACTCTAATTTGAAGAATAATAAGCAAGAAATTAAAATAACCAAAATGCAAGACCTTATAAAAAAAGTAAGAATACCTATGACAGAAATGGAGTAGTCCCAGAAGAAAACGAAGAAGATTATTAATCAAGCACAAACAAAAAGAAAAAGAATTTAACAACTAAAAACAAGCAAATTATCTATGCAAACAATAATGATAAAAAATAAAAAGGAAAAATATATAAAAACAATCAAGTTGAAAAGCTCTCAACTTATGTCCCAGGTCAAAGATTGTACGAATATGCTTTAGAGAAAACAAGAAGAAAGTATTTCCATTTATTATCAATAATATTTACTTATTTCTCTTAAATTTAAAAGGGAAGAGATCAAAAAGATGATAGATTAAGAAAGAGTATAAAAGGAAATCGAGTAATGCACATTTAACCCTCGTCTTGTCTCCACAAACAGATACTTGTAATTTTATTGAGAATTTCATTTAAACTTTCAAAGAATACAATTATTTTCAAAAGAATTTCTGATTTGCTCTTTTTTATCAAATTGAAAAGCAAATCGTTTTATTTTCTAAAATTAATATTTTGCTTTAAAAAACTAAAATTGAAATCATTTTTTTGTTAAAAGCGATGAGTTCCATTCAAGAAATGAGAAGTGGATGAAATAAAAGGAGATTAATATTGATTAAAAGACTAACTTTGAGAAAGAAAAAGAAGTAAGAGAATGCACATTCCACCCTGAATTTTATACTCCTAATAAATTCTCCTCTTAATATACAAATATATCAAATGATCCTTCATCTGTTTATAAACGTTAAATGGAATGGAAGAATAAAGTTGAGGCAGAAATAATTAGATAATAAGAAGAAAATGAAATACTCATCAAGGAGGTATTTAATATTAACATAATTAGGATATTTGATTAATGGTTTTGTTTCATAATGTATAGAGATCAAACGAAATATTTAATTCAGGCAGATAAAGAAGCTAGATGATGAATAGTCCCCCAAGAAATAGTGAATATGAAGTAGTAGGTTAAATCAATTATAGCTAAAGATTGAATAAAATTTTAAGTTCTTGCAGAAAGAAAAACTCTGGAAACTTTAATGAAGATTACCAATCTATGGAATAAAACTCTTACTAATAATATAATCAATAAAATTAAAACTTCGGATACAATAATGATCTTCAAGAATCCTAAGCTAATTAAAACCATTTAGAAAAAGGAGAAAATATTGTCAAAAGTGTTACCCATCCTATCAATTTAGATGAAAATTATGATTTAGTTAGTCATATCTAAGGTATCATGAGATAAAGCAATTACTGCAAATAAAATGTAAATCTATTAATTGTTTATTTGAGCTCTTAAACTAATTAATTTATAATAAATAGATTGAATTAGAATAGATGCTTGCACAATAAAATAAAATTCAACAAAGATCTTAGTATGGAAACTCTAACTTTGACAGGCGTAATGATTCCTCCAGTAAAAAGAATAGCCACAAAGTTTCACAATAAGGCTCAGATTATATAATCACTAAAGAGGAAATTAAATAAAAGGTATTCAAATTAATTCACTTTTTTCATAAAAATAAAAATTGGAAAAGTATCTCTTTCAACAGTAAGTTGATTACCAGAAACTATCAATTCCAAATTAAAATTAAATTTGATCTCCAATCAATTGATTGATATAAATTAAATAGCTATTTATCATTATAAAAATTTTAGAAATTTTTACTATTAATTTAATTAATTAAAATAATTAGCAATTTGAAAGATTAAATGAAGATATATTGTAAAATAAGCAAATTGAAATAACAAAATATCCAATTTTAGCAGAGAGAAAAGAATACTCATAAGTAATTGGAAATGTTTTTGTTTAAAAGAATAAATATGTGTTAGCATGCTAAGCTGATCCTTATTTAAACTAGCCTTAACATTACGTAAATTTTAGTTTTGATAATTAATAGCAATAGAATCAAAATTTAATTGAATAATACCAGAATGAGTAACTTAGTCAATAGAATTAAGAGCAATAAAAGCAAGAATAATTGATAATTCAATAAAATATAGAAGCTAATCTCAATCAACAGCAATAAAACTCATAATTAAACTAAGTAGTTAACTCCTCTTCTTACTACGTTGCAGATAGAAAATATTAAGTTGTCCCATAATAGCCTTAATAATAAGTTCCTCAATAATTTATTTCGTATGAATAGCAACAAGCCTTTTCTAACCAAGAAAACAATGGAATAGAAAGACGTATTTAAGTTAGCAAAACCTCTCATGGTGATGAAGTAGAAGAACTCATTACAAATGAAAATCAAGATGGCATGTATTCTTTGCCTAACACTTTATAAAATACCTAACGTAAAATTCTTAAATTTTTTATCAAATTTTAATATTATTTAATACATTTATCAGATGAGCATTATGAAAGAGCTCCTCAAATTACAGATGAAAGTGAGGAAGTCTTGTGAAATATTAAGCAAAAAAATTCAATCAAATAGTTTTAATATAAAAAACGATAATTTAATTTAATGTTTAAATATAATAAAATATTATTTATAATCTTTATATTTATACATAAATACCTGTTACTATCTTTCTTATTTTAACAGAATTGATCCCTCTTCAAAATTATTTTGTAATTTTTATAATTCATTGAAAACATAAGAGCGTGAAGGAAATGTTGATCGTAATTCGATGTATAGATGTTAAATACATTTAATTTTAACAAGCAGATATTAGAAATTTTCCAAATTAATTTTTGAGAAATGAAAAGAAATTGAATTATGATTTTTGAGCAATAAGCATATTTTTTATCCTAAATTATTAATGATTCTCATTTTTCTACCTATTAATCAAAAATATTCTAAGATCACTAATTTTTTATGATAGAGGAGCTTAGTAAAATTAGTCTAAATTTTATTTTAGATTTTTCAAAATAATTAAATGTATTCAACAAATACTATTTTTCCAATCAAAACTTACTCAGAAAACCTATTTGCTTTACATATATTAATACTAATCTATTTATGTAAGTTATCAAAAATATTCATTTTTCCAGAATTTTTGTTATTGATAGATTCTATAAATTTAGTAGTTATTTAGTCAAAATAATCAAAAATTTGATAAAGGAAATTTTAATAGTAATAAAAGATAAATTGATGATTAGAGTAGGTTTAGTCTTAGTTGCAACAGGATTAAGTAAAATTAATTCAAGTAGTATGCATATAAAGCAAGTACTGATTATCATTTTATAGTTATTAAAGGAACTGTAAGAGCCTATAGAGAACTGAAGCTTATGTCAAGAGCTGCTCAAAATTAATACAATTATTAAAATTAAAAAGATCTATTCAAATTTGAAAAAGGAGTAGGATTTGAAAATCCAATGACACGTGAAGAAGCAGAACACATTTTTGGAATATACACTCCCTCTACTTTAGCTAATGCTGAAGAGATAAATAAAAGACATCGTTAGTTAATGAAAATCAATCACCCAGATTAAAGTAATTTATTTTTAGTTTAAATGTTTAAACAATTCAATAATTTTATATTCTACTAGGAGGAAGTCAATACATAGCCTAAAAAATAAATGAAGCAAAAGATTTACTATTAAAATGACATCTTGTTAACTAAAATTGAAAAAAATTATGATTTTATTTTAAAATTCATGGTTGACATTAGAAATTTACTTAAAAAAGAAATTGATAATTAATAGACCACATAAAATAGATAAAGTGATAATAAAGAAGTGTAGGAATAGTCTAAAATAATAAAGAAACAATAAAACAAAATATAAAAAATAAATTTACTTCAAATAATAATGATATCTTCGTTTTTATTTTTTAATTTGTGTTGATTTTAGTGTAAAATTGTTGAGAGAAATATGAAATATTATTCATTCATTCAATTCATTTTACAAAAACTCAAAAAACTTCTAAAACAAAAAAATAATTGTGTGTTTGAGAAGAATCCTTTTTTCAAAGATAAAAATATTATATTGAAAAACAATAATTAATAATCAAAAACTATTTAAAGTATCACATTAATCCAAAAGAAAATTAAAATATAAATTGAAAACTAAAATAAAAATAATGCAAAAATTAATAGTTTATTCCTAAATTAAATAATTAACAAATTTTATACAAAAATTAAAATATTTTTAAATGAAAGAATAATAAGTTTTTTCATTTAATAAGTTGAATTTCAAAACTAAATCAAATTTAAAGAAAAGCTTTATCGTTTCTTGAATAGAAGGGAATCCCTCTAAGAGTAATACCAGAAATAATATTTCCATAATGTCCTCCCCAATAGCAATTATCTTTACCTCCAACCAATAATTTTATTGAAGTAGGTGTAAATTTAGCCATTTCATTAGACAATTCATCTTTTTCATATTTTATAAAAATTTGCTCCCAATCTTTTGTTAGATCAGGTTTGTTTATTTTCTAATGGAAAATATTTTTTTGGGCATTATCATCTCTTATAAATAATTCTACATATCCCTAATAATTAATATCAAAATTAAAATATTTCTTTGAATTTTTTAAATTACTTGAGCTCCAAACCCAGGCTATTTCATGTAGCATCCAGCCACAATGCAGGCATTTCTAGAAATAAGCATTTGCATAAATTCTTCATCAAATAAATCAGATAATTTAGCTTCAAACATAAGTTCTCCAAAAGCAAAAGAAGTTTAAAATGCTGAATTCCTATACTTTTACATATTTGAATGAACAACAATAACTCCATTTCCTCCATTTTTAGATACCTTAAATCCATTAAACTCTTAATCTCCAAAAGGATTTTGTATTTAATTTTTGGTAACATTTAAAAGCTTTTATATCTATTATATTGAACGAAAACTTGTATTGGCATTTTTCATAATTTCTTCTATATATTATCTAGTCTAAATGTTACAGCTATAAATAATTCTCTTTGATAACTTGTTGAGGAATATAGCTGAATATCTCCAAGATGCAAAATATCTATTTAATTTGAACAAGTTAAAAATATCCTTTATACCTAAGCAATCTATAATATATTTAACAGCAGTCCCAAGCTACTCAAAATCTACAGGTTACTTATTACTATTCTAATCTCTGTTCGGGATTATTAATGAATCACATAAAACACTAAAAACACCACCACCGCAATGAATTGATCCAAAATTAGAAAAATGCAATCCATTTGGAGCCACTAATTCTCTTTCTCCTCCTCCATTACCTCCAAAGACTAATTTTCTGCCTAATTATAACATACATAAATAATTGATTTAGCAATACATAATCTAAAATAGATCTAATTTAAATCTTTTATCCATTACCTTTAGTTGTCTCAAAACCAAAAGCATCTAGATATAGACCTGTTCTACCAATGATCTTAACTATATATTCATCATCGTCTAATTCAAAAATCCTTTCTGCAAATTTTCCTTACCTTTGAGCTTCAGGATGCATCTACTCAAATCCTTCTACTATATCTCCACTAGCAGTTTTATAAAAAAATTATACTGATCTAACATATTCTATGCTATTTCCCTATATATATAATTTTATAAATAAACATGTTAACTCTGATCTAAACTTTAAATGTAAGTTGCTTACTCTGTCAATGCATTTTACTATAAATTTACAAACTTTTTATACATTCTTTCCAGCGATTTTAAAGAAATCATCAAAATTAAGTTATCCTGTAATAGGGGTATTATACTCAAAAGACTTTTTCCAAATCATGCCAGATTTTTTAACTATTTCTTCATACTCTTAAAGTGTTTTTGTTTTCTTGCTTTCAAAGATATTGCTTAAGAATTCTTCCATTTCTTTGCTTTAATTTTAACAAATTTGTAATTGAAAATTTATGAAAATATTGTTTTTATCATAAGTTTTATCAATCTTTAATTCTGAGTAATATTAAATCAAAAAAGTTTGATAAACAATTAAATTGCTACTAGCAGATACATAAACCAAATAGCTAATTTACATTATCAAATCTAAAAATGTTATAGAATGATTCAAAATCTGATCAAATATCTTAAATCAAAACAACTAGTTTTATTTTTTAACAACTTGAATTTGTGTTTTAAAATATTTGTAGCAAGAAATTAACTCTAAAAAAATGACAAAAAGAATGAATGATCTTATAAATTAATAGAATAAAAAGATTTAAATTGTTAAATGACTCAACTTACTTTATAACTGAATGACTAATTGAAATTAAATTTATTTTTAGATTTAATCATTCTAAATTTTTCATTAATATTTTTTCAAACTAATTTCAAAATTTATTAAATATTTTTAAAGATGTTAATATCATTATTCAGTAAATTCATAAAAACAGATAAAAAATATTCTTTTTTTATCAAATTAATATTATTTTATTATTAAATCACCGATCTTTCA
Organism: Tetrahymena elliotti 4EA; assembly: GCA_000231825.2. NCBI lineage: Eukaryota > Ciliophora > Oligohymenophorea > Hymenostomatida > Tetrahymenidae > Tetrahymena > Tetrahymena elliotti. The sequence continues at coordinate 298,857 of JH720332.1, forward strand.
TAAACAATCATGATATTAAATCAAATGCACTTCAGAATAAATAAAATTTTGAAGGATTTATTTATTTTTTTAAAGTATTGTGTATTTGTGATTAGATTGTTTAATTTATTTATTTATTCATCAATCTTTGATTGATAAAAATAAGATAGTTTTAATAGTATTTTACAATAAATAACATATTACAACATTTGTTTAAATCTATTTATTTCTTAAATTCAAATCAGAAAATTGTTAATTTTGATTAGATAATTACAAATAATTAAAATTGTATTTAACAAATTCAATGAATTTAAAATATTTTAATCTTTTGTTTTTTGCTTTAATCATCTAAATATCTTTATTTGATTCTAATAAATTTATTTTAGGAGTTATAATTATTCATATTTTAGTGTAAGAAAATATAATTTTTGTTAGACTGGTAAATAACTTTAACATTACAAAAATTTTGATTTTGTACTTAAATATCTTTTTTTATTGTAGATTTAATGAATCTGATATATTCTCATTCTTCATTCTGAGTTATTTTTCATATATTTTTGTCTTTTCTGTAAAAAAAGATTTTTTAGAAATATTTTATTTTGAATGCTTTTTTTAACAGATGTTTTAGTAGTGTTAGTTTATAAATTTGTAAATTGAAAGAGTTTCTTGTGAATGAATAGGTTTGAATAGAAAATTAGTTTTGATTGATAATGAATGCTATAATTATTAAATATTTAATTAGATAAGTAAATATATTTAAAGATAGATAGATAGATTGATATATGTAGGCAACAGAAAATAGTGGAGAATAAATATAAAGTGATTTATAAGATTCATTTTAACATTATATTGACAGTATTAAAACCAGATTTTTTGGGACCAAAAAGGTTGAGGAGAAAAAGCCTCTTGAAATAGAGCCTATTTATACTGTTGAAGATCTTAAAGTGAAGATTTTAGAATCATCTTAGACTTCGCCTTTTCTTAGTGATTTTGAAAAGAAATGTTTTAGAAATATAGATTATGACTTTAAGTTAGATCAAAATGATAACTTTTTCAAGTTTTACAATAGATTAATATACAGCGTACACCCTCGTATTAAATAATAGGAAGAATTAGCTAAGAGTATGAGTTGGTCACAATTATTTGACTAGCTAAAAGATTTCTAATAGAAGAAATAGGAGTATCTCTATCAAAAGTATAAAAATAAAAAAAACAAATAAGTGTAAGACTCTGACGAAGATGAAGATTATGAATAAGGAAGTGACATATTTGGAGATAGTAAAAAGAAAGAAAGCTAAAGCGAAGAATTAGATAAGTTATATGACAGAGGAACTCATTATAAATGGTTCAAGAAAGAGTATTATACTAATCAACTTAAGATTGATTAAACTTAGAAAAACTTTGATATAGTTGTTTATAAAGACACTCTTGAAGATATCAATCCTGATTTTGGAACATATCCTAAGCACGATATTCCCTTCATTGATTTATTCTTGGTAAAATTAGAAAAGTTTTAGTTATGGTAAAGTACTAGATTATTTTCTATGGGTTTTCTCTGCACATTCCCTATTTTAGGTAAAGCTATTAATTAATTGTTCATTCATTAGTTCATTGAACAAAACTAGAAACATAAATTACTTACTTATATTTATACTGATTATCAAAATCAAAAAAAATATCACAAAATTAAAAGAAATTTCTAAAATTAATTGAAATCTTTCTTTACTTTTTCTAAAATAAATAAATCTTTTGTAAATAATTTTATTTCACAAATGAAATAATGAAATATCCATATCTTTATTTCAATCTACATTTTATTGTCTTATAATTTTACATTTTTTACTAAATTTATTTTAATTTTAATAAAGTTGGTATGGTTTTAGCAAGACAAGTTCCCATGAACTTAGGTGGTGCTGATCTATTTAAAACTACAGTTAGTAAATTCCTTTACAAGGGTGGATTCTAAGATAAAATGAATAGAAGAGAAGCTGCATTAATTTTGAATCTCAAGCAAAATGCTACCAAAGAAGAAATTAGAAAAAGTCACAGAAAAATGATGATGACAAACCATCCTGATAATGGTAATCTATTTTTTATTAATATCTTTTATTAAAATAACTAATAATAACTTGATTTATTTATTAAAAATTAGGTGGTTCTCAATATATTGCTACTAAAATTAATGAAGCTAAAGAACTTATGTTGAAAGGAGACATTTGATAGAAAATTGATTAGATAGGGTAGGGTTTATTTAAGAAAACTCATACACTCACTTTTTGTTTAAGATAAAAAATATTTAAAAGTAATCTATGTTAATTTATAAGTATAACCATTAATTATTCCATTTTTGTATTTATTCATCAAGCTTGTTTATCTTTCTCCAAAAATATTTTCTTATTTATATCCATTCTAATTTAATTCAATAAAAAGTGCTTTTCATTTTTAATCAGATAAATCTACAATTTTATTTATTAATTCAAAAGAAAAGAAAAAAAAAATCGACAACTGCAGGATTCGAACCTGCGCGGGTAAACCCAAAAGATTTCTAGTCTTCCTCCTTAACCACTCGGACAAATTGTCTCATCGAAAGATATCCAAATAAGTTAACTTTTTAATTCATTCAAAATATATTTATAATCTTAACCATTTTGTTGTAAATAATTTAATTTCAAAACAAGATTAAAATTAATTGCATTTTTAAAAGATTCATTGAAATCAATCTCACAAATTCCAGTTTATTTTTAAAATTTATCAAATTATTTACTAAAATGAAATTATTTTTTTGGTGTTTATATTAAATTCATTTATTATTTATTTCTAAGAAGATAATATTATCAACAATTATTTGTCAATCTAGTTTACAAATTTATAAATAGAAAGTATTAATTAAATGAAGATTTTAGTTTGATCCTTTTATTACTTTGAATTAGATAGATTGTTTAAATTATAAAATTTTGGATTAAATATCATCTTAAAACCAAATATTTTTGTTTAAATATTACAAGCTTTACATTTCCAATATGTAGATTGATTGGTAGAAAGTTAAGTAAGAAACCCCTCTTTTTGTTTAAGAAATTTCATTGACACTAATTTACAATTTTTAAAGAAGTCTAATATCAGAAATGAATATGTTTACAGCTCACCCAATTAGTGATATTAAAGTAAATAATTATAAATAATGTCCATGAAAAATTTTTTTTCAAGTAAGAGGAAAATAAACTATTATTAGATTTTTAGAAAAAAGAAAGTTTTTGATAAGAAAAAAGAATTTTCTTTTTTATTTAGTATTGTTTGATAATATTTAACTTTATTTAAATTACTTCAAGATTTTTAGAGAGCATTCATCATTACCTTAAAGATTTTTTGTTATAAGTATATTTTCTCTTATTTTGTCTAAAAAATATTAAATTTTGTAAAAAAGATATGAATTTTAAGTTGACTAGATAGACACTGCTAAAACAGTTATCAAATTTACAAATTCCAGAATAAGAAGACACTTTTAAGAAACAATCAAGTTACAGATAATAACCGCCATTAAATATATAATTTGAATACTTTAAGTGGATTAATACTTGCTTTAGGGGTTATTTAAAAAGCACATCTATTTTTTCATAAAATTTAATTAATCAAATTAATTAATGTAAACTACAAATTTAGAACAGAATATTTAGAAATGGAAAGACCTAAAATTGGAGTTGGTGTATTTGTCTTAAACAAAGATATCAATAAATTTTTAATGTCTCAAAGAAAGGACTGTAATAGAGTTGCTTTAATGGGAGGACATCTAGAGAGATTTGAGGCAATTAATTAGTGCGCTTAGAGAGAGGTTTTAGAAGAATCTAATTTATAAATTCCTGTTGAAGAGTAAGTTAACTTCTTTGATTTAGTTTTATCAACAAATTTTTGATATCTTTTTGATGAATACCTTATCTGAAAAAGCAGATTCAGATTAATTTGGTTTTCTTTAAGTTTTAAATGTTAAATTTTCTTTTTAAATAAATATTTTTATTTCAAAAAAGATTTAAAGAATATCCTACTGCCTTTAATGCAATCGATAAAAAGGATAACTATCACTATGTAACTTTCTTTTCAGCAGCTATTAAGCCAGATGATCAACAAATTTAAAACACTGAACCTGAAAAGTAAGAGGATTGGGAATGGTATGGTGAAGAAGAATTTCTTAAAGTATACAAAGAGGGTAAACTTTACTACTCTATTGAATATTTATTTTAATCATGCAACTAGGACTTTAAAGTATTAATTGAAAGAATACAATAGTTGTTTAAATGATTTTGATTTATTTTATCTCTAATTTATTTGTACTTAATTTATAAATGAATATTTTATTCTTAAAAATCCATAATATTTTCCATCTTACATAACTAATACATTTAATTTTAGCCTTTTCTTAATTAAACTAAATAGTATTGAAATTTTATTTGCTATTTACAAAAAGTGTTTTTAAAATTAAAAATTTAAGTAATTTTGCAAACTATTTCAAGAATTTCTGTAGTACAAATGATTTTTTCATTTATTTAGTCTTTGTTAATTTAATTTCCACAAATAAATAAACAGACAATTAAATTAATTAATAATTTAATAGAGGATTTTCAGCCACTTTTAAAATAAAGTACAAAATAAGTAAAACTTTTACTCTTGCAAAACAATTTTAGTTTAGGAAGTTTTAGTTTTAATTTTATAAATGTGTAAATGGTATTCTAAAAATGATGGTTTTTGAATCTAAGTTAATATAATTTTTTACATGAATTTAAGAAGAAGTTAAGTTTGATTTTTTGCAAAAATTAAGTAAATTCGTGTGAGAAAAGTAAATTGTTTACAATATTGCTTATTTATTTATAATGCATTCATCTAAGTATTTATATCAATTTTTTAAATCCTAATTTAAAAAAACATTAAAAAAGTAAATCAGAAATTTAGAATTTACACTAAAAAAATTAAAGATAGATGGACATGTCAGTAAAAACTATTGAGCAAATTAAAGAATTTTGGGATAACTATTCAAACTGATCACGGAGCTAATGTGTTTTATCTCTCATTATTAAATATGCTTAAGATGTATTCTTGGAGTAGGTGCAGGTGCAGGTGCTGGTTTCTTATATCACCATACTTTAAACCACAAAAATCCTAAAGCAAAGTACAAAGCAATTGAAGAAATTTAATTTTTATAAATTCAGATCATTTTATAGCAAAACAGCCAATAAATTTTATTTGAAAAATAATTTAATAAAATATGATAGAGAGTAGTTTAAAATTTTTAATTTAAACCAATATTTCTTAATTTTATTTATTTACATTTTAATTTTTCCTTATTCAAAGCAAATCGTTTGATTTCTTTCAATTCTATTTAATTTTTTTTTATATTTAGTAGTTTATTTGAAAATTTAAAATATTATTTCTTTAATGTCTACTTAAATTTTAAAATCATTTTTGTTTCTTAAAATGGTTGATTTGTTTTGAAAATAGATGTAGAAATAACATTAAATAGAAGATCTACTTAAATTGATTGATTTTTATATTAGGATAAAGTGAAAAAGAATAATGAAGACTCCTATGTATCTTTTATATTGTTTAATCTATTCCTTATACATTCATTCAGTTTGCTTGTTAAACAAATTTATCATAATAAATGAAAAGATATTTTTCGCTGAAGATTTGGATATTAAAAACAAATTAATTAATCATTAATAATTTATTTTAATAAACACTATCAAAAAATATATCTTAAAAAATTAGTTTAAATTACTTATTAAGTAGGTTCATCTAAAAAAATGTAATAGAATTATTAAGTTGTCATATTAGCTGGAGGGTAAAATTATTATTCATAAATAAATGATTATTGATTGATAAAAATCATTTTAAAAGCAAAAAGTGAAATACATTTATTTATAATTTAAATTTAGTTAAGGTACTGAATTATATCCTCTTTGCGAAAGATTCCCAAAGGCTCTTTTGCCTATTAACAACAAGCCTCTGATTATTTATTAGTTAGAAAAATTGGAAAGCAATGGATTTACAAGTAATAAATAAATATAAAGATAGACTTTTCTTTAAATAGATTTAAAAGACTAAATGCAAGTTATTTAAGAATTCATAATGATCATTTATTTATAAAATAGATGTCCTCATTCTTACTTCTAAAAACAGTAGTAAAATTGAAAGATACATTAAAGATTATTACTAAGGCTAAATTAAGTACGAGTTAGTAGCCATTCCAGATGAAAAAAAAGAAACTTTTGAAGCAATCAAGCATGTTTCAAATAAATTAACAGTAATTATTTAAATTAATTCTACGTTGCTTTTAGAATATAAGTGAATTAAATTGCAACATTGAAATGATAATTTGTTGACAAATTTCTAATTTTCATGATGTTAAAACAATACTAAGTTAATATTCTGAAAATATACTTAATCCTAAAGATTTTAAATATAATTTTGCCTATCAACGAAATATTTTAATTGATTTTTCAATAAAAATTTATTTTAAAATTTAGAAAGATTTTATTCTTATTGCTTGTGACTCAATCACAGATTTAAGCTTAGATGATGTTATTGAATAACATATTTTAACTGGAGCTTACTTGACAGCTGTATTGAAAGAAGATAAAGTTGATGAAGAAAACAACAAAGTTATTAATCCTAGTTCATCTGCTGTAAAACTATTTACAAATTAGGCTTAAAATATATATTTATTAATATTAAAAAGGATAATCATGATGTTTTCCTTATTGATGAATCAAATAATAAGATTTTATATGTTAACTCTTTCTATGAAATCAAAGAAAATGGACTTAAAATCAAGAAATCTATTTTGGCAAGCAACCCCGAAGCAAGCATTAAGACTAATCTTTTTGACTCACACATATATATTTGCAAGATTTAAATTCTCCAAGCTTTATGTAAACTGGAAAAGAAAGTTATGGATACTATCTCATCATGGAAAGAAGACTTGATTCCATTCTTAGTTAGAAACTAATAAAATCAAAATTTCCTTCAACTTTTGAGTGAAATTAAAAAGAGTGAGCATGATGAAGAAGAATAAAATTATGGAATATTAAACTAAGATGAAAGTAAAGAAGAAGCAATTACAAGCATTCCCATCTTAGCCTTCATCACCAATAAAAATTACATTAAAAGAGCTAACAACATCAAAGATTATATACAAGGAAACTTCGATTCAATTAAGACTGATAAAGTCATGCCCGAATCATTTGTTGAAATTTTCTAAAATAATGGTATTCCTCTCATCTCAATCTCTGAGTCTGATATAAAGTAACATTTTAAATGAAAAAAAAAAAACTATTATCGAAATCTATTAATATCAGATATAGAAATTGAAATTATAAATTTATTTCTTATTAATCTCAAATTAGTTTAAAATATTGGTTTTAAATTAAATCATTTGAGTTTGTTCATTTAAAAATGATTGCATAATGAGTTTTATTTTGAAGAAATTTCATTTAATATTTTTTAAAATTAGAATTAACTAAAGTAATATTGCTGATAAATCCTAAATTGGTCCCAAAGTCTAGATTAATAAATCAATTATTGGACCCTAATGCAAGATTGGAGAAGGTGTTAAAATTTCTAACTGTATCATATTTAAAGAAGTCACCATTGAACCAGGGTAAATAAATTTTATTAGAGTTTAAATTACTTTAAAACATTAAATTTTTATGAAATTAATCAGTAATTGATTTAAAAACAAAACAATTTAATTCCAAATTCAGCATGTTTTCATTAAATAATTTATTCAAATTTAAATAAAAGTTGTGTTTTATAAAACTGTATCATTGGAAATAAAGCAACTATCAAATAAAGTTCTGAACTTAAAGATTGTTAGATTGGTGTAAATGGAGTTGTTGATGCTAATAGCTCTCTTACTGCTGATGTTGTTGTTTAAGAAGATAATTGATAAAATTGAAACGTTATTAAACCTAGAAATAACTAAATCACTTAAATTATTAATTGGATTATTTTTTTATGGTTTTTAGTTTTAAATGTATTTATAGTGAGTTAGTTAGTTAGTTACATCTTTTTTATTATCCAAGAAATAATAATAAGAGAAAATAATATCTTAAAATTTTGGAAAATAAATTGAATAAATATTTTTGTATCAAATATGGATGTTACAAAGGAGTTGAATATTTTTTAACTTATCTTTCTTTTTATATGGCTAAATATTATTATTAAGAAGATATATATTTTTTAAGTTTTCATTTTTTGTGAGGTAGTTTAAGATGTCATCAAAGCAATTTTCTGAGCATAAATTACTTGTTAAATTTAATGTATGAATTTTTTAATTACTTCTTTCCAACCCCAATAATATTTATTAAAGACCAATGTCACTAATTTTGTTCTTAACTAACTTAATACTGTCAATTTAAAGTTTTGTTTTTCCTAGCTCTATTCCTAACTCTTCGCATTCCTAATCATTTACATCTTTTATAAGATAAAACATTTTTAAACTAAATTCGAATATGTTTTTTTCATTAATAAGAAAAAATAAATAATCTAAATTACCTTCACTGACTAATTCTATCTAATCTATATATTCATTTTATTTAAGCTTTTATAGTAATAATTTTAATTTTTCTGATTTCTTTTTGTAGGTGCTTTTACGATTTGTATGTGGAGACTGTGTTTACTATTATTACAAAGTTTGCTAGTTTATTGATTTGTTGCTCACATTACTTTTATTTGGTGATTTAATGAACTTTAAAGAATTATTTTTATTAGATGTTTGATTCTTTTTTGAAAGATTATGATTATATACTTATTCTAATGCTGAGACAGAGCTAGAATTATATGTATCATCATTATTACTCATACGAGTTGGGAGTGTTTTACTTAGGTCACTATATTATTGATTTAAGTAAGTTAGATTATTGGTTTTACTTATTTATTCTTTTGTTTTTATTATTTGACTCTTTTTTGTTGGAGTTAAAGACTTCTTCAAGTGACTATTATCTAAATATGGGTCAGCATTAGTATAATGTGATCTTGCACTTTTAATTTCAAGATTACTTTACCTCAAATCCTAACTTTTTTACACTTTTCCATATTAACTGCTATCAAAATCATTTAATTTAAATGGAGATTTATTTCTAGATTTATTCAAAGAAGTTTAACTGATTTAACTCTTTCTGAGTTGACTATTATCTCTTTTATCAACTGAACGATTGAGTTCTATTTACAATTTAGAATTTTTTAAGTCACCATTGTTAGATTTTTCAACTGCAGCTTTTATCTTGCAACTATCATGTACAGAAGCAGGTCCATTTTTATAATATAGTAATCCACTACCATCCATTTTGATATCAGAAATATTTTAAATAAAGGGTTTGTTTGAAGGAGATAAATTTTAATGATTAATTACTGTTATATAACCATTGTTGTAACTGCTATCAAATTAAGTTTTACTTCCATTATCAATATCATTTATGAATGGATAAATCTAATTCTATCTATCTGATTCATTACTATTAATTACTACACTATTAAACATACTTTCTTTCATAGCTGTATTCTTAACAAATTCTTACTAATTATCCAAATTTGATAATAATAATTTATCTTTATTCAAAGCACTCTCTTAAAGCTAAGGAACAATATTATTCTATCTGTATTAACCAAGTTATGCAACAATTGAATCAACATTTTCCAAACTAACTTCTTCTTTTTACTATAATTTACTTTCTTAATATCTACTTTTAAACTTTTAACTATAAAAAAATTCATTCAAAAAACATTTTTTTAATTCTCTTTAATATAAAATACCCTAATGAACTTTGGCGAGAACTTTATTATGTTAAACTGTTTTTTCTGCTAGCATCTAAATAGTTACCTCCTTTCATATTTTATTTATTTGTTAGAGCTTAATGAGAATTAAGAAATTGTTCTGATGGTGTTTAGTTAGGAGTTCCTAGAATAGCTTTTATTTCTTAAGGTGAAAGTTAAAAGAATTGAGTGTTACTCAATATTTCCTTTTAGTTTTCTAATGTTAAATTTTAAATACTTTTGTTAATAATATCACTTTCATTATGTAAAAACTGTATAGACATGCAATTTTCAATAATAGTTTAGACAGAATCAGAAAAAGAAAAACAAATATTCTCTAAATAATCTCCTATCAATTTAACAGGAAACTACAGTAGATTATTATATTCTATTTCCAACTCACTTCCAGATACTAAAAGCTTTTCCAAATTTAAAAATAAATCAAAATCAACTGAATTTATTCTTTCTAAATTTTCCTATTAAATTTTCAGAGAATTAATCCTTTTTAGAATAAAACAATTATGTTTAAATATTTTGAAACAACTGAATTGTTAACTACATTTAATTCCAGTTGTAGATTTTATCATAAGTCTCCTTAAAAGTATGATTTTTAAATTTCCTAAATTTCTCTTCTACCTATGAAAAAAATCTTTCTATTTCATCATAGCACTTTGATTCAGAATACTAAAGGAGCTTTTAAAATTCCTTTTCATAAAAAAGTCATCAATAATTTTGAATTTTTTAAAATCAGAAATAATAAGAATTTGTTTGTTTACAATCAATCTTATGAATAAAAATATACTTATTATTATTATTCTAAGTCAAAAGATTTAACCACAAAATTTGAGTATTGTTTATAGGCTTTTGAAAATATTTCATTTCGAGTTAAGATTGATAATAATTCTTTCTTTTTGGAATTAAGCTGGTCTTATAAATTGTACTAAATTCCATTTACTTTACTTTATTTTCATTTCTAAATCTCTTTTATCTACTTTAATAGATTTCATACATGCTTTTAGCTTTTTTTTTATTTTGTAATCAAATTAGCCTTAGTAATTATTTGTATTTAATGACATAAATAGTTTATTTAATTTTGGTTTTGCTGGCTGTTTTAAGTTAAGTAACTGATTGATTGATTGATGATAAGTTATTTATTGAATGATGTAAATTAATCTACCTCAAATTTTAATCTTGTGTTTTGCTTGAATAGTCCTTTTTAATAGTTTAACTTGTTGCAGATGATGTTCTAAAAATTATCCTCCATTTTAAATACAAAGTCTTCTTTTGTCATTTAAATTTTTTGCTTGATTTTGATCATTGACTCAATTCCATTTTTATTCTTCTTTTTCATTTCGTCTTCAGGAATTACAGTGTGATTTTTATGGTTTCCAAAAATTGCACAATGAGAACAAATCTAAATTATCATAAAAACAATAAAATATTTTATTTAACTTAACAAATAAAGCTTAAATTGTAAAGATAGTATTATTTGTAAGTATTTGATTACCTTTTATTAACATTGCAAACATCCTAAATCTTATGTTTTTCCATGAGATTAGCATTACTGCTACTACTACTACTACTATTATGATTTCACTGAATACTTATTTGATGATAACTAAGGCTTTAGTTCTTAAGAAGAACAAGCTATCATATTTTTATCAATAAAAGATTATGCTGATTAAATAGATTTCTAACTTAAAACTTCTGCTATTTTAGAAGGTTTTTATTCAAGAGCTCCAAAAGAGCTCAACTTTTGATTCTCTGAATGCTACACAATTTTAAGGATAGAAATATTTTTAGGAAAGTTGTTTATTGAATCTCTATTGCAAAGAATAATATCCCTATTTTTAATATTAATTTTGTATAATTGTAAATCTATAGCCACTTCAAAAATGTGAAAAATGATTGAATTCATAAAATATTTTCCATATTATTTAGCAATTTCAAATTTTAACTATTCAAATAGTCAATTACCCATCTTCTGGACACTTAAAGGTATGCTTTGAATTAACTATATTCTTTATGATGCATTCTTCGCAGTAAGTATGACCGCAATCTGGTATCATCCTTGGTACTCTATTTTCCTAATTAAATTAATAGCTACATATTGAGCATATTAATGCTTGGTTATTTGACTAATCCATTTAATTATATTTGCACTAGTTAAAAGTGTAAATTAATCTTTTTTTACTGAAAAAATTATTTAAGATTTAATGAAGATTCACTAGAAATAAATAAAAAGTGTTTTGATTGATTGATTACCTGCTCATCAATTCACAAAAAGATAAAAAACATGTAAATATATTTATTGATTTATTTGTTATTATTTATTATATCAAGTATTAAAAGCTTGAAAGTAATTTAATACCAATTTATTTAAATTCAGGGTATCATCATAGTTAAAATAGATATTAAACATAATACTTACTAAATATAACTAATTAAATTGTTATTTTAAATTGATTAAACTTAATTATCAATATAAATTATATTTATTTATTAGATCCACTAATTTTATTAATTTAAACATTTTCATATTATGCGATCAATCGTCTTATTTTATTTAAATAAAGAAAGTTTGCCTTTTTTTCTTAATTGACTAAAATGCTATTGCCAACTCCTCCAATTATTCTTAAGTAATTCTATTATTATATCTTTATTTAAAATTATAAACACCTGATATTAGTTTAAAAGTAAATTAAATTTACCTCAGATCAATATTCAGCTTTAATTATTTATTTCTTATCAAATCTATTGATTTTTTTATTAGCAAAATAGAATCTTAAGTAAATTCATTACATCTATTTGTTTTTAAATTTAATTTTATTTTGTTAAAATAGTCCATAAACCAAATGAAAATATTTAGTTTAAAGTAAATTAAAACAAAAGAATAATACGATAAATCAGCTGAGAAATAATTCAAACTCAAGTTATTGAGAATCTAAGGAAATAATGCACTGACTTGGTTATCATCTATCTGAGTCAATCTTTAAAAATAAAATTTGAGAATATTTATTAAAATAAAAAATATTAACTTTAAATTAAGTGATATATGTTGAATAATATTGCTTTAAGCCAAGCTTTAGACCAACTTATCAAATCCTTCAGAATCTAAATAATTTAAGCTTTAAAAATAATTTGAAGATGTTATTTAGGAGTTATAAAATGATACCTAAAGTCTAAATCAATAATTGTCAGCTTACTTAAAAGAGACAACATTTAAGATGCCTTTTCATATATTCCTTCTCCCAAAGAATTTTATGAAATATTCAAAAATAATCCTCTTAAATCAAAACAATAGCTGAGAGCTTAAAACAGTTTATAAGCACCAAAAGTTTAAATTCTATTGTATCTAAAATAAATAATAAACATATTTGTAATTTAATTCTCAAGAAACAAAAATAATTACGATAGTTAAATATTAAGGGTTTCTAGTTATTAGATACATCTATTATTGCTGATCAAATCAGAGAGAGAATTTGACCCTTCCTAACCAATATGACAATTACTATTTTCACAAATTAATTCTGCTCAAATAATTTAAAACTTTAAAAATAATACCTTAAACCTAAATACAGATAATTAATTTAATTCAATTTCAACATTCCTTCTGATAAATATTTGACTCCTAAATCATTTAATCTATTTTCTCTATATAAAATCATTTAAATTAATTTTTTTTATTTAAGTAATAATATCAAAGAGCAAATCTATTTAATATACTTTATATTTGATGGGATAATATTATCACCTTAATACCTCTAAATTAAAAAAATAAAACTATCACATTGCTTCAATTAAGATACTTGTGAAAAAATAAGTGTTCCTGTATTTTTTATCCCTGTGATATGAGAAATGATAATTTGAGACATTAAGGTAATAAAATATATTTATTTTTATCATAAATAAAAATAATTTATCCCTTCTGATAATATATTTTTTTAATCTCCAATATATAAAATAGAAAATTACGAAAGTTATAGAGAGAGAACAGCTATATTTTGATGATTCTTTATAAATATACTGATTGATTGGCAACACTTTTCGTCTATTGCACATTTCCTAAAATAATAAAATTTATTTTAGCACAAATTAAAACACATATGAATACTTGAATTCTAATGTTAAAGACTTGAGGGAAGGGAGTTTTAAAGTTTTTAGACTATCTAAATTTTGAACAGGATTTTATGAAAAGTTTAGAGATAAGTCTGTCAAACTTTAGGTTTTCTATAAGGATTAGAATAAAACATTTAAATTTGCTACTTTTGTATTGCTAAAATCCATTTAAAGTATCTTTGTTGTCTTCATAAATAACTAAGATAAAGCGGATAAGCTTTAATCATATAAATTGTTCATTTAGCCATATAAGTGAAAGGTTTCAATGAATTCAATAGCACTCAGCTATTTGACTAAATTAGTAAGCACTTCTGAATCTATTTTAGTATTTTTTAAACTGATATACAATGATTAAATTCTAACTTAATGTAAGTTATTTTCACTAGTCCCTTAAATTGTTTTATCTTAATGATCCTTATAAAATTAATAATTTGATATATCCTAATTATCCAATTCGATGATAATCCTTGAAATTTAGTTATTTATCTAAGATTTAATGGAGCTTAAAAAGCTTTTATTGTTAATGCTCACTAATTACAATTCTCTTTTCGAATTTCTTGTAGATCCAAATGTAAAATTTTGATATCCATCTGTTTATCTTAAGTTAGCATTATTTGTTTGCATTACTTTACTTCTTTTTTGAATAAATAATAAATAAGTGTAAATCCAAAGATATTATAATAAAAATTATAACACTCGCCAAATTAAAAACACACTTAAAATAATATCCATTCAATTTATTGTTTAATTCTAACGATTATATTTGTATAATAATATTTACAATAATTATCTGTTAAAAAAAATATTTTAACAAAGAAAAAAATTAATAATTAATTTGTTTGAAAGATAAAACGATTATCACAAAATATTAACATTTCAATTTGTATATAAATAATAAAAAAGGGTATTAAGATGTCTAATAATAATAACTGATTTGAGATTATATCTACACAAAGAGTCATTTGCTGAGTTTATTGATAAAAACATAATAAGTGCATTAACCACTTTATTTATCATTAGAAAAAATTGTACATTTTTTAACAAAAAATAAGAGCAATATTATTTTTTCATGATTGAATCTTAAAAACACTACTTAAATTTAATACTTAATAAAATTTATTTACAATAAATAAAATACAAAAATTAAGTGATGAGTTTATTAATATAAAAAACCTTTAAAAAATGACAAAATTTATCTATTTTTTTTATATTCACAAATTTTATGAGTTATTGAGAGAATTGTTATTGTAAAATAGCTTTAAATCACCTTATTAGATAGAACTTTTTCTATTATTTTCAGCATTTATCATTTACGAATTATTCTCAAAGGTGATATCATTGAGTATTTTTTAACCATCTTCAAATTTAGCAGTTTCCTCGTTTTTCATTTATTTTTCTGTTTATTCTTAAAACTAATTAAATTCTTCATTTTACATTTACTTTATTGCTATCTCTGATGATTTTTTCATGCTTGGTTTCTTCAAAACTTTCACTTCTTTTTTATGTAAAAAGTTTTAGCAGTTTTAGTCTAGATGGTTATTGAGAATTTAAGTTTTATCGCTACTTGAATTATTAAATTGCTAGCTGAAAGTAGATTTTATTTATCTTTTAGTTGCTGAAGATTTCCTTGTATCATCTTCCTAGTATTGTATTTAATTCATACTCTGGATCTTGTTATCTCCAAATTAATTATCTTACTTCTTAGTGGTTTGTTCTTTTTATGATTTAGAATTCACATCCTAATTTATCCTGCTCTTTTAAATCTTTTCACTTTTACTATTTTTTTATAAATTTATTAAATCTTCTTTGATATTTAAGATTGCGAATGAGGCTTTTTATATGTTTTAATCATTCATTTCTTAAGCTTCTTTTAGTATTTGAGATGGTTCTATTTTTACATCAGGGCCTTCACTTTCTTAATTTTTTTAAAATTAATGCTAGGTAAATGAATAATTATTATCTTCTGTGAGTTCTTTATTATTAGCTTTTATAGGAATAGATATAGATTTTTTGGGATTTTCAATGATTTAATTATTTTGATTCTTATTAATATCTTCAATTTTTAATTAAAGGTATTACGGTGTTTCCATAACAATATTTTAAGGAGAAGTACAAAAACTCTAAACTTTTAAATGATTACTTGCTAATTTGTGAAATTTATGAAAATTAGTTTGATTTTCAGTGTCTTGATTTTAGGATTCATTTTGTAAAATTTCTAGTTGCATAGTTTCTTTGAGCTCTTTATCTAAAGATTAAGGACGGAAGGTGCATTCAAACTCTTTTTTCTTATTAGGATTTGGTGATAAGATCTTCACCGCTTCTAAATTTTACTATCTTTCAGTAAGACTTTATTCATTAGGTTCAGTCAAAGAAGGTTCAATTTATTCAATAATAGGATTGCTTTAATGAATAGTTAGAGTTGCCTTTTTTTATGGTGAGTTGACTTTTAGACATCTGTTATACTATCTCAGAAGAAGAGATCCTGACATACCAACCATAGCAGTTTTTTAGTTAGATGCAGAAGGTAAATTTTGTGATTCACCAATTTTATTAAGCTTCTAATCTTCAAAAGCAAGCTTGAAATCTGCATGGTCATCATGTATTTACTGAGAAGACGAAAAATAATACCTAGGATTAGATACTTCACTGATATAGTTAATTGATTTATCTGTAAAACTAGAAGATTTTGTGTTATCTTGATTTGCTACTTGCTGTTTTTATTCCTTGGCAACCTAATTTAAATCAGAAGAACCTGATAATTTCTTTTATTTTTATTCAACTTAAGCTTCTGCATTTTACTTTTATTTTAAATTTTTTGGTTGACTCTGCTGTTAGTTTTCTTGAGATGAAATTATTTCATTTTGGTTAGACTTGGTTGGCTTAGATATTTATTCATTAGTTTCATTTGGAGATATTTTTTTAGGTTCAATTTCTTTCGAGAAGCTCCTCAAGCGATTACTATCATTGGATGGAAAATTGTTTTGATTGTGTACAGATTTTGAGTTGGATCTTGGTCTTTGAGTAACCTCCTGTTTTTATTATTTATATTGTTCAACAGGGACTGAATTTTATTATGATTTCAAATTAAAATCAGCAGTTATAGGAACTTAGTGTAGCTCAATAAATTTTACATATTACTCAGATCCTTCTAATTCATCATTCTATGATTAGTATCTATTATTTGGAGGTTTTTGAGCTGAACTTTCATTAGAAAATTTTGACTTTTAAAGTTTTGGATGATGTTAAGGTAATTAATTGCTGACTGGTGAATCAAAAGAGTAATTTGATTGTTAGCTATTACTTCTAAATTATTTGTTAGGGCTATTTTCTGAAGGTTGAATTTTCTCATTTTATGATACTTTTCTAGAGCTTTAAGAGGATTGATTTCTGAATGTTGATTTGGATCTGACTTTTTGTTCAGTCTTGAATATAATATTGGTTTCATTATTGATATTAGTTTTATCTATTTCAATTTCACTATTTGCATTAGTGTTACTTTCGCTTTATTTTGAAAAGCTTTTTTAAGTACTTTAGTCGTTAGACGTTCTTTGCTTATTATGATTCTAAAATATTTTGTACAATTTCTTAGGAGATTAGAAATCATTTTCAGATTAACTATTTGAAAAGCTGCTATTATTAATTTGATTTTAAGAAGAAATTCTAGTAGCATTCGAAGACCCAAGGTAGTATTTTTAATTTGAAGATTAATTTTTTTACTTTGTAGCAGAACTATTCTAGTCTATTCTATTGCTAGAAGAGCTATTTACATTTTACTAATTAACATGGTTCTAGATTTAGTTTTAGTTCAAATTATTATTCTAATTCCCTTCATTTTCTAAATTTGAGTTCAATTTTTTTTATTAAGAAAACAAATCATATTTTAACTTTTGTTCCTATTTTGCTTGTTGCTGCAGTTTTATGTTTTTTTGTTAATTTAACAAATTTAACTAATCAAAATACTTTTGCCCAGTATTATCAAATGAATTTTCTTTCTTGCGAAGAGGCAATAATTCTTCATTTTCTTCATTCCGAACCTTTTAAGCTGAAAAAATTCTTTTGTCTGAAAGTTTAAATTAAGATTAATAATTATTTTTTTATTCTGAAGATATTTCTCTTTTTTTCTAAGTCACTTAAATATGCTAATCAGGATTCATTTTTAAATTTGTTGTATTTTGAACTTGATTAGAGGATAAGTTATTTTTTTTCTCTAGATCTTACAAACACTTTACAAAAAAATCCTAAAATAATTGCTTAAACTCTCTAAAATTCAAAAACCCTGGCTTCTCAGTTTGTTTCTGTACTAGTTCTAGCAAGAACATAGAGTAATTACTTTTTAAATAATTTTCAAAATCTTTGTAACTATGTATAGGAGAACCATTGTAGCTCTCAAAAAACTACATAATTTCATCTTTTGAGAGTTTATTGTTTAAGTTTTTATCAATTTGATTGAATTTACAACTTATGTAATTCATCAATCTATCCTTCAGAAATTTTTAATTTTATTAGTCAAGTTATTTATTTAAATTATTAGCTATTCCTATTGATGATGCAGTTTGATTTACATTATTGGATGAGCATTAAGTATTTTGCTAAATGTTTTTTGTTTATTAGCTTGATTTTAGCTTGAGAAGTATTTTCCTTTTATAATTTTAGCTATTTATAGACTACTTTTAATTTGAAAAATTCTACTAAAAAAATGTATTCTGTGACGAAGAATCAGATGCTTCTGTTTAATTAACCATCCCACTGATTTATTTAGAAGCAGATTAATGAATATGATTTACATTTGATTCGGTTATAGATTTTGATTTAATTTTGTAAACTTAACTATTTTCCGTATTTACTTTTCCTAATATTTCCTCATACGATTTATCAATGTATTTCTTAGCCACATACCCATTACTTATATTATTTGTATTTTAGTTATGAATGCTACTGTTGTTATTTTAAAATGGAGAGGCCTACCCTCTAGGAGATTGTTGAGTTTTTATCCCCTACCTATGCCCTACAACATGCTAAGGATAATAATGCTGATCAATGGAATAGCCAAGTTAATAAGGTCTGACAGAAGAGTTAATATTAGCAGAGTTATTTTAATTCTAAATATTTTAATTTGTATGATTAATATTATTATTATTTTGAGATATTATAGGTAACTTTAATTGTATGTTTGGAAATATTTTATAAACGCATTTGCCATTCATACTAGAGTTTTATTGGTACTTTTTTTCTACTGATTAGCTCACTTAATTTTGATTGTTATTGAAATGTCCCACTGCTTTTACACTCCATTAATTATTATTAACAATCCTGATCTACTCTCTACTATTTTAATTGTATGAATTAGCACTTTCTGCTCTAATTTCTCTCTTTCTACTTGGATATTATTCCTTTTACTTTATTTTTTAATCATTGCCACCTTCAGATACATCTGAATTAAGGAAATCTTAAATTCCTTTGTTATTATCTAAATCTTAAATGACATAATCAACAAAAGAGGAGTTTGCAATTTTATTCTTTTTACCTCTCTCAGGAGTTGTTTTCTACTTATAAAAGCTTTCTTTAATATCAACTATTTACTTTTAATCTTAACCATCATTAGCTCGAAAAGATGTGTTGCTGTTAGTTTCAGAATTAGATCTTTTTATCATCAATACTAATGTAAAAAGATGTTACTTTATTATATTTTAAAGATACTCTGCTTAAGCTCACTTATGCTATATTTTGGTCTTTATAACCCTACGTTTAAGTGTACTAATTTTGAAATATTCTTGGAACTAATATATATTTTGTATTCTCAAAGTTTATCTATCTCTTAGTATATTTGCTATTTAATTAATGAGTATATAAGACGATATTTTAATTAATTAATATTATTAGCATCAAAGTGATGCAACTCAATACAAATTGAAATAATAATAATCAAAAATATTATTAATATCAACATCATCAGCCATAATCGCTTCAGAAAAAGAGCAAATACTGACATTTATTTTTTGTAATCAATATTAATTTGAAGTTACCTAATAACTATGATGAATAAATAAATACCTTTTCTATTAAATAACCAAAATCACTCTCTCAGATAAAGTAATAAATCATTACACTTCAAAGAATAAATAAGATATAACCATACAATGACCTAATCAAAATTTTTAAAATACTCACAAATAAAATTAGAACCACTAAACCTAATCTCAAGTTAATTATTTTTTCTCTCTTAAAGAATAACTCTTTATATCATTAAGTAACAAATATTTAAATTTACAATTACAAAAAAAGTTATTTATCTATAACTTTCAGAATCATGATTACAATCAATCAGACTGAATATTTTCATTTAAATTTTCAAAAAAATTCAAAATATTTTTTACATAATCAGATTAGTTCAAATACACAAAAATAAATCAAAAAGATTTACCTCACTCATCTCCTTTTCAAATTTTTATAGTAAAAAATAATCTACAAAACTAATAAAAATAAACTTTTATATCTAATTTTAATCTGGATTAAGATTATAATCAAATCCTTTTAGTATCAAGATTTTTAGTTTTATTAGATACACATTGTTAAAGAGTAAAGATTTTGCGAGTATTAAAAAGTCAAAAATGTAATTTATTTTTAAAATATTTTTTTTTGAAACTCAAAAGATATTCAATTTAAATTATAATGAATATTTTTAAAAATATTATAGCTATTGCCATACCAATTAGCTTGAGTTTCTACTAAATTTGATTATTTTTCTTATTTAATCACACTTATGCAAATATTAACTAAATTTATTTTTGAAATATATTTATACCTAAATAGTAAGTAATTATGAATATTATTTAACAATTATGATATTGTGAAAATTTACAGCTAAATAAATATGATTTATTTTTTGTAAGATTCTTGATTCCTATTTGATCCACAACAATTAAAGTATAGCCAATATCCTAACTACTACCTTAAAAAAAATATATAATAGATTTATAAAGAGGAAATAATTTTCTTATAAAATTGGATTATCTTTTTTATCTAATCGCCCTTCTCTTATCTTTTTAAATTTTAAGCAAATTCTAATATGCATTATTTATCAAATATGAAAAAATTATGAATTATTTGAAAGTAGAGAGATTTTATAAGCTGTAGAACTAAAATAACAAGATCTTATTCTTTTGATAAAATAAATATTTTTAATATTAATATCTTAAATTATGGACATAAATTTTTTTTTCTAAAATCTGATTATCTTTCATAGTTTGTAACCCATGCTTCTCATTCTTTAATTAATATTAATTAAATTTAAAATTTATTATATGATTTTACATATTAATGTTACTTAAATAATGGATTGATTATTACTTAATAAAAATTATGATAAAAATTGATATCTCTTTTATTTTCTATGAATGATATAAAGACTTTTGTTAGTTTTTCTTGATCAATTATAATAAAAAATTTATTTATAAAAATTAATTTCGATTTCTAAGGTAAATCTAAATATTACTTCTATATTTAAGCTGAATTGTTTTATAAAAATCTTTAGAATAATTATGTCATATGTTATTTTTCAAGTATGGAATTGACAAGAGAATATCTATAAATCAATTTTAGAAAGATTATTCAAGCCTCAATGGAAATTATTTATTTTTAAATGAGCATACATCTTTTAGATAATTAAAAAACATTATCTTAAACAGCATAAAATTAAGTTAAATTTATTTCAAATAATGTAAAGATACACATGAAAATAAGTGAAAATCTTTAATTTTTAGAGCTATTTGATTATATTATAGATAGAGTTTCTTTCGTAGGTAAGAATTTTTTGTTTAATTATTCGAACCAGAATATTAGATTCGTAAGCAGAAAATTATCTTTATGAGTCTGCTCATATTATTAACAATTTTTGAATTTATACTGATTGAAAATCTATTATTTCTTTATCAAAATATTAATTTGATTTTTCAAATGATATATAATAAACATTTATCACCTGATATAAGATACATCAATCATTAATTCATTCGTTTGATTCTTTATGTGCGTTACAATGATTAAATGAAATATTATAAAAGATAACATTTAAAAAAAATCAAAATAGTAAAAAACTGTATTTTTTATGTCATTTAATCAAAATAATATTAGTATAACTACTCCGAATTAAGGTCCTAAAGCTTCGATCTTAAAGCCGTCTAATTAAGCATAAAAAAAGAGAGGTGCTCTCTAAAATGCAGAAGACTATAGTTTGATTATAGCTAGTAAGATTATCCTTTCACATATTAAACATAAATAAGATATTTGTTTGATTTTATCTGAACAAGATCAGTATGATACTAATTATTTTTTGAAATGAATTCATAAAAATAGCAACTGGATTAGAAAGGTTTGAGATTGAAAAACTTAAAGGAGTTTTTTCAAAATTTGACTTGCAAGAAAAAGGTTTTATCATGAAATATGAACTAGATGATGTTTATAAATGTAAATTCTTAAATTATAACTTCATTAATAGTTTAATAAATTAATGTCTAATATTACTATTTCTAATAATATTATATAGTTATGGAATTTATGCCTGCTAATGATATAAAAAGATATGTAAATGATGAATTAGCAGAAAGAGATAGGTAATAGCATACAGTGGAGTTCATGGTTTGTTGTGAAATATACAGTAAAATAAAAAAGAGACTTGCTAATGAAGAAGAGGAAGCATAAAATATTGAATATAGTAAGTTAATTTACAATTAATTATAAATCTTATCTATTCGTTTTAATAATTATCGAATCTATGCTACAATAAATTCTACTCATTGAAATATAGCTATTTAAAAAGTTTTTACAAATTTTAGCTCAAAAAAATAGCAAAATTCAAATCTTAACAAAAATTTTAATTAAAAATGTAGAACTAGCTATTAGCCAATTAATCTATTTAACTTCTATTAAAATTTTTGATATGAATCATAAACAATTTAAATTCATTCAAATCAATCTATTAATTAATTATTCAAGGTATAAATTCAAGCTAATTTTAAAACTTAAATTTTTAGTAGTATTAATAAGATTTCTATTTATCAACTAAAACTAATTCATAATTTAAAACAATTTAACTAATAAATAGTTGATGCTTTTGTAGCTTTAGGAGGTAATTTTGATAGGACAGGAGTAATTAGTAAAGAAGTTATCATAAATACTATTAAAAATGAATTTGGTCTTCTTTTTGACATAGAAAAGCTATTTGATTCTGCTCATATAACCACCGAATAATTAACTTTCTAAGATTTTTGCATGATGTTTGAAAGTTCAGAAGACTCAAAAAGTTTAATCTCTGTAATTATTTCACTTTATAAAAGAAAGAGTTATTGAGACATTTAAAAATTTTTTTAAATCAAACTAATTATATTTATAAAATTGATTTATTATTTTTTAATTTAAAAGGCTATCTCTAATTAATAATTCAGATAAACATAATTAACTGGAGGATTTGAGGTTAAATACAAGGATTTTGAAACTTGGAACTCATAATTTTGATTTTATTATTTGTGTTTTTGGATAGCAAAAGCTATCATATATAAATTTTAGTGTACTTAAATATATATTCCATAATAGAGTATCATTTGGGATAATTATGCATTATCATTTCACCAAATTAATCTTCTTAAATTATTTATAATAAATTAAAATTTAAACAAAAAAGAAAATATTTTAATGCTTCTTTAATTAATAGCAGTAAAATCAACTTTATTTTGAATATTCATTGAATTAAATTTAATTATTTGATCAAATTTATTTCAAAGAAATTTTATTTGCAGACAAAATTTTAGACAAAATAAACGTAATTTCAGATTAATTCAAACAATCTAATTGGCTTTTAATAAATTTAAAGAAAAAATATTATTTTAGAATCCATCCATTTAATTGATTTAATTGGATAAACAAGTTTTTAGTTTTTTAATTTTTGTAAAAATTTTCCAACAAAAACAATTTTTTCTTTTCAATACCAAATAAAGATATTCATAAACAAAGTAAAGAAATAAAATTTTATTATTTATTGATTCTAATTTATTTATTGTATTTTTACAATATCTGATAATTGATCTGAATTCATTCATATAATAATAAATTTAAATAATTTGGATATGTTTAATTAGGAATATATTTTTGATAGGAATAATATTTGATCAAAAAATAAATACTTATTTATCTTGAATCATAAAAGATTATTTTAATTAGATTTTTTAAAAACTATAAACTTATCAAAGCAAAATGCAAATCTAAAAGTAAAAAGGTACTAATACTTCTCTGGTAAAAATATTTGGAGAAGAATTTTTATTGGAAAAAACAGAATATTTTTCTAATTCAAGATTTCATCCTTTTGGATATACTTTTGAACAGGAAATATAAGCGTTAGATTAAAGCATAGCTTGCTGTAATAAAAAGAAACTTATTAATCTATCAATAATAGGTGGAGGTGTAAATGATTCTAAAATTTAGTAGATAGCTGAGTATATTATGAAATGCAATTAATTAAAAATTTTAATGATAGATTTAAGTTGGAATGAAGCAGTTTATCAGCTTAATTCCAATCAATTAGCTTCTTTAATCTAAAATCTTAGCGAAAGTCTAACAACTATTATTTTTAATTTTACAAACAACTCATTAGATGGGTTTTTTTCTGAAACTTTAATCTAATCTATTAGTCTATGCTATTCATTACAGAATTTAGACATCTCATTTAGAGGGAATAATCTAAAGGAAGGGATTTCAAATGGATTTAAAAATATTTCAAATCTGAAAAAATTGAAAATTCTAAATTTGGATTTATCTTTTAATACTTCTATATAAAGTGCCTTTATTCCAATTTTTGAGTAAATAGTTCAACTTGAGTCTTTAAAGGAATTCAGTTTGAATATGAGAAAGACATATTTAAAACTGCATTAAGTTTAATTCTTCTTTGAAAACATTCATAAATTTTCCAATCTTCAAAAATTTAATCTTAACTTACAAGAAAATGAACTCTGCTAGAAAATTTATGAGGTAATAGTTTCAAATATTAAAGCCTTAAATAATCTTATTGAGCTTAATTTATACTTAGGATGGACTTCTGCAAACAGCTAAATTTTTAGTATACTATTCTAAAGTTTATTGTAATTGAAGTCATTAAGAATGCTTAATTTAGAGTATTTATGGAATACACTTGAAAATATGTAATTAAATTAAGACTTTAATTTATCATATTTAAAAATTGAAAAAATAAATCTCAATTTAAGAAGTAGTAAGATAAATTCATAATGTGTTATGTAAATCTTAGATGCAATTCACAAAATCCCATCTATAAAAGAAATTTCTTTAGATTTACAAGCTAACCCATTATTAGGTGGAGAAACACAATTGATAGGATAAAGTATATCAAAAATGAAGCTACTCGCATTAACTTTGAATATTGATGAATCTAACTTAAATAATAAGGATGTTGTAGATTTATTAACTTAAATGTCTTCAAATCAATATATTACTCGCCTACATTTAGATTTAAGAGAGAATAAATTTGATGATAATTGCCTAGAAAGTATTGGGAGCTCATTAGCCAATTTTAAAAAATTAAAAATTTTGTAATTAAAATTAGATAAAATTAAAGAATCATATTAATTTGAAAGTCTTAAGGAGATGTTTTACAATTTGTTTAAATCAAAAACAATTAATTAACTTTTTTATTACTAATTTCCAATTTATTAGAAAAAATAATTGACTCAATCTTGTTCTAAAATACTCTTAAAAGCACCTCGATTAGCAATATTAGTTGTTGAGTGATTTAAGCATTATTATATTATTATTTTCTAAGAGAGAGTTGATCACAAAAAAACTCAATTACATCATTCAAGAAATGATTTCTCATTAAAAAAATATGAAATTGTAAAAATCTATAAAATATATTATTGTTAAATATTTTAGGATAAATTATTATTTATTTTTTTGTTTGTTTGTTTTTTTATTTAGCTTCTTACATAATTTTTAGTCAGAGATTTATACCAATGATAAGAAATAGATAATCTAATTAGATTAGATGCACTTTTATTCCTGCTAAGAAAAATTTCATTTGTTTTCCTCTATTTCATGTTAAAGGTGACAAAAAATTTTTTGTGTAATAAATTAAAGGCAACAATACTTTTTAGTAAATTGCTTATTGCGCAATATAAATAATTTACTTTGGAATAAAATTCTAATAATTGTAATAATCATCATAAAAATAAAAAATAAACTATATCTTAAAAAAGCTATGATTAATTTTAATAAGTTTGGTGTTAAAAATTTTGAATCAAATAAAGCCAATGAAAATTAATCGAATTAAATCTAAGATTTTAGCAAGATTGAAATATTTGAAGACATAAGAAACCTTATGAAGTATAGAGCTGATAAAAAAAATGGTAAAAAATTTGCTGATTTTATAAGTAAATGCGTGAATATGAAAAATATAGAAAAATCATTTTTAAATGATCTGATCTCAGACACTGGATTAGAAGATATAGGAAGAGGTTTATAATAATGTAGCAAAATATAAATATTAATTCTTAATTTTAGAAGAAATAACCTAGGATCTACATAACCACATTTAGAGTTTGCTAAAGCTATAAGTGCTTCTAAAGATCACCTTACACAAATTAATCTAGATTTTGGTGTAAACTAATTATAAGATGAATCATCTAAATGTTTCATGAAAAGTATTTCTACATGCTCCTAATTATAATAACTTTCTCTTTGGTTTTCTAATAATAAAATTAGTGAACTGTTTTCAGAATGCTTTGATGGATTTGAAAATCTTACAAATCTTAAATCACTAAAGTTAGATTTATCTCAAAATGAAAGTATTGGATTTGGAGTTTCCAAAATCACTGAAAAAATTTCAAATATAAATTAATTAGAATCACTAATTCTTAATTTTTAAAAAACTTTATTGTCTTGTTAAGTTTTGAAATTAGCTTCCAATAATATTAATAAGATAGCAAATCTTAAATATTTAGAATTAAATTTGTAATAGAATAATTTAGAAAATACTGGTGTATAGTAGATACAGTTTCCAGATCTATAAAGCTTAGAAACTTTAAAATTATTCCTTGGTTGGACTTCAATCAATAGAGATGGGTTATTTAATTTGGGATTAAATATTTCAAATTGTAAAAGCTTGAAAAAAATTGAACTAGAGTTGAAATTCAATATGATTGAATAAAATTTAATCATTCATTAAAATGAAATAAATAAATAACTAGTCTGTTTAGATAATTTAACTCTACATTTAAGACAAAACAATCTGTCTTGTGAAGGTTTAAGCAAAATAATAGAATATTTTACAAGTGTCTTTAAAATAAATTCATTAGAAATCAATGCTGAAGCAAATCAACTCAAATCTAATTTATCATTCTTGGGCTCTACTTTATCAAAAGCACAAATCTAAAGTCTTAATATTAATCTTGAAGAAAATGAAATAGAAAATGAGGGTATAGTCTAATTGTTTAATTAATTCTCTTAAAATACAAAATTAGAAAAATTAAGCATTAATTTGTTAGAAAACAAGATAAACTATGAATGCTATGAAGAACTAGGATTAAAGTTATCTTCATTTTAATCACTTTATTACTTGTATATAAAGATTAATAAATTCCATTATTTATAAGCATATGATGAAACTTAATTACTATTAAAACAAATCTCAAGAAGTAAATCTATCAACTAACTTATCTACTTATTGCCTGGATTTGTTTATAGAGATAGACCTTTGTTGAAAATATTAAAAGATTAATGCAAGAAAGCCAAATACTTTGTGAAATTTAGATTTCTTTTATTTTGAAAAAATCTTTAATTTAGTATTATTAAATATTTTTTTATGTACTTTGTATTCTATTTTTGATGTTAAAAAATGAGAAGGATAAATATTTTATAATTAAAATAGACAATTTACTGCCAATTTTTATCTAGGATTATTTGAATTTTGAGTCTGGTGTATATATCTTTTATTTTTATAATTTATTTAATTCTGATAGAATAATTTCTTTCTGATCTAAAAAATAGTAAAAAAAAATCATAGCTTGTATTAAAAAGTAAGATAAGATTGAACATAATCAGTTTTTAAAAATAAATAAATAAAATAATAATAATAAAGCTTCAATGAAAAATTAATATAGCAAAATAGAAATATATTCAGGGGAAGAACGAATTCCCAAGAGAAAAAATGATCCAGGCAATGCATAAAAATTTTCAAATACTATTAAGTATTATGTGAATGTTAAAGTGATAAAACAATCATTTTAAAATGCAAACTTTGGAAGCAAAGGGCTAAATTAAATTGGGGTAGCATTATAAAACTGTTGTAAGTTATAATCTATTACTTTCGATTTCAGAAGAAATGCTATTGGATCCGAATCACCTCATTTAAACTTTGCTAAAGCTTTAAGTGGTTCTAAAGAACATCTTAAAGATATAAATCTAGATTTTGGTATTAACTAATTATAGAATGAATCACCTAAATCTTTGATATAAAGTATCTCTAAATGCTCAAATTTAGAGTAACTCTTTCTTGGATTTTCAGCAAATAATATTAGCAACTAATTCTCACAATTCTTTGAAGGATTCTAGAATATTAAAAAGCTTAGATTCTTTCATTTAGATTTATCTCAAAATGGAATGGTTTAGGCTGAAATAGCAAAAATCATTGAAAAAATTTCAAATCTAAATTAATTGGAATCATTAAAATTTAATTTACAAAAAATTTAATTATCTTGTGAAAACCTGAAGCTCATCTCATAGAATCTTAATAAAATAAAAAATCTTAAGCATTTAGAATTGAATTTACAGTTGAATAATTTAGGAAATATTGGAATTTAGTAGCTAGATTTCTCAAATCTGTTATACTTAGAAACTTTAACTTTACTCTTGGGTTGGAATGAAATAGATGGAGCTGGATTATTTAATTTAATAACAAATATTTCAAATTGTAAAAGTTTAAAATAAATTGAGCTAGAATTGAAATTCAATAAGCTTGAATAAAATTTAAATAGTGGATAAACAAAAATTCCTAATCACATTATTTGTTTAAGCATTATGGCAATTCATGTTAGAAAAAATACCCTCTCACCTGAAGGATTAACTAAAATAATTTAATTAATTACAAGCTTTTTTAATATTGAACACCTTTAAATTAGTGCTGAAGCTAATGAGTTAAATAGAAATTTAGATTAGTTAGGATAAACTCTTTCATAATTGAAAACTAAAAGTCTAGATCTTAATTTTGAAGAAAATGAAATAGAAAATGAAGGACTAATTTAACTTTTTAACATCTTTTCTTCAAATATTAATCTGGAAAAATTAAATTTTAGTTTTCTAGGTAATAAAATCAATCATCTATGCTATGAACAATTTGGACATGCTTTATCTCAATTTAATAGATTGAATCACTTAAAAATCTGTCTTAATTAATTTGATAATTAACTAAAATATTATCAAACTAAAGAACTTTTAAAGTATATTTTTGAAAGTAAATCAATAAAGCATCTCCATTACATAATCCCATCTATAAATGATAAAACATTGATGAAGGAGCTTTTTAAAGAATGTAATAAAGCTAAATATTTAGTAGATTACTCTTTTACATAAAAATGAAAAATGAAAAAAAATTTGGTATGTTATAATAAGAGTAAAATTAAATTTTACTAATTGTAATATTTATTACATATTTGATTGTATATTGTAAAATTATTCGAATTTGTAAAAAATATGATAATTCAATATATTTTTTAATTAATTTCTTTAATAAGTAATGTCATTAAATGAATTTTTGATATATTTTTTTTTAATAATCGTTTTCAATCATAAATATCATAACACCTCAAACCTCTAAAGCTCAAAGATACAACTTTTTTTGAATCAAGGTAAGCAATTAACATCTATTGATTTTCTTAAAATAATTAGTCCTATCATTACTTAGCAAATATTGACAAACTAAGGTGAGTGGAGAATCTAACAATTATATTTCTTTATCTTTCTTTTGATTAATTTTTTCAAAATTTATATCATTCCTTGAGTTATCAATCTTCAAAAAATTGTTCTGCTAATAGTAATTAAGGAAATTACAAATTTTAAACTCATTTTTCCTTTTTTTTTTCTATATGAAGAATGAATGATTTATGTTTTGATTAGTAAATTGGAAGAACACATTTCTGATAAGAAATTAATTATTAAATTTACAACAAATTTTTTATTTAGAGTGACTAAAAATCTGAACAAAATTCTTTAGATTTTATAATTTATCTAATTGAATTATCTAAAAAAATTGGAAAAATAAAATAAACATTTTCATAAAATTTTATGGGTTAAAATCAGTCTTAAATAGAAAATAGTGACGCTTATGTGGAAGGCTAATAAAATTTAGTCAAATCATAGAGCTAAATTTTAATGTATAGAGGTCGTAAAAGACCTCCCATGAGTGGTAGTGATCCAGAATAAGCTTAACAATTTGCAAATAGTATCAAGCGTTTTGTGAATGTTTAAGAGGTAGAAAAATCATTTTTTAATGAAAATATTGAAAGTCAAGGACTAAATTAAATTGGGATAGGATTATAAAACTGTTGTAAATTATAATCTATTACTTTTGATTTCAGAAGAAATGCAATTGGATCCGAATCACCTCATTTAGACTTCGCTTAAGCTATAAGTGCTTCTAAAGATCATCTTAAAAATATAAATCTAGATTTTGGTATTAACTAATTATAGAATGAATCACCTAAATCTTTGATATAAAGTATCTCTAAATGCTCAAATTTAGAGTAGCTCTTTCTTGGGTTTTCAGCTAATAATATTAGCAGCTAATTTTCATAATTCTTTGAAGGATTCTAGAATATTAAAAATCTTAGATTCTTTCATTTAGATTTATCTCAAAATGGAATGGTTTAGGCTGAAATAGCAAAAATCATTGAAAAAATTTCAAATCTAAATTAATTGGAATCATTAAAATTTAATTTACAAAAAATTTAATTATCTTAGGTAAGCATGATGCAAATCTCAGAGAATCTTAACAAAATAAAAAATCTTAAATATTTAGAATTGAATTTATAGTGGAATAATTTAGGAAATGTTGGAATTAAGTAGCTAGATTTCTCAAATCTGTAATGCTTAGAAACTTTAACATTATTATTGGGTTGGACTCAAATAGATGGAGCTGGATTATTTAATTTAATAACAAATATTTCAAATAGTAAAAGTTTAAAATAAATTGAACTAGAATTGAAATTCAATAAACTTGAATAGAATTTAAATCATGAATAAATAAAAATTATGAGTCATATTAATTATTTAAGAAGTATGGTAATGCATGTTAGAAAAAATACCCTCTCATCTGAGGGACTAGCTAAAATAATTTAATTAATTACAAGCTTTTTTAATATTGAACACCTTTAAATTAATGCTGAAGCAAATGAGTTAAATAAAGATTTAGATTAGTTAGGATAAGCTCTTTCATAATTGAAAACTAAAAGTCTAGATCTTAATTTTGAAGAAAATGAAATAGATAATGCAGGATTAGTTTAACTTTTTAATAAATTTTCTTCAAATGATAATCTGGAAAAATTAAATTTTAATTTTCTAGATAATAAAATCAATCATCTATGCTATGAACAATTTGGACATGCTTTATCTCAATTTAATAGATTGAATCACTTAAAAATATAGCTTAATAAATTAGATGATTAACTAAAATGTCATCAAACCAAAGAGTTATTAAAGTATATTTTTGAAAGCAAATCAATAAATCATCTCCATTGCATAATTCCACCTAGTATAAATGATAACAAATTGATGAAGTAGCTTTATTAATAATGTAAAAAAGCTAAATATTTAGTAAGTTACTCTTTTACATAAAAATGAAAATCAAATCAAATACTATGTTGATGATAAGAGTAATATAAAATTTATGTTTATTTGATTGTATTTTGGAAAATATATTTTTTTTCATTAATTTCAGATAATGCTTTTTTTACATATTCAATAAAAAAAATTACTAATTGTTTTAAAAATTTGATGAATTAGCGCAAAAAACATTAAATTAATCGTATAACATCCATATAACAACTCTTTTATTTGTTTGGTTGATGAAAAAAAAATTAGAAGCATAATTATTTCATTAAAAAAGATTTATTATCAATTATTAAATTTAAGAAAAGCAATTAAGGGTTGATCTGATAGAATATCATCAGATAAATTAGATATTTGTATAAAAATAAAAAAGTAAAGCAAGATAAATGGCTGGAAGAATAAACACAAATACTATTATGGAAGAGGAAGATGAGGATTAGTATTCAACATAAAATAATATTCAAGGTTCCAATGAAAGTGAATGTAGAATGAATAACAAAAACATGTTTAGAGCATTAATAAATAACTAGAATTTTAGCAAAAATGAATAGTTACCATAAAACTATCCGTATAATTAACAAGCTATTTCAATGTAAAATGATTTTGAATCAGATAAATAGTCTATAAATAACTAGGAATAAGATTAAGAAGCATCTTTAGAGCAAGAAAAATAGCTAGAGGTTCCATAACTTGTTAAGGATTTATTATAATACGATGAGTCTCTTTATGATTTAATGAGACATAAGATTCGTTTTAAATTTCAATTTGGAAAAGAATTTTTTTTAGCTAGTTAAAAGTTCTATAATGAAAGTCAAAACACATAAGAAAATAGGATTTTAACAGAATATGAACTTTTAGAAAAAAATTATGAGTGCTTTAATGTATTTTTCTTTTAAAATTAATAATTAGAAGAAAAAAATGTCTTAGAAATACACCATTCTTAATCCACTGAAAAAAATTAATTACTTAATTTTATTATTTCTGAGGTTTTGAGAGATCAAGCTTGCAAAGATGTTTAAGAATAGAGCTAGATAGCTCCAGAGATATTGATTTATGATAACACATAGCAATTTAATTATTTGCAAATTAAACAAATGATAAAAACTAAATTATTTTAATTTTATCAATTCAAATAGACTTTAACATAATCTTAAGATTTTTAATCTTAGAGTCAAGCAAATCATTAAGTTTTAGAAACCTTGTTTGAAAGCATTAGTGAAAATTGCCTTTAAAAATTACATATTGTTGAGAGTCATTCCAACTTAGAATTCTGTGTTAATTTAAGAGCAATTAAGCACATTTTATAGAAAAACAAGTCAATTAGGCTAGTAATCATAGATGAAATGAATGCTTTTTATGCTGAAAATGAGTATAATGCTAATCACCATAAAACACCTTCTAAGGATGAAGATGAATCAAACAACATAAAGAAAAAGAAGAAAGTAGCAGTATAACATAATGCTCATCATAAAATGAATATAAGCAAGTAGTTTGATACAGTAATAAGAGAGTACTTAGAAGAAGTATAAAACAAATTTACAAGGGTCAGTTTTATTTAAACCAAAAGAGATTATTTAAAAGTAAGAAGTCTGATGGACTTTAAAGGTGATAGATTTCAACCAGATGAAAAACTAGTAAAAATTCTCTCTAAAGAGTAGAGCCATTTGAATTTCGATTAATAAAGCATATACTGTCTAAGTCTAGATAATTTTTCTGTCTAAGCAGTAGAAAAAGTTTTAGAACTAATTAAATAAAGTTAGATAACAAACTAAGTCTATATAAACCCACAAAAAGTTAGCGTTGTTGTAAAGAAAAATCTTTACAGAGAAGATTAAGAAGATGGAGAACAAGGAATTCAAATTGAATAATTCAAATATAATATGGGATTCTATACATTTGAAAAAGGTGATTTTAAAGTACTAAGCGAGAATCAGTTCTACTTTAATGGAAAGGATTAATGATTTTCTATTAATACCTCTGAGATCATCTCCTTTCTTCAAATAAAAAACACAAAAATTGTAAACATGATAAATGTCTGCTCTTTCTTAAATAAATATTTATTATTTTATGTATATAATTAATCACTAAGCAGCATATAAATAATGTTTAGAATCTTCTAAAAATTCATTCTATTATCAAAAACTAAAATTAAAAA
Organism: Tetrahymena elliotti 4EA; assembly: GCA_000231825.2. Taxonomy (NCBI): domain Eukaryota; phylum Ciliophora; class Oligohymenophorea; order Hymenostomatida; family Tetrahymenidae; genus Tetrahymena; species Tetrahymena elliotti. Next base: position 332,785 of record JH720332.1, read on the forward strand.
CAAATAAATAAATATTATTAAAGGTCGGCTAGCAGATAAAAATCAGTGAGCTATAAATGTGAATAATGATAACTAAAAAAATATTATTATACAAACTCAAATGCATTTCTAAAGTGTTTAAATCCAAAAGTAATTAAAATTTTAATTCTAAAAAAAACACTTTTATTAACCATAAATTAATCTATATTTAAATGATTTAGATCATAAACAATATCTAAAAAAATGTGTTTACTTTTTATTAATAGTGAAAACTAACTAAATTTATTTATAATTTAAAGTCATTATTATATTTTTAGATTGCAAAAAAACATTTAATTATTTTTTTTTAGAAATATATGAATTAATAAAAGTGTTCATTCATATAAGTAAAAAAATTTTGTAAATAAACAAACAAGTAAACTTTTTTATGTGCCAAGGGAATAATAAAATTTGATTTTTGTTCTTTGAGAAATATTATTTTTTTAAGAAATGTATTGTTTTGGATTAATTTTTATTTTAGATAGCAAAAAATATTTTTTAGAGAAGTATTTGTTAAAAGGAAATACTTATTATTTTTGTACTAATATCTCATCAGATTTTTATTTATTAATTTACTTTATACGTTAGGAAGAAAAAAATTAATACTTTTAACAAGGAATAAATTGATTCAGCTAAAACAAATGGTAGAGTTAAACTAATAAGGCAATTAATAAGATAAGGAATAGTCAAATTAATAAAAATTAGTGGAAAGGGAGTCTGCTTTTAAGAAACTTTATAACAATTATGCCAATTAGAAATAGAATGAGTTAAATTTATATAATATTTTCAAGGATAATGTATTATTAGAAGATTTTACATATTCTCGAAGATCAGCACTTGCTTTTATATTTGTTCCAACGCTACTGAATTTATATTACATTTGGAAACCCTACAGTCCCATGAAGAATACTTTTAGAATAGGCACAATAGTAGGTTGTTTTATTCATTTTAACTATGCTTTGAAGAAGGATTTTAGAGAATTAGTAAAAAAAGATACTGAGCTCGCTAACAAAGCAAGACTTTATGCTTAAAATATTAGTATAAATAATCTATCAGTAAGATCTTTCTAGAAGGAAACAAATGAAGTAGCAGGTATTTTAACTTTATTAATATTTAATGGTTAGAAATTTCAAAGTATTATTTGAAGTATCATAATATTTTAAAATAGCAGTAAGTAACACTATTTGCAAAATTAATTTACGTTTGCAGATATTATTAGATTTTAAGATAGATATGAACGATGGACACAAATTTATTTTTTTTCGTCTATCAAGATAAATTTGTCAAAATTTGACTTTTTTAGTCGCTTTGCTGATATTTTTAAATTCAATAGAATTACATATTTTAAAAATAAATTAAAAAATATGATCAATTAAGAGCTTCATAATTCTACTTTAAAATATTTAATCATTTATAATTAATAACTTTTGTTTGCTTTATTTAATTAATTCTAAATAATATTTTTAAATCAAATAGATAAAAGAAACTAAAAAATAGAACCAGTATAAGTTTAAGATATTCAAAGCAAATAATGATTACAAAAATAAATAACTTCTCTCTATGTGCGATCAATATGCTTGTTTGGGTGTTTGTATAAATGTATGTATATTTGTTATACTTCATATAAGGCTTTAGTAATTAAACAGAAATTAAATTGTTCTTGCTTTTTTTTTATGTTTTATTGATATCAATCAATTTTTGGGTGATTGATTATTTTTTTTGATAGAAAGGATAGCTGCAGAAATTTATAATTAAAAGAAATAAAGTACCGCATCAGCCTATAACTTGAAGAGAAGAAATTAATTAAAATAAAATAAAGATAATTTCTTTAAGTAGAATCAATAATCAATCGATAAATTAATTGATAAGTAATCAAAATGGGCTGTACAAGTACTAAGCAAAAAAAGGAATAAAAAGATCCTAATAAAGTTAGAAAGCCAAACGCTTACTTGGCAGATGATAAATTTTGGGATGATCCATCAATAAAGGATAATAAATAGCGAGAACAAACAATAGCTTCAGTCGAAAATATTCATTACTTCTACAAATTTGAGAGAAAATTAGGATCAGGGTCGTTTGGAAGCGTAACTTTGGGAATACCATTAAATGATCCAGATAAAAGGGTAGCTATAAAGACTATCCAAAAGGAGAGCGTTTAGGGGATTCCCTAGCATTATCTGAAAAGAGAAGTAGATATTATAAAATCATTAGATCATCCAAACATTTGCAAATTTTTAGAAACTTACATGGACAAAGAAAACATTTATTTAGTTATGGAGTACTGTGCAGGAGGTACACTAAAGGAGTTAATTTATTCACAAAATAACAATGAATTTGCTGTTGCTAAAATCATGCAAAAGCTTTTTTGGGCTGTTAATTACATGCACAACAATAACATTGTTCATCGTGATTTGAAATTAGAAAATGTTATTTTTTCAACAACCAATCCTGCTACTTCAGACATAAAAATTATTGATTTCGGTCTTTCCAAAAAGGTTCATGACAAATAGAAGAGAAGACACACCAAAGTAGGTTCCTTCAATTATATGGGTAAGCAATTTATATCAAGCATGCAAAAAATCAAGCTAGCATATATAACATTTCAAATACTTTGAATTAATCTATTTGTTTATAAAAAAAAAGCTCCAGAAGTGCTGCTACACTGCAAATATGATAAAGAATGTGATGTTTGGTCTTTGGTAATTGATTATGAATTTATTTATTCATGAATCTATTGATTTATTTTTTAAATTTCGTACAAACTTAAATTTTTACTGGCTTTAAATTAATTTAATATTCTTTATCCTTAAATATTTAAATTTATCATAAATACTTAATTTCTTTTTTATTTACTAATTAGGGATGCATGATGTTTGCTTTAATAAGTGGCGAATTACCTTTCTATGATATGAAGAGTATTCAAGAAGGTAAATTCGCATTCGACGCTGCCAGCTGGAAGATTGTTTCCAAAGACGCTCGTGAGCTCATTGAAAAAATGCTTGTTGTGAATACCGAAAAGCGCATTACATTGCCAGAAGCCATGAATCACTCTTGGTTCAAAAGATTGCGTAAAAATACGTTAGGGACGATTGCTCTGCCTCGTTAGAGGGGATCAAAACAATTGGTTCTTGACAGGCTATTGAATTTTAAGCAGTCTTGCATGTTCAAAAGAGAAGTCTTGCAAATAATTGTTAAGCAAATGGAGAGTAATGAAAATATGACACCCAAAGATATTTTTGCCTTGATAGACAAAAACGGCAACGGCTTCATCACTGTTTAAGACATTAAAGAAGTAGTAAAAAGGCTCAATTTAGAAGGAGAGCAATTCAAAGATGATAAAGCCATAGAAGACCTTGTACAAACAATATCTAAATCTAACTAAAATAACCAAGAACCCACATCTCCTACAAATAAAACCTACAAAAACTATCATACCATTAAGGAAGCCATAAAAAAAATCAACTATTCCGAGTTTCTCGCTGCTACTCTTGACGAGCAGTACTATCTTAACACTTAAAAGCTCTAAAAAGCTTTTAAATACATGGATGCATCTGAAACTAATTTTATTAGCAAAGAAGACATTATGGACGTAATCTATTTATTTCTTTATTTCAATATTTCTCTCTCTATGTTTCTTTTTCTATTTTACCCAAAAAAGAACTCAATAAACTTTAAGATAACCAAAAAATCACTGTTTTAATTCACATTTAATCGATTTTTTAAGCCTGTTTTTTGCTTATTAAATAAATAAATTTTGTTTAATTAGCAACTAAACATAATTTGGTTGGTTAAATAAATGCATTTTAAATCTGCTCAAATTGAACATATATTCCAAACAAATTTGCTTTGATTTTAATCTTTAACATAAAATAACTCATTAATTTTAACAAAAGGTTTTTGCTAGAGAAGGTAGAAAACTTCCACCTGAAGATATAGATGCAATTATGGTAGAAATAAGTCCTTATTTGGACAAGAAAGGCAATTTAAACTTTGAGGGATTCTGCGATGTTATGAGAATGGGTTGCAACTAGTAAAAATAAGACATTGATAACATTGTAGTTGAAGAAGGATAAGAAAATGTATCTTCTTGTGATAATAGTAGTGACTATGAATCAGAAGATGAAAAGGAAGATAAAAGTAAGCATGCAAACAATTAAAGTCACCATCATAACCACCATAAAGAAAAAAAGAAATCTAAATTGTAGACTAACAAAGATAATTTTGATACAAGTAACACTACAAAAAATGATGCTTAGTAATAAGCAAATAAATAAGCTTAAAATGCTTGAATATCGTCATCATCATCATCATCCTCCTCATTATTTATTTGAAATATATCATACTAAAATAACTCACATCAATCAACCAATAAATCAACCTATTTATCTAAATAACTAAATAACATAATAACCCTATAAATAAAAAAATTTAACAACTTATAATAAAACTAACTACCTATCTTCTAAAGAAAAATATATTTAACTAACTAACTGCTCATAAATATCAATCTATAAATAAACAGTCCTTTAATTATAATAACAATAAATAATAAATCATTTCGTATTAATCAATTTAAACATTTTTCTAATTATTGTATTATTTTATATTTCCATTCATATTGAATATTAATATCTCCAAAATACATTTTTATAAGCTTCATTTTCTCATTTCTTTTTATTTCTCCTCATAATTAAATTTTTCAAATATCTTATTTTAAAAAAATATTTTAAATTTTATTATGAGGAGGTAGAAGTAGTTCATTAGTTTTTTATTCATTTTCTAAATAAAAAGTAAAATTTTTTGTTTTGAAAATATTTGATAAATAATAAATATAAGAACCCAGCTTTTTGGAAATAAAATTCATTTTGAACCAAAAGAAAATGCATAAAATGCAATCTGGCTAAAATGTTAAGTATAATTTTGAAGAATTAGAATTCTTAAACAGATTTGAAAATGTTACTGGATTTATTTTATTTCCTTTCTTATTTAACTAACTTATTAACTAACTTTAAAGCTTTTAATTTAAATAGGTAAAGATTAAAATTTTGTTTTTAAATTGATACAGTCAGTCTTTTTATTTTTAAATAATAATTCATAATAAAATTTTTATTTAAGTTGCTTTTAATCTCTTTGTCTTTATCTACTAACCAGTTTTAGATTAAATCAATCATAAGAATTACAGTTATTAAGATTAAAAATGTTGCATTTACTTATTTTAGTGAAACCCTTTTGAATAATTACTTCTTAAAGATACAAACTGAAAGTATTTTTAATCAAAATATAATTGAAACAAATAGTATTAACTCCTAACCCAATTTTGAATGTATTATGAATTTTTAAGCAATCTAATTATTATTTTAATAAATATTGATATTTAAAATGGTCTGAAACGCAAGCAAAGTAAATTCTAAATTGAGTAGATAGATAGTGAATATGTTAAAGTAAAGAATCTCTTTAAGAAAATATTTTAGATTTTATCTCAAAACATTTTTATGTTGATTTTTTTGACAATTATATATAAAGATGGTTTTTTTATATCTTTTAAAAGAAGTAAAGAAATGAGGTATTTTTTAAAAGTTAATTAGGCCATTCAATAAATATTTTATTATTTTTAGAGTATTTTTATTTATCAATTAAATCATCCTATTTAAATAAATTTATTAATTTTATCTAAATATTTTATAATTATTTTTATGTTTAACTACAATTGTTTATTGTTTATAAAATCATCTAAAACAAGAAATAAAAATTAAATATTATTTTAAAAAACTAATTAATTTTAATAATAAATATATTGAAAATAAATTAAAAATTCTTTTTTGTATTTCAAAAAATAATTTTAAAATTATTCAAAATTATCAACAAAAATCTTTGTTAATTTTGAAGATGTGGTAAGAATGCGTGTCTCAGTTAGTATTAGTATTTATATAATAATAAAAAATATTTGACAAAACTTCTTTTAGCTAAAGATTCACAATTTTTGTATTTTTAATTGAATAAAAAAAATCATTTGGCAATAAATTTTTGAAGTAAGAAAAATATAACAAAATTAATTAAAAAAGACTACTGAATAAAAAATAAAAATGATTAGCTTAAACTGCAATTCACATAGTGAAGTTACTTAAACCTTTCAAAAGATTAATAATCAGTACTCTAGTTATATATATATATTTATATATAAATGTGGTCTTTTTTGTTTAGATTAAATTCCTACTTTATTTTTCATTATTTGAGAATGAGTGAGGTTACTTCATTCTGTTTAAATTCGTAATTTTATTAGAAACTTAAATTATTTGTTTGTATTATTTTTTTATAATAAATTTTGCTATTTACCTTGTTGGCTTTATTTAAAGGAATCCTAAAATTGTAACTAAGATATTTTTGATTTAATTTTTGGAATATATTTTATTTGTTTTACTTTATGTCATTAACTCTAACTCTACTTTGTAAAAACATATTTACATTAAAAAGATACCTCAAGTATTCCTCTTGATTTTATAAATGTAATTAAATGGTATTTATTTTTGATAAGTAATTTGATAGGTTTGAGTGCTTAAATCAAATAAAAATAAATTTAATGAGTAAAATGAATAGAATTAGTATTTTTTTTAAGGTTGGAAGAATTAACTATTGAAATTATTTAGAAAATATTTCAGATACTTTACAAAAAAATAGATTTTGTTTTTGATTCAAAGAATTCCATTAGATAGATCTTGAATAAATTATTGAGATAAAGATTAAAAGAAAAATCTATGGTTTTATTTGTGGTTAAAGTTGCAGTTTGGGTGAATAAGAGAGAAATCACAATATTTAGAAAGTTTTTGATTTAGATGATCATTATTACAGTTTTTAATATTACTCTAATCAATTAATTAAATTGATAAATTAAGATTATTAGTTGAGATAGCTTCTTAATCTAAATTTTATTAATTTAGTTTGCAATAATGTAAGTAAGATTCTTTTAAAAAAAAGATTTCTGAGAAGAAGATAAATATTTTTTATAACAAAGTAATTTATTAACTAATTTTTAGTAATACTGTTTCCTATCAATAAAGCATAAAATATATCAATAAATCAATAAATAAATGGGCTGCATAGCTGATAAACCTTAACAAAATGCTGCAATTAAAAACCAAGCTGAATTAAAAGTACATGTAAAGAATTATTCATCTCAAATGGTATCCTAATTTTATTTGATAAATTCTTAAATTTAAATATTGCATCAAGAAATCGTTCTTGATTGCAAGCTTTAAGAAGAGCAGATTGGTTTAGAATCGTCTGAACTTTTAGAAATATTAAATGATTGTCACGAAATAAAAAAAGAGAAGATTGAAGAAATAAATTTACATTTTAAGAGATGTATAAAAGGTTGTCTCATCTCATTTAGAGATCTACAAACTTGCTACTTGATACTTAATATAACTTAGGTATTACTAAAGAAAGAAAAAAAACTCTTTTGGAATTAATTCTTCAGAATGAAAAAAAGTGTAAAAAATTCTTTGTTTATGAATAAATTTGCTACTCCAAAAAACTATTATAAAATGATAAAAATTGTAAATCTCATCACAGATTTTAAAGTCAAGGAGATTCTGTTTTAACATTTAAAAGTATTAAGACAAAAGACAGTTCTCAATACTATGAAAAAACACAAAGTAATCATTCTTGACTCAAAAAAAAAATAAATATTTAGTTAGTGAGTTACTTAAAAAATAATGTTTTCAATATAAATTAATGTACTTAAAACTTAGAAACAAATAACATTCTTAAGTCTTTTTTTAAGACTTAATCCTACTCCATATGCTACTATATAAAAAGCTCCAAAAATTCAAATAAAATGAAATGATGAAATGAAAATAAAATTAGATTCAATCCAAGTTTTTAAATAATCGATTAAAAAAATAAGATAGATAGATTGATCAATCAATCATTTAAAATAATTGAATGAATAAATGAATGTATTGATTTATTTTCTTACCTCAATTCTGAAATAATGAGATATTGATTAATTTACTCACTGTAATCTCAAGTTAATTAAATTACTTTGGCTTGAATTTTAAAATAGAAAGAAACCCTATCTTATTCATAAATAAATCAATTAAATAATTTTCTAGTATTATTCATTATCGCATTATTTATAAAAAGCAAGTTTTATTAAATATATATTTCTTTACATAGTTTACATTCTTACTTGTTCACTTCTAAGCAATATCTGTTGACAATTGCATCTCATTTACCCAATTAGAACTACCTTAAATTAATTTCTAATTTAAACTTTATAGCAAAAAGGGGAGTAACCAGTTGTTGCTATTATAAAGGCAGGACTTATAAATAGAAATTATTTATTAATTAAAAGTCTATGTAAGAGGAATGAAAATTTAGACCCAATCTCTTTCATTTGAACAAAAACTCTTTGATTTTTAAAATAAATGATTTAAATTTACGTTGAAATATGGGTTTTAAATAGTTCTTGATTACCTCTAATTTATTTATGAATTTATCAATAATTAATTTTTTTAGAAATGGGAATTGAAGTACTATTATTCTCAATGAAAAATTTTTACATTTTTTGTCAAAAATTTATTTATTTAATCACCAAAGAGTGTTTAGAATATTTTTAATAGTGATTCTTAAAGTCAATAATGAATGAATTTTAAATATTAATTCATCATTAACTTAAGTTTATGGACTAATTTATTATCAATTAACTTTTTAGAAATGAAAAATAGAATCCAACATTCTCAATAGAGAAATATTTTACTTTTATTTTTCAAAATAAGAATTCATATTTTTGACAAAAAGGGTATTATTTATTCAGAATATTTTTAAATTTTTCTTCTTATGTTCAATGATTTTTTATTATCATTCTTAGGTTCAATAACGAATTTGATTCCTAAGAATAGTTAGTACTCTAAATATTTTTAATACGTAAATATTTCTTAATGAATTTATATGTGTTTATTTATGTTCTATGTCCCAATTTTCATATAAAAAACCATTTTTGTCAAATTTGTTTCATAGGTGCAAAATATAACAGCCAAATTAGAAAAACAATTTTAGTAAGAAAAGATCTTTATTTTATTTAAATATGCTAATATTAAATTACAAAATCTATGTTAAGATTTAAAATCCTAAAAAAAGAAATCAATTCATTCTGATTCATTCATTTTTTTAAAAACACTGATCAGACTCATACCAAGGCCTAAGTAAAGGGCAAGATGTAAAACTTCTCACTGTTATAGAGAAATCTAAACGATTGTTGAATTTGATGGGTTGTTAGAATGTTTTTAATAATATTCAAAGATAGAAAAAGAAGAAAAAATAAAAGTTAGATTAATAAAAACTTGATAGAAATACAAACAATTTAAATATTTTGGAATAATAAATAGAAATTTTATTCATTTAATTATAATTAATATTATTTGATGAAGAACATACCTAAGAGTAAAGTCACTCTACTAAACTAATACATAGATTATTATTTTATTAAAAAAAACAATAGAAATCTATCCGTTGACAAACCTTTTTAATTTTTAAAATGAAATATGTAAAAATATGAATAGTTAACAATAAAAATTTTAATAAAAGGAATGTTAAGAAACTATTTCATAATTGAAGTAAACTCTTTCTTTTTAAGTCCTAAAAAGTCAAAGTTTTTTTGGTCTAAAAATATTTTAGATATTCTTAACATCAAAATAATTACTTACTTACTTATTATTCACATGGATAACTTTATTTTATACTTCTTATTATTTTATGGTTTCTTAAAGTTTTTATTATTTATCATCAATATTAAGAGCTTTCTAGAGATTTTTGTTCTATTTATCTTCATAATTTTGATCTTATTATTAAAATTAGTAATCACAGTGGTTGTTGCTCCTACGAAAAAGCAGTTTATTCCATGGTTGTTACTAGATTGGAATTACAAGTATATTTTGTTAATCAGAATTTACAGTAATCTGTAGGAAAGATTTTTTTGTTATTATGTTATTGGCATATTACTTGAGTTGTTCTTGTTTCGAAAGTTCTAATACAGGTTTACTCTTTGAAACTTTCTTTTTTTCAATTAACTTATACTTAAAAAGTTCATATAGATCAATTTCACAGCATCTTGATAATATATATTTGAAAGTAGACTCTTAAAAGAAAACTGCCAGAAAAACTATAAGTTAAATGATTTAACATGCACAAAGAGATGGATTTACAACACTCTCAAAATCGTCATAGATTTTCTCAACAAAACAGTCTTATATTAATACAACTTTAAATTTATTACAATGTTAGGGATGAAAAATCCTATTGATATAATTGTTAGCAATACTCTAATTAGCTTGAAAACTTTAAGTTTCTTAGGTGGATGGTCTCTAAAAACAATATAATCAAATTCATAATAATAATATTTATCAATTAAAAATACTTCAAAAACTACATAGTAGAGAAAGAAAATTCCATGATTTATGAATGAAACAAATATATATATATACCTTTAATAATTCATATTTATCTAACAATTCATGATAGCTATCCATGTCAGGTCTACAGGACTTTTTCAAACCAAAATAGCTTTTTTGAAGAAGAAAATAGCTACTGTCACTATTAAATTCATATTTAGCTTACTTTAAATCAGAAGAAACTCCATTCGCTTCAAAGTACTTTTACTCTTAAATCTAAAAGTTTGTTAAAGCATACAATTTGTTTGTATGTAAGCAATTACTATTTCTCAAATATCCTTCAAATTACTTTGATGGGCTGTAAGTTTAAGAGATATCTCTTCGCTCATAGAAATTCGAAATTAGCTTTATGGAAATTTATCTTTTATATTTCTGTATATATAAAGTTTATCTGTAGGAGTTAGCTGTTATTCTACATTAGTTGTTTCTTCTTTATAAGGTGCGTTAAAACTAATTCGCTAAATTGGACATTTATACTCAGCTGGAACACAAGATTAGTAATCTTCAGAGGAATATGTTAGACATTTTTTTTAGTCATGAGACATAACCCTTTTTTGTCAGTCACAGCATATTAATTATTTCAAATTAAATCCTAACAAACGAACTGCACATAACTTAATAACATTATGCTATTACTCAGTACCAATATCAAAATTTTCAAATTCCTTGGCTGGAATTTCATCACTCTTATCAGTTTTTTCAAGTCCTGAAAACCTTTAATAAAAAATAAAAACATTTAAAATATTTTAATGAGAAATATTTTGGAAAATGAGAAATAAATAAATTATTTAATATTTTTTACTTATAATAAAACAGAGATGTTTCATTCTATTTGCAGTCAGCTTTTGGATCTGAAGGCATGTATATGTCAATAATTACCAGTCATTTAAAAAAAACTTATATTTAACAAATTTGTCTTAAAATTTCATCATTTCTCAGAATTACACTGCTAAAGCAATAAAAAATGGAGGAGTCATCATCAATCTCTTTGATGCGATCAAAAGCCATTCTTTTTTAGAAGCAAGTACTCTCACAATAGACATTCTCCCTTTTTCTTCTAATTTTTAAAGCAAACTTTTAATTATTTCTTTATTATTAATTAGTTTTTTTAATTTAATTTTTATAATTTTTGTTCAAACAAGACGAATATTTCAGTCAGGTAAAATTAATTCAAAGATTTACTCAACTCACCCAACAACTAACGAACCTTCTAAAAAAGATATTTTTATGAAACTTTTTTCAGTTTGTACATTCATATGATCTCATATCAAGAATATCAAGAGTAGAGGTTACAATTAATTAGGCTATAGAGATTAAAATAATATTTCAAGGTTATTCGTTTGTAATTTGAGGTTAAAAGATACTATATAACTAAAATATATACTTTCAACTAACCATTTGTCTCTCTGATTTGGTTAAAATATGCATATGGTTTTTAGAACAAATTAAATAAATTAACTTGAATAGAAATTATAAAATTATCATCTTTTGAATTTTTGGATTTATGATAAAGTAGCCTTCAGTTAGTAATTGGTGGGTAATTAAAGGATTTTTTTAAGATTAGAAAATAGTTTTGATTGAATACTCTTTAGTAATTAATAATTGCTTTCTTCAATTTATTTTTTTATTGAGCAAAATAAGCATAAAAAATAATGTTTGAAAAAATATTTTAGATTTCTCTTTTAAATAAAATGAAAATTTTCTTAAAGCATATTTTAAAATCTTTGTTCGATTTTAAATTCAAAAACTCTTAAAATATGATTAGAAATATTAAACTTATGGATATTTGATTTGATCAACGAAATTATTAAATTGAGATGACTTTCTTTGATTAACTGTGTGTAATCATTACATTTTGTCATTACGAACCTATTATTTAAATATAGAAAGAAAAAAGTAATTTTGTAAATATATTAGATGATTTTTCATAAAAATTAATTAGCTAGTTAAGTTCTGACTGAGGTAGGATCTTTTTTTTTTTTGAGATGAATTTTCTTTGTTTAATTAAAAAGAATCATCTATTTGAATATTCATATTTTCAGTGAGCATGACAAACAAAACATCAAAAATTATAAAACTGGTAAAAATAAATCAATAAATTACTTGTTGAAATGTTATCTAAAAATTATTTTTGTTAAGTAAAGAGATAAAAATTCTGGTAAAAAATACCTTTAAAAAACTCATAAAGCTAACACCACTATTTCTTAAATTTAGTATTTTTCCAAAAAAAATAATTTAATGAAATTTTTTACTGAATTAGTAACTTTTTGAAACTTGAAATAAAATAAAATATTTTTAAAAAAATAATTAATATTTCACTTTAAATGTTTATGATTATAAATATATAATAGTAAAACCTTAAATTAATCATTTATTTTTACCAATTACATAGTCAAGGCAATAAAGAATGGAGCTGTTATCACTCACTACTCTGCATAATATGATAAGATAAAAATACTTATGCTTAATTTAGACAAGTACTCTCTTATTATAAACAATTTCTACTTTTTTCTACTAATTTTTTGCACAAATTACTAATATTTGTTCAAAGAATTTCAAAGTAGTTTTAAATATAATTTGTAGATTTTCTTTCATTAATTAATCATTCATTTTTCTTAAAAGGGTCTTTTAACCAAGCTCATTTCAGCTTGCATGTACCTGTACACAATTAATATCATATCAAAGAATACATTAATTTATCTATCAATCAACTATTTTTTTTTCATTGATAATATCAGCCTCTTGATTGGAAATTTAATTTAAACAAATATTTCTTTCAAAATAGTCATTTTTATTTGTGATATTTATCAAATTTTGTATTTGGTTAGGAGAAGAAATTAGTAATTCAATTGTAATCGTTAAATTAATATTGATTGAATTTGTGGATTAAAGTAAAAATAGAGGGTGATTACTTAATTAATCTTTTTTGGCTTATAAGTCAGGCAGAAGGTATAATTTAAATCTAAACTGTTCATTAAGGGTTAAAGCTTTCTTCAAATCATTTTCTTATTATTTCGAAAAATTATTTTTCTACTAATCTTAAAAAATATTAAGGTATTAGATTTCGTTCATTACTTTTCTAATTACCTTTGAGAATGCTTTTAAAATATAGCAGAAAATAGCTAAATTTATTTTCATATTTGAGCAATAGAGTTAATCTATTTAGATCACTACTTTATTTTAATTCAATTAAAAGGCTAATTTGTTCTTTTTGGTTACACTTCTAATACAATTTGAAACGAAAATTAGTCAGTCATATATATGTTGTTAGGTTATTTTTTTAATATTTTTAAAATAAATACTAATTCAATAACAAACAATTTGTTGTATTGATTTATATGTAAATTAATATTATCATTTACAAGTTTTGTTTTTATGTGATTTTAATTTAAATTTGTATTTTTTGATATTTTATCCTATAAAAATAAGTACTGATAGGATATTAATCCAGTTAAAATTGGACAAGATGAGTAGTAAATAAAGTTTAAATGTAGATGAATAATTTAGTTATGGATAGTACAAATGAGTTTTTCAAAAAAAATATAGTAAATATGTGGAGTTTTAGAGATAATTGCTGACACCTCAAGCTAAAGTAGGTGATTTACAGCTTGTATCACAGAATAATATAATTAAATAGGCAAATACTCATCCATTTAAAACACTAGATTTAATTTAAAGAAGAAAAGTTATTTAAAAACAAAACAGATTAAAAAGCAGCCAGCTAAATAATTGTTATGAAGCAATCAGAAATCAAATCATAAAGGAAGCAAAAATCTACCTTTAAAAGTAGTTTTATGTAAAGAGTAAACAAACATATTTGTTTGCAACATGTTATTTAAATAATTGGTTTACAAATTGCATAGAAAAATATTTAAAGGTATTACTTATTTATTGCTTATTGTTTTAAGAAGATTTTATGTAGATTTTACAAGAAATTTCTTAAGATGATTTTTGATTTGAGTAGACTTTTAATTTATTTTTCAAAAAAGAAGAATGTATTTAAAAATATTTCAGTATGGTTAAAGTAAATAAATATCAATAAGCAAGATACTTTATTTAGAAGAAACTCTAGATGAATTAATAATATTGTCCACTTTTTTGAATGAAAATAAAAATATATTTTCTCAAAATTTTAATTAATTGTGGTTGACGCTTGAATTTAATTAAGTGTTATGTCATTTTGTCGTAATTACTCAAAGAAAATTGAAAATTAATTAAAAATAGAGTAAGCAAGTCTCATCAATAAATTTAGATTTGAGAATCCAATTTATTTTATTTTAATTAAGAAAATTTTTTTAATTATTTAGAAATTGATTAATATCTAGGATTAATCTTATAATTAATTATTTCAGAAAAACAAGCAACCAGACAAATAAACAATTAAATAAATAAATAAATAAAAGATAAAAATGACCACTTTACCAAACTTGAAATTAATAGATCCTAAATACTTTTATGCCGAAGAAATACAAGAATTAAAAGAAGTTTCTTTTGTTTAAAATGATTTGAAATTTCAGAGATAAGCTCTTTACGAAAGATTCGATTTTGATTTAAAGCCATTTAATGATGAAGATGCAGAGTTATTATGTGAAGAAATGAGCTTATTTTTAAATAAAATTGAAAAACTATAAATTATTATAACTGATGATGATTTTTAATAAGAATATCTTTAACTATTTGGACAAAAAATTTCGAAATGTCAAAATTTAAAAAATTTAAATGTCTGTATCCTTGATATTAAGCATAAACCTTATGATGCAGAAAATGATAATGAATAAGAAAATGACTATGTTGCATTTTCTAAATAGATATCTTAATGCAAAAATTTGGAAATATTAGATTTAGATCTAGAAGAAGGATACATAGATGATGAAATATGTCTTAAAATGTTGAGAAATATTGTCACTCTCCCATAGCTATCATAGCTTCGTTTAAATTTAGCTGAAAATCCTTATGATGTAGAGTAAGATGATTGGCGCTAACTTGTTAAGATTATTTCGAAAATCAAAAAGTTAAATTATCTAAACATTGCTTTCGCTGGTGAGCAAACTAGTAAATTCATGAATAAATTAAGAACAATATTTAAGAGAAAAATGAAATAATTGGTTTATCTCAACTTACATTGGCTTGATTGATTGGTTGATTCATTCACATTTACATTAATTTTTTAATAGCAAAGCACAAAGATAAATAAAGAACTCATTTTATTATTAAATCAGTTCTTATTAAGCAAATAATTTGCATTTTATGTCAGTGCCTTTTTATTTCTTGTTAGGTCAGTTCATCTTTTTCATTACTAAATAATTATTTGCCAATAAAGAAGCTATTTCTTATCTTATCTTTTTTACAATTTGTTTCAAAATATTTTTTTGATTTTCTTTAAAGTTGGTGTTTATTTATATTGTAAAATTCTTCCATTTATTATGTTGCAAGCTCAACCTCAGCATTACTTTGTTATTGGATCGCAAAATCTTTTGACATATTTACACAGGATTTTTTTATAAAGACAAGTAAATAGCTTCGAATATCGATTTAAAGTTTTATGATAAGTAACAGATAAATCTCTTTCAGTAGTAAATATTAGCACATTTCTTAATATTTTTAAAGAAAATATTATTTTTATTAATCAATTATTGCTTGTTACTATGATTCGTCATTAATTACCACCTACTTAGAGTAGATTTTGGACCTATCATGAATTAAATTAATAATTAATTGTCAATAGATAAGTTAATTTCTTATTTTATTTACAAGTTTTTTTCAAAAATATTTTTTATTTTCATAAAAGTTAAAAAGATATTTACTTTCTTAAAAGAAATTAAAATTTTTAAAATATTCTTTTAGGAGTTACACTAGATTTTTTTATAAACACAAATAAATGGCTTACACACAAGATGTAGAGGATCCTTCAAACAATTTTAAGAGTTTACATAACTCAATTTGTGATTATTTTGATCAACCTTTCTTATTATTATAATAATGCAAAACTTTTCAAAATTATTGTAGATTAGCTTTTTTAATCGATTAAAATAGGATAAAATATATTAATTTTTAAAATAAAAAAATAAACTAGGTTTTTTAAGTGATACCTTTTTTTTATTTTATATTAATTTAAAGTTATTCTAGAAAAAGAAAATTTGTTACAAAGAATGAAATTATTAGGTTATTATTTCAATTAATTGGGTAAATTTTGAATAAGTAATTTAAGCTTCACTTGATGAAAATAGCAAATTTTTGGATTTGTATAGAACCCTTTTCTCTAAAATGTGCATTTTTTATCCTAAATACGAAAACATTCAGTTTACCATTGAACTCTTCAAATTTTTTCATTAAAAATAACACTTATTTCTAAAGGTTAAAATGTCACAACTAAATTAATCACTCATCATGTTACATATTCTTTGATAGATTTAAAAAATTTTTAAATTCTCTCTTCATTTTTATGTGGTTAAATATTACGCATTTAAAATAATCAATCATGAGCAATCATTTTTTGTCTAGAAACAACATAACAAAAAAAAAAAATGTCTTTTAAAATTTGTTCATCAAATTATGAATCAATAAATCAGTCAATTAAATTAAATGAATAAGGCATCAAAAATACTTACAATTCTAATTTTAATAAAAGTGTCATACTTTTATTCAATATATTTTCAATATTTTGAATATACTAATAACTGTTCCCTAATAATTTATAAAGAAACATATTTACTTTCATTATAATTTATTCATAGATTAAATCAAATAGATTTGTTAATAAGAATTTAGGTTAAAGGTAATATAGGAAAAATGGACTAAAAAAGCTAAGTTTCATAGCAATAAGATAAGATTAAACAGAAGCTAGTCAGGCATATAGAAAATAGGTAGAAAATCAGAAAAATTTATGCAGATAAGGGCATCTAAATGCTTGACAAACAAGATCTATTACGTAAATATTCTTTTTTACATTTAAATTATAATAATATTTCTCATTTAATGATCTAAAAATTATTTTTCCATTTTAAGTTGCTCATTTATTTTTTACATTCAACCTGTATTATTTTAAAGATAAGTTACTTCTACCATTATTTTATATAAAAATACCAATAGTTGAGGATATTTAAGATCCAATTTTGAATGCCAATTAGAATGATATCTACAATGCAATGTAAGGCGAACTATCTCAAAAAGGATATAGCCATTTTAGGTTTTTAGGATAAGGAGCATAAGGATTAGTCGTTCTAGCTAAAGATTAGTTAACTAACAAGAGATTTGCCATCAAAGGAATACAAATCAAGGATTCTAAAGGAAACGTTGATCAGCAAGCTGTAAAATAGGTTAATCAAGAAATTAATATGCTCAATGAATGCAAAGGATCACCATATGTTGTCAATTTCGTAAGAAAAATAGAAGGATAACAGTTTGTATATCTAGTGCTCACAGAATGCTTAGGTAAAAAATAGAAAAAGCAGATTATAATCAATTAAAAAATAATATAAGATGCAAGATAACCTTTAGTAATTTTTAAAAAAAGGAACTCTTAATCAAATCATTTAAAAGAATCCAGATAAGAAGTTGAATGAATTATCAGCTATTAAGTATGCCAAAGATATTGCTGAGGGCCTTTACTTTATTCACTCAAAGAAGTGTTTAGTCAATGATCTTAAAATGGATAATATTCTTATAGATTATAATGGAAATGCAGTTATTTGTAAATTATTTTTATCAATAAAAAGAAAGAATCACTCTTATTTATTAATTTTATTTATTACTTACTTACTAGCTGACTTTGGATTGGCAGATAATCTCCCTAAATAATCAGGATATGCCTTGAATTTATATGTATTTTTAAGTAAACTACATATCCTCTCATATCAAATAAATTTGTTGGTTAATTCAGATGGGCAACGTTGCATATTAGGCACCTGAGTGCTATGATCCACAACATTTTGACACTTACTTTTTAGAATACTAAAACTTAGGAATTGTTGTTAAAAGAGAGCCAAGTTAAAGAGTAATTCATTAACTTTTTGCTGAAGAGAATATTTATTTATAAAAATTAACTAATTTTATAAAGAGTGAAGCATGTTCATTAGGTAAATAAACCAATAGAAATGATAAACGTAATAGCAGAAATTATTTTTAAATTGATGATAGGCTACCTAATTTACACTATGATTTCTGGATTCAGTAGCAGCATGATGTTCAACAAGCACAATCCTTTACCATACAAGCCAGAATTCTAAAACTTCACTTACAAGAAGCAACTTCAATACATAATTGATGGATTGACTTAATTTATCCCAAGAAATAGGTTTGAGATCAAAGATGTTTTAATTATATTAAAAGGAATTATTTCATTTGAATTTTCTTTAGATAGTAGGTTTATCGAACTCGTTGAAGCTGAAGAAGAAGAAGAATCACTTTAACAATTAATAAAAAAATTCAAGAATGAAATTGAATTGGTTCAGCACTTTGAAAATAAGTTTTATCCAGTCATGTATGTAGCTTTTTAAACCCTCTGATAATTACCTCTAAATATTTTTATAGTAAAAATGAGTAGAACTTACTTTAGCAACTTTACTCAAAACAATCTTAACAAGTTGATTCCAAATTAGAAGAACTAAATTAAAAAATAAAGAGCTTGAATGAAACTATTTAGCAATTACAAAATGAAAAGAAATAATATTAGAATTATACTAACAAGTAATTAGACTTTGTTGATTTCATAAATTTAAATGTGACTTATTAAAGATTCTTTCCAAAATACTATTTAATTTGAGGTTTTAGATCAATAAACAACAAAAATACATTTAAGAAAATCAAAAAATTAATTCATTAGATAACTTGGTTTATTTACTGGCTTTATGAATGAATATATATGTTAAAAGATCTTTTAAAATAACATCCTTATTTCTTAAAAAAATTAAAATTCTTTTGTTAAGTCATTTGAGATCATTTGGAAAATTTACTATTTTGTAATAATAATCAAAACAGGAAGTAATTATTCGATCTTATTTGCATATTAAACACAAAATAATGGTTTAACTAATTAGAAAGTATCCTTTTTCAAATTGCTTTTAATTATGCTAATTAAATGATCTTATTGTTCATTATTAACAGAGGGTAAGCAGTTCAAAATATCATTTTTTCTTTATTTACTTTTCTTTTATAAAAAGCTAGTAAAATTATCAACATTCCTCATTTGTTTGCCAAAATAATTCATTGATTCTAATTTTATAAAGTCTGTAAAATTTTAGCTGCTTCTTTTATCTTCTTTACAACTAATTAGAATATACAATCTTCTAATCAATTATTTTTATTTCAAAAGCTAGTAATTTCTTAAATCATAATGAATCCATTCATTTCATAATTATTTTCATATTAAAAATAGCTAGTAATTAATTAATATTCTTGAAGGATTTTAGATTGAAAGATGATGAAAATCATGACCATGCAGCATTCTGAATTTATTTATTTATTTTCATATTAAAAATAGTGTGTAAAATAAAAAAATATTGATTGAAAATAAAAAATTTTTTTAAAATAAAATTTAGTTTGTAATTTTTTGGAGATGAAATTAAAAATACAAAAACTATTTGGTAAGATAACTAAATAAATAAATAAAATATAAAATAAAGAAAGTAAATTTTAAGATAAATTTTGAAGATTAAAAGACATTTATAACTTTGAAAATAAAAGTGAGTAAGGAGTTGTTTAAAAATAAATAAATAATAAATTAACTTATTAACTATCTATTAGTATATTTGTTTTTTAATTAAATAAATAATTAGATAGTTAGTTAGTTATTTAAAAATTGCAGATATTTATAAATTCCTTTAAAACTAAAATAGGCAGTAAAATTACTAGATAATTTTTGATTAGTTTTGTTTAAATCTAAAAATCTGTAATGACAAATAGGAAGTAATAAATACATGCCAATAAACTAATTTGAATTGTTGACATATTTATTATCTAAAATATAATCTAGGGAGTAATTTTTAAGTTTTTTTACATAAGTTAAGTCAGAATTAACTTAAATACGAAATGTAGATAGTAATTATTTTTAAAAAAAACTTAAATTAAAATATTTATTTATTTAATTATTAAAAAATAGGATGTAATTAATGACTTATGTTTTCTCTAATTAACTTATGATCAAATAAATCTAAAAATAGCGGGTAGTTTATTAATTGATGAAAAATTTATTATAATAATATCTATACAAATCATAAATATTTATTTTAATAAATGTGTTTAACAATTATTAAATAATTAATAGATGGTAATTAATAATTTATCCTTTTTGGTTTATAATGAGAATAAACTATGATTAAAAAAGGATGTAAATATAATTTAAGCTGTATGAAGCAGAATAAATAATCAATATTTATTTTGAAAATAGCAAGTAATATTTCGACTTATTTTCAGTTAGAAAGAAGAAATTAAATAAAAACAAAATAGGCGGTAATATTAAATTAGAAATTATTGAAAATTAACTAATATTTTATTAGCGAGTAAAAATTTCATTTGATGATTTAATGCAATTTTAGTAAGAATACTATGATAAATTTGAAATTAATAGAGATATCGAGAAGTAAAATTGTTTGAAAGATTTATGCTTTTCAATAAAATATACTTATTTTGTTAATGCTAAAGAGGAGAGTAAGGATTTAAAATGAAAGTTAACTTAAATTGATAAATAAACATATTGTCTAAAACATTCAAACAGTGGGTAATATCGTTTAAATGAATCAATTTTAATATATATGATTTAATTTAATTCAATAGTTAGTAAATATTTTACTCAAAATAATTTCTCCTTAAACAAAATTGAACAAAAACCACAAACATAAAAGGAAGTAAATTAATTAATAAATAAAATAATTCACTCCTTTATTTGATTTTAATCAATTTCAACATGTTTTTTATTTAAAAATTTTTAAAATATGAATAAATAGCATGTGAGATCAATTAATTAATCTTAGCTAGTACAGAAACTCAAAATTTTATCATATTTGTATTTAGGATGTAATAAATAAATAAATTAATTTCTTATTTCATTTATTTTTTTTTTAATTAATAATTTCTTAATCCTTGATACTAATAAATTCTTATACAAACTAAACTAATTAGATTGTAAGAAAATTGAACAACTCTTTTATCCTTTATGCTTGAACATTTTATTTCACAATTTAAAAAAAGATGGTAAATTTATTTTTATTTTCTTAGTTTTATTCTAAATTTAACTTTATATTTAATATAGGGAGAAGTAATTCTTAACATTTTATTTCTAAGAAGAAATTTTAAACTTCTTGAATATCTAAAATAGCTAGTAATTTTTCACTATGTTAATTCTAATAAATATTAACAAAATAACTATTATAATAGTTCGTAGAAACTTTAAAGGATTTAAATTGATTTTAAGAAATGAATTTTGATATTTAAAATAGTTCGTAATACTTTCAATTATTGATTTCTTTCTAAAAATATTAACCAATTTTAACTTATTTACATAGGGAGTAAGAGAAATACTTTGTGACTTTAATTAATAAATTTTATAAAGGAAATAGTAAATAAATAAAATTACTTGTATTAATAGGATTAAGTATATTTTTGATAATAATTAGGATGTAATCTAATAATTTATTTAAATTTAAATTAAACAAATCAAATCAACAACCAACCATAAAATAGAGGGTAGAACTTGAAATACTTTTGAGTAGAATATTTTTAATGTTTTTTAATAAAATAGGAGGTAAAATTTTAGAATGAAGCTTAAAGAAGATGGAGAATATAATTTATTTAATATCTAAATAGAGTGTATTAATTCTTATTATTTCAATTCTAATTAAAATATTAATTTCTTTTTAAATAGTTCGTAATATTTTTAATTGGACAAGAAAAGAACTCAATTGATTAACAGACCTTCTTTTTTTATAAAAAGATTGTAAAAGATATTAAAACTCTATCTATTTCAATACTACTAAAATATTTTTTCTATTAATTCAAAGAATGTAAGTTAGCATTTAGAGGTTCTCTAAACTAAAAATAGTTTTAATTTTTTATTTTTAATTGCAAAACAGCAAGTAATTTCTTTAGATAATTTAAAATAAAAATGCTAGAATAAATTTTAAATAAACAAGTGGGTAATCTAATCTATATCTTCAAATAAATTTGATAGAAATAAATGAATTAATGGATTAACTTTTAAACAGAGAGTAAGAATTATTTTAAATTAGAAAACAAAGCTAATTAATACAAAAAACAAATTTAAAAGAAGGTAAATTAAATTTTTAATGGCCTTACTGGATGTAGA
This sequence comes from Tetrahymena elliotti 4EA, assembly GCA_000231825.2. Taxonomy (NCBI): domain Eukaryota; phylum Ciliophora; class Oligohymenophorea; order Hymenostomatida; family Tetrahymenidae; genus Tetrahymena; species Tetrahymena elliotti. The sequence continues at coordinate 355,549 of JH720332.1, forward strand.
TAAGTTAATCACTTACTCTTATTTCTCAAAATAGAATGTAAATAATGCTTTGATCAAATTGCTATCAATTCACTAATAATGTTGAGTTAACTGTTATTTGAAAAATAGTTAGTAAATTTTAAATTTTATTTCAAATTCAAATATTAATTATTTATTTTATAAATTAAATTATAGTCAGTAATAATTTTTGATGATTCTAGTTAGACTGATTAATAATATTTTAAAATTTATACTTCAAAATAAAACAGTTGGGAGTAATATTATTTATTTATGAAAAGCTTTTTTATTTAAAGTAAATTTATTTAAAAAACTAATTCAAAATAGCTACGAGTAATATCTGAAATAATTTAATATTGAAAAATATTAAATTTAATTTTCAAATTAAAATAGCAAGAGGTATCAAACATTTTCATAAATTTTAACTGAAAAATATTAAAATAAATTTAAAATCAAAATAGTAAAGAGTAATATTATAAAATGATTTAATATTTGAAAGAGGCTGATCTATTTTTTTAATTCTAAATAGAGAGAAGTAATATTCTTGATTCAATAAATTCATTTATTCTTTTAAATTTTTAACCAACTTTAAAAATAAAAACAGCTTGAAGTAATATTGAAATGATGAAATATTGATAGTACAATACATCAAATACTTTTTAAAAAAACAGATCGTATGATTACAAATTAATAAAAGTTTAAAAAATGAATTGAACTTGATTTTTGAAATATTATATATTAGATTGACCAAGTAATACTTTAAATTAATTTAAATACAAAATTAATGGCTAAATTAAATGACTAAATACATTTTTTATCAAAAATTGAAAATAAAATCTGGAAAATGTAAAAATATGTTTTGAGTTGACTCTGATTAATATTTAAATTAGACCGTAAACCATTTTATTTTATGGAAAAATAAATAATTGAATAAATTTAACATAAAATAAAGGAAGTAAAATTTGATTGTGAAATTTAAATAGCTTATGAAAATTGCTCTATTAAATTAAAATTCAATTTAGCATGTAATTCTTTTTAAATTTTTCTAAATTACAAAAATGAATGTAATACTTTATTGAATAATTCTAAAAGCGAGTAAGATTTATCAATGTTTAGATGAAGTATCTATTAATGATTAAAAATAAATAGATAGTAAATTTTTGATGGGAAAACTCAGTATCAATCAGACTTTAATTTAAAATAATTAATCATTTTAGCGAGTAGATTTTTGTTTTGATTAAGACTTTGATTTGATTAATTTTAAATAAATATAACAGACTGTAAAATCTATCAATTCAGAAAGATTTTATTAATCAAATTAAATAAACCAACCTAAAACAAACATAGCTTGTAATAGATTTAACCTGTTTTATTAGATGTCATTAATTCAATAACTTTTTTAATTAAGCTGGTAAAATTAATATCTGAAATGAATCTTCTTTTATTTTTGTTTAATTGTTGGTATAAAAAAGATAGTAAAACTTTTGAATTCGAAATAAAAGCAAAAACTAATTATTTTTGGAATTCTATTAGGTAAAATTATTGTTAGAAATATTTACTTTAAGACCGACCACTCATCATTATGTCAAACAGAAAGTAAATTTATTCTAAACACATCTTCTTTTTTATACAAAATAAAAAAATGAATTTTAACAAAAGTTGGAAAACCAATAAAGGAGTGTCATTAGATTTAAGAAATACTAAAATAGAATCAATAGATGACGATATATGAGACACACCTAAAACATTAAATAAAATGGAAAATGAAAATAGATAAATAAGTTATAATATGTAAAACCTGTAATTGATTTATGTAATGGTTACTTGTATATTTATATGTTGTAAACTTAATTTATTAATTAATTTTTTTTTTTTTTGAACAAACAAAATAAAGAAAATAAAGCATCATTTTATAGATAATATCTATTAATTTTTTTTCCTTTTGAGTCGTCATTCTATTCTAAAAAACTAAAAATATTTTCTAAGATTATTTTTTTTAACTTTGAACTTTTAATGAGATAAATAAATTCAATCAACAAAAATTTTAAATTTAAAGAAAATAATAAATTGATTTTGAAAAAACAAACAAATTTAAGAGAAATAATAAAAATTACATAATGCTGCTAAAAGAGAGAAAGAATACTTTAGTTTGAAAAATAAAGATAGAAATATTTTTTGATAAAAAAATGATTAAAGATTATTTTTCATTGTTATCCATAAATTTATCTCTACAAATTAAAAATAAAAAGAGTTAATTAATATCAAAAACTTTTTTTAATCTTTTTTACTTTTAAATTAAAAGATTTTTTGGTTGATCTCAATATTTAATCTATTGGATCTATTGTTAAATAAAAAATAAAATGAAACATTAAAATTGTTTAGATGTATGAATTTTACTTGCATCAATTTCTTATGGAAATTACTAAAACAAGAAGTTTTAATGAGGATTATTTATTACTTTTTTCAGAGCAATATTTCTTTTAAATAATTTTTTTAACTACTTAAAAATAGCAAAAGGTACTATTTATTATAGAGATGGTTTAAAATAAGAAAATAGCACTAATCTAAGTTATATCTACAATTGAAGGTTTTACATAATCTAATCCTTTCTTTATGTTTAAAGTGGAAGTGTTGTAATCGATAGCTGATAAAAGATAAACAATTATGACAGCAATCTCTGAAAAGAAACTATAGATCTATTTAGATGAACTATCAAATATTCTTAGATATAAGATACTTCCAAACATAATTTGTAAACTTCCAATAACAAAAAAACCTGTTCGAGATGAAATTATCTGAAGTATAATTACAATTATTATTTTTCTAATTTCAAAAATCATCCAAATTAAAATTTTTTTTTTGTTAGTAGTATCTATATCACTCATCATTGCATTTGTATTATTTCTAGTTATTAAACTCTTTTAATCATATTTTGTTATCAATAAATTTTAAGTTTAGATGGAAAAATTTAACAAATCACTTTAGCAAATCTTTTCTTTATAAATTATAATTGAATATTAAGTCTATAAGATAACCAAGAGCTAAGATATTAATTGAAATTAAAAACATTTCTTTAGTAAAGCTATCCATCTTATTTAAATTTAGCAATATATGAGTTGATATAAATATTACCTCAGTAGAGATCAGTCTTGAAAATATAATAAAAGCTTGTTACTAAAGTTTTACTAACCATAAATTTTATTGTAAGTAAGGACTTAAATAGTTTAGTTGATAACTTAAGTAATAGTATGAATGTAGTTATTCATGCACTGCATGATAAATAATTTATTTTATTTTATGTTTCCTTGTTATCAGATTGCATAAACTAAATGTTTTCAAAAAATTAAAAATTATATGTTTAATAGCCACTTAAAAGCTCAATTCTCATGTCATTTGTGGAATTTTTTGGTAAACTTTAAGAAGCAATTCCAATTTGTTGCTATAACATAAAAGAATATTAAATATGAGAGTAAAAAGGAGTTAATGCTATAAATAGCTAAAGTAGTATGAACATTTTGGAATAATAGCTTTGAAGTTTAAAAATGGTTCACTAAACTATTGTTCAATTTCATTGCAATCTGTTTAGTTTATTTCATCATACCCAATTTTACAGTTACAAGAGCAGTCTATTGAGTTAAATTCTCTAGTTTTTGAGCTGCACATAGAACAACCTTCGCTTGAGTTAGGAATCCAACAATACTCACAGCTTATGTGGCAAGGAAACTCTTCTCCGTATTATATACAAGTTTATCTATTAGAACAAAATTAGCAGTATTCTTAACATTCTAAAGAGCATGTTTAAGAAATCTCATCAAAGAATATTCCTCTTTTATATTAAAATTTTATATTGAAATTGAAATCAAAAAAAACTAGATAACTCAAAAAAGTAAAAATACCTTAAAATCTTATTTTAGGTTAAATTTTAATAAAATACAAATTTTAGTTTTTGATTTATTTTCTTTAATCACCTATTTTAAAATTAGATCTTTGATAAGTTAGGATAATAAGTGAGGTTATTGGGTAGATTTTAAATAAAATTGATAAATTAAGATTATAAATAAGTGAAGTTGGTTATTGGGTAGATTTTAAATAAAATTCAACAAATTTTCAAAAAAGTAAAATACTTTCCACAAAACTTGCAAGCTCCTTTAAAATTTTAAAACCCATTTTTACATTTCTAGCACAAAGGAAGAAATTTTTCTAATACTTCACAATTTTCAATGGATGGGTTAATCAGGCACTGCTTTTAAGATTAGTTGTAGTAAAAAGTTTCATCTGAGCAAACACAAGCCGAAAAAATTCTGTTAAAAGTAAATTTAGAAGGGCATTCGCATTTACCTGTCATAGGTTGATACTCCATTAAATTTGAGTCTATACAATCACACTTTTTTTGCAAATTGTTGTAAGTAAAAGTTTCTTTACATTCACAATTTTTTGTGAGTGAGGGATAGACCATATTTTGAAGATCTATACATTCACATTTTTACTTGTTATTATTAAATTTCATCTAAATATTACATTCACATTAAGCTATGTTCTAATTATATTGCATATTAGTAGCATCAATACAAATACATTATTTCTGATTTTTATCAAAAATCATAAATTATTTGCATTCACATATTCCTGTAGTAGAATTATATTTCATGTTAATTGCATCTATGCAATCACACAATTTAGATACATTATTAAAAATCATTGTTTCTTTACATTCACATACAGTATCATTATATTACATATTAGTAGCATCAATACAAATACATTATTACTGATTTTCATCAAAAGTCATAAATTATTTGCATTCACATTTTCCTGTATCTGCGTTATATTTCATGTTAATTATATCTATGCAATCACACTAGTTAGAAACATTATTTAAAGTCATTGTTTCTTTACATTCACATTCAGCTAACTTATCATTATATTGCATTTTAGTCGCATCAATACAAATAAATTATTACTGATTCTCATCAAAAGCCATAAATTATTTGCATTCTCATTTTCCTTTATCTGAGTTAAATTTCATATTAATTATATCTATGCAATCACACTATTTAGATGCATTATTTGAAATCATTGTTTCTTTACATTCACATTCAGCTAATTTCTAATTATATTGCATATGAGTAGTATCAATACAAATACATTATTACTGATTCTCATCAAAAATCATAAATTATTTGCATTCACATATACCTGTATCTGAGCTATATTTCATGTTAATTATATCTATGCAGTCACACTATTTAGATTCACTATTAAAAATCATTGTTTCTTTACATTCACATATATTTTTTACAGGGTTATATGTCATCTTTATTAAATCTAAACATTCGCATAGTTAGGGAAGAATATCGAATTTCATAGTTTCTTTGCATTGACATTTTCTCTCATTTTAGTTAAAGTCCATTTTTTATGCACCAATGCAAATGCACTAATTTTTATTAATGTCGAATTTCATGGTGTCATTATCTAAGCAAGAGCATATTTATTTTGAGTCATCATATTGCATGTGAATTTAATCTACACATTAACATTTTTATAGTGTTGGGTTTTCAATCATTGTTTACTTATCCTGACATTCACATTTTTTTGCATTCTAATTTATAATCATAGATGAATCAATACATTAGCATTCATTTGAATTAAATTTCATGTAGATTGTATCAATACAAACTAAGCAATTTTAAGTGCTGTTTTCGCATGTTAGGCAAAAATCACCACATTTAATACAAATATTTATGTCTCTAACTTCATCACGTGTTAAATAGTAACCAGAAGGACATGCTTAGCATTTTTCTTCAAAATTAGCTAAACTGCCAGAGCATTTAATCATTTAAAATATAAGGAGTTAAGATTAAATCCCTTATAATTTCGAATCAGACCATGAAGAATAACTTATTTCAATTTAATTATTATTAGTAAATTAATAAGACATTTTCTATCTGATTTAGTGATTTTTTTAATAATAGCCTGTCTATCCAATCATGAAGCAATACTAAATATATTCTTCAGGACAATAATATTTCGAATCAATATTATAAGATGTCGTTCCTTTCTAAATTGAATTTGTAAGTGTTTTGTATTAAAGATCTTCTTAGCGATAGATCTTATAATACGTTGAGCTACCAATATCATTTTCTTCATAATAAATATAATTAATACTAATAAATGTAATATCGTTACCATCCTATTTTGAAAAAGTAAAGTAGAATCCATCATCTTTTGTTTCAGTATTTTCTATAAATATACTTTATTAATAGTTAGAGCTAGAACTATATAACACACCTGTTATGTATGGATATACTACCATTTAATTATTAAAATTAGGTGGGATAACATTGTATTAAAATTAGTTTTGTGAGTTGAATGAAATATCAGTAATATTTTATGAGTCTACATAGAAAGTATCTATACATATTTCTGCTAAAAAAAAACTAGTTTATGTGCTTTATTAATAAATATTGTATTCAGCTATATTTTCATCTCTATAACTGCTTTGTAAAATAAAACCTAACTAATCTGAAGGGATATCTAAATTAAGGTTTCCTACAAGCAATTTCCTATTTGAGCATAGTAACTAAAATTAATGTTAAATAGTTTTAATCTATTGGTTTCCATAGGTAATCAAAGTGTATTATTATATATGAATTTTATCATCTTATAGAAAAGTAAATGTTTCTTAGCATTGAACCTGCTTTAAAAAGGCTACGATTAACCCAAATAATAACATAAAATTTGTGGGATTCATCTCAAAAAGAAATCTTTATTACAATTACTAATTTTTAATGTTTTCTTTAATTTTGTTTTTTCTTTCCTTATCTATTTTATCAGAAAATAAATTAATCTCTCTCTGTAAGTAAATTGCCTAAATATTTTCTTTGTCTAAATCTGAAAAGCAAATTTCTTCTTACACTAATAACAATTATTAAGACAAACATCACATTTTTTTTGTTTCAAGCTTTAAATTTTTTTCATCTTTTTAAGGTAAAATAAATACTTGTAACCATAGACCAAATAAATAAAGAAGATTTTTAATTTTTGGTTGCTTTGATTTTCTTTCTAAAAAATAAATTACATAATTTCTTATCATTCATTAACTGTAAACAGTTCAAAAATTATCAAAAGTTAAACTAATCGAAAAGAACTAAGTAAAATTAGATTTTGAATTTATTTTATCAAAAAACAAAATATTAATTTATTTACTCAAATTTCTTCTTTAAATTTAAATTTATTTGCAAATAATAAAAGTAAAATAAAAAATAAATTTATTTACTCAAATTACTTCTTTAAATTTAAATTTATTTGCAAATAATAAAAGTAAGCAATTTAAATTTTATCAGAAATTTTTCAGCCATTTTTGATAGATTTCTAAGATTATTTTTTAATTAAAGAAAATATATGATGTGCTTCTTCTTGATAGTCTTTTTACAGAAATATTTCTTTAAAATTTTTTTTAACATCAACATTTTCAAGTTTTATAAAATGGGTATTAATATAAGAGGATATTAATTAATGAGAACTTACAGTATTTAATTTATTGTAAATTTAACTTTAAAAGTTTAGAAATCTAGATTTCCATTATCGATTAAATTATTTATTATTTTCTGTACCTTATTTTTAGCTTCTTTTTTTGAAAATAAATTAAAATAAATTTGCTATTTTCTCACTAGTTAGAATTATCTTGGCACAGAAGTAGCAAAAAATATTCTAAAGAACTTAGATAAGTGTAAAAATATGAGTTGTTTAATTCTCAATCTGAAGTAATTTTGCTCAATATTAATTTTATTAATAAACATATCATTAAAGAACCAATAAAAGAAAGAAAGAAATAAGTAAAGAAGGAAAAGCTGCTTGAGATTGAATATTCATTTATTTATTTCTTTCTTTCTGACTTCCAATTTTCCTATCTTTTATTTATTACTTCAAAACAAAATATTATTTTCTAGTAATTAAGATAATATTGATGCAAAAATAATATAAAATATTGGATTAAGCTTAGAAAAGTGCTAAAATATCAATTCTTTGTATCTGAATCTTAGGTAGATTTTTAAACACTCATTTTATTAAACAAATGATTAATTAAGTACAAAACAAAGAACTAAAGAAAGTAAATAAGTAAGAAAGTTCAGCTGTTTTAGATTAAATATTTATTTATTCATCAAACAAACAATCAATTTATTATATTTATTTATTTACCTATTTCATTTTTATTAACTTTTCTTATTTGTCAAAACAACAAACAAAAAAAATTGTTATTTTCTGAGTAGTCGAAATCGTCTTGGTGCAGTAGGAGTAAAAAATATTGGAATGAGCTTAGTAAAGTGCCAAAATATCATTTCTTTGGATCTCAATCTTGGATAATTTGTTAAAGTTTTCAACAAATTATTAATTAAGCACCTAATTTTTTACTTCTTCTTACTTTTAATTTTTTATCTAACATTTATTTTTTTCTAAACAAATTTGTTCATTTCTGAGTAGAGACAATAATCTTGGTGTAGAAAGAGCAAAAAATATTGGAATAATCTTAGAAAACTGCCAAAATATCATTTCTTTAGATTTAAATCTTGGGTAATTTTGTTAAAGACTGTTTTTGACAACAAATTTTTAATTACGCTCAAAACAAAGAACTTATTTTTTACTTCTTACTTTTAATTTATTTATTTATCATTTCTTATATTCAAAACAAATTTAATCAAATTTGTTATTTTATGAGTAGTTAAAATATTCTTGGTGTAGAAGGAGCAAAAAATATTGGAATGAGTTTAGAAAATTGCTAAAATTTCACCTCTTTGAATTTTGGTCTTCGGTAACTTTGTTAAATACTAATTTTATTCAACAAACGATTAATTAAATATAAAGCAAAGAATTAAAGAAAGAAAGTGAATAAGTAAGCAAGTTAAAGCTGCTTTATTTAGATTAAATATTTGTTAATCAATCAGTTTTTATATTTCTTTACATATTTTTTACTTTAAATTTTCTTATCTATTGTTTAAAAATAATTTAAAAAAACTGAGTAGTTCAAATAATCTTGGGGTAGAAGGAACAAAAACTATTGGAATGAGCTTAGAAAATTGCCAAAATCAGTTTTTTGAATGTAATTTTGTTAAATACTGATTTTATTCAACAAATGATTAATTAAAAAACGAAGAACCAAAAAAAGTAAATAAGAAAGTAAGTAAGTTAAAGCATTAAAGCTGCTTTAGATAAAATATTTATTTATTAATCAAACAAAAAATATATTTAGAAATTTAGTTCCTTATTTCTTTATTTCTTTATTTCTTAACTTTCAATTTTCTTATTTCAAAATAAATTAAAATAATTGTTATTTTCCGAATAGTGGAAATCATCTTGGTGTAGAAGGAGTAAAAAATATTGTATTGAGTTTAGAAAAGTGCCAAAATATCACCTCTTTGACCCTCTATTTTGGGTAATCTTATTAAACGCTGATTTAATTACTTTTTAAGGAAATTATTAATTAAGAATAAAAGAACAAAAAAAGTAAAGCAGACAATTAAAACTATTTTTTATTAAATATTCATCAAATAAATAATCAATTGATTCAATTTTCTTCCTTTTTATTTTCAAAATAAATTACAAAAAACTTGTTATTTTTGAGAAGTTGTAGTGATATCAAATTAAAAATTTTCAAAAATAAATATTTCAAATCTAAGCTAAGATGATTTTAAATTAAAGTGATTATTACATAAAATAATTATTTTTTTTCCATCACCTTAACTTAGAGAACTGAAAGTACAAAAGAACAGAAGAAAATAAAGAAATAACTAAGAAAATAAAACCTGCTTTTGATTAAAAATCTTTATTTATTAATAATAAAATCAATCAATTAAGATATTTATTTACTTCTTTGTATCTTACTTTTAATTTACTTATCTATGACTTCTAATTTTCAAAATAAATTAAAACAAATTTATTATTTTATGAGTAGCTACAATATTTTTGGACGAGAAGGAGCAAAATATATTAGAATGAGCTTAGAAAAGTGCTAAAATATCAGTTTTTTGAATCTCAATCTTAAGTAATTTTCTGAAATACATATTTAATTTTTCAAAGTGCAAAGTAAAGAATGAAGCAAAGTAAATTAGCAAGTAAGCAATAAGTAAAAGCTGTTTGAGATAAAATATTTATTTATTAATCAATGAAGGATATTTTTATTTGCTTATTTCTTTATTTCTTACTTTTAATTTTCTTATCTATCATTTATTATTTTCAAAATAAATTTTTTATTTTCGGAGTAGTGGAGATTATAATCCAAAAAAATTATAAGAAATGAAATGTGACAAATTTTAATTATTTTATAAAAAAATATTTTCTTTCATTTTTTAAAACTCACCCCCTCTCCTGCCCTAGAATGATAATTAAATAGATGATATTAACAAAATGATTATTAAAGATAAATCAAGTACTTTCAAAAAAAGAATAAAAAACTAACAAGGATAAGTGGGTAATAATTTAAAGAGGAAGATATTTTAAATAATTTTAAGCTCGAGCTAAAGATGAATATGCTTCTTAATAAAAGAAAAAGGGTAAATTGTTTGTCCAGATAAAAATATTTTTCTTTAGTATTTTTAAATAACTTTATTCAATAAATATGTTAGGACTTCTATAATTATAAAATACATAAAAGAAGATAAATCTAACTCTTACATTTTAATTACATTTGTAAAATTGTACTTTTTGTTTCATTTTTATTTTTTTCAATTTTTTCATTCAAAATAACAAATATTTTTCAATGCTAAGAGGTAAATTGAGGACTCTTCATTTTTATAAGAAAAATACTTGGGTGAAAATATGAGATTCACTACTATTTTTTGATAGAAATAAAAAATATAAAAGTGTGTTTTTGCTTTTATGTGGTGAAAGATTAAACATCTTTAAATCGTTTTTTTCTTCAAAATATGTTTCACTTCATTTGTAAATGAAAAACAAATAATTAAAAAAATTTTTTTATTAATTCACCTTAAACATAACTATTTTTTCTGAAGAAACAACAAAAGAAATAAGAAAATTAAAAAGTTTTTATAATTTGTTAATCTGTGAATAAAACTAATAAAAATGAATTGAAACCTTTTGAATTCATCCTATTAATTAATTGATAAAATATATTTTTATGATTGAATACTTTTATTTAATAAAAATAGTAAAAGTTAAAATTTTTAAATATTCTAATATTTACACCCTAATAATTAAGAAGAAAAATATTGCTATCATCTATTATTTATTCAATAATTCAATCAATTACATTTGTTAACAAGATTTTTGGTTAAAGGGATAATACGAAAAATGGGTTAAAAAAGCTCTAATTAAAAGGATTAAGAGAAGATCAAAGAGAAGTTAGTTAGGCACATAGAAAATAGGTAGAAAATCAGAAAAATATATGCAGATAAGGGCATCTAAATGCTTGACAAACAAGATTTATTGAGTAAGTATTCTTTTATACATAATAATGTTTCACATTTAATGATCTAATAATTATTTTTACATTTTAAACTGCAATTCATTCTATTTTTTAGATTCAATCTATTATTTATATAAAATATTAATAGTTAAGGATATTTAAGATCCACTTATGTCAAATACCTTGTATGATATCTACAATACAATATAAAGTGAACTATCTCAAAAAGGATATAGCCATTTTAGGTTTTTAGGATAAGGAGCATAAGGATTAGTCGTTCTAGCTAAAGATTAGTTAACTAACAAGAGATTTGCAATCAAAGGAATACAAATCAAGGATTCCAAAGGAAACGTTGATCAGCAAGCTGTAAAATAGGTTAATCAAGAAATTAATATACTCAATGAATGCAAAGGATCACCATATGTTGTCAATTTCGTAAGAAAAATAGAAGGATAACAATTTGTATATCTAGTGCTAACAGAATGCTTAGGTAAAAAATAGAAAAAGCAGATTATAATCAATTAAAAAATAATATAAGATGCAAGATAACCTTTAGTAATTTTTAAAAAAAGGAACTCTTAATCAAATCATTTAAAAAAATCCAGATAAGAAGTTGAATGAATTATCAGCTATTAAGTATGCCAAAGATATTACTGAGGGCCTTTACTTTATTCACTCAAAGAAGTGTTTAGTCAATGATCTTAAAATGGATAATATTCTTATAGATTATAATGGAAATGCAGTTATTTGTAAATTATTTTTATCAATAAAAAGAAAGAATCACTCTTATTTATTAATTTTATTTATTACTTACTTACTAGCTGACTTTGGATTGGCAGATAATCTCCCTAAATAATCAGGATATGCCTTGAATTTATATGTATTTTTAAGTAAACTACATATCCTCTCATATCAAATAAATTTGTTGGTTAATTCAGATGGGCAACGTTGCATATTAGGCACCTGAGTGCTATGATCCACAACATTTTGACACTTACTTTTTAGAATACTAAAACTTAGGAATTGTTGTTAAAAGAGAGCCAAGTTAAAGAGTAATTCATTAACTTTTTGCTGAAGAGAATATTTATTTATAAAAATTAACTAATTTTATAAAGAGTGAAGCATGTTCATTAGGTAAATAAACCAATAGAAATGATAAACGTAATAGCAGAAATTATTTTTAAATTGATGATAGGCTACCTAATTTACACTATGATTTCTGGATTCAGTAGCAGCATGATGTTCAACAAGCACAATCCTTTACCATACAAGCCAGAATTCTAAAACTTCACTTACAAGAAGCAACTTCAATACATAATTGATGGATTGACTTAATTTATCCCAAGAAATAGGTTTGAGATCAAAGATGTTTTAATTATATTAAAAGGAATTATTTCATTTGAATTTTCTTTAGACAGTAGGTTTATTGAACTAGTTGAAGTTGAAGAAGAAGATAAAGAATCATTTTAGTAATTAATCAAAAATTTCAATAATGAAATTGAATTGGTTCAACACTTTAAAAATAAGTTTTATCCAGTAATGTATGTAGTTTTTTAGATCCTATGATAATTACCTCTCAATATTTTTATAGTAAAAATGAATAGAACTTACTTTAGCTACTTGACTCAATAATTGATTCAAAATAATCTTAACAAGTAGATTCGATGATACATTAAGTTCGTTGTTTGAATTAAATAATTAATTAATTAACTAAAATAGGTTACAGTTATTGAAGAACCAAATTAAAAAATAAAGAGCTTGAATGAAACTATTTAGCAATTACAAAATGAAAAGAAATAATTATACAATTATCCATAGAATAACTAACATTTTGTTTAAAATAAATAAGCTTATTCTAATTAGGTATTCAATTAACAAATATCAACTTAGCCAAATCCAAGTCAAAAAGATAATTCATTGAAGTAAGAGCCTTAGAAAAAAGAAGAAATTAAATTGTTTTAGCAAAATTTGAAAATGCAATAGAAACATAATGTTATTTCCATTAGATGAGTATCTAGCTTTATTAAAGTGATGGAAATTTTTAAAACTAATTTTTAATCTAATTATTATTGTAATGAGTGAGAAATTGAATTTTATATTTTAACAATGTAGTAGATTAAAAGAATAATAAAAAAATGTTTTTGTAAAATTAATTAATTAAACCATTTTTCAACACCCAAATTATATTTTGATGGTGCTTGTATTATTAAATAAAAAATTAGGAAAACAGATTGATAAGATAAAAAAGACATCAAAAATATCAAAATTTTGGAGCAAACTATATTTATTTCCACTTATGACCTAAAGCCAAAATCATCACACTTACAGTCTAACTTCAGTTATTCACACTTCTGACTTAACATTAATTATTCACACTACTACTTAATTTGTATTTCGTTCACTTTTATGACTTAAAGTATTTTATTAACACCTAATGATGAGTGTTTACTGCTAATACCTATTCCTTAATGTATAGGGTGGTAAAAAATAGTATCACATAAGAAAGTCAACTATTAAAATTTTAAGGATAATTACTTTTTCATACTTAATATGATAGTTCTCACCAAGCTGTATTTAAATATAAAACAAAATTAAACTGTCCTTTTAGTTTGATAAGCAAGTGATTTAATTTTGAAAAAAGTCATAAACAATACTTTGGAAAATTAATAATGAATAGACAACTAAGCCCTTTTTCAAAAAGAATGATCATAGCATTTAAAATAGCAAATTTTACTGATTAAAAGGTTAAGGAATAGCTATAAAATATAGATAAAAGATGTGAGCAATCTATGGTGAGCAAGCTTTGGAAAAAATGGAGAGAATCAGGAGAATTTCAGGATAAGAAATCAGAAAATATTGGAAGGAAGAAAGCTTTAGATTAGGAAGGCGTTAATCAACTTAGATAATTTATTGAAAAGAATCCCTTTAACAGCATACAAATATAATGTTTGTGTTTCATAAATTAAAATAATTTGTAGTGAAAGCTTTCATTTTATTATTTGAATTGTTAGGTACATAAGAGCTAAGTTGTTGATGAAAAATATAAACTTATCATTTATTGAGTGCAAATAGTCATCAACTATCTTTAATGAGAAAGAGATGGTAATAAGTTATTTTTGAATATTATTAGAGCAAATATAACAAATCACTTTGGGTTAAAATGGCGAAGTCATAGAAAAAAAAGTAATAGGTTATTGGAATTACTGAAAGGGGTTCTTCTAACTTCTAATGAACCATCTTAATTGCTGTTGATAAGAGATATTCCGAAATTCTCCTACCTATAATTTAAGCATTTATATTCAAGAATTGTACCTTCATATGCATCACATATAAGTGCACGCATGTGTTAACAAAATATATGAAATACAAATTAAGTAGAGGTGCCAATAATTAGTATTAGGTCAGAAGCATGAATAACTGAGGTTAGACTGTAAGTGTAAACATTTGGTTTTAGGTCATAAGCGCTAATAAAATGCACTTTACCCAAATTTAGAAAGAAGAATTAGGAAATGATTTTATTGAAAATTAAATGTGTAAATAATTTACTAATGCAAAGAAGATGCTAGAAAAAATAAATTAAAAAAAAGCTTTATTCTGATCTAGAAAAATAAAATAATTTTTTAGCTGCAATATTTTTAAATTTTTTCCATAAATATTATTATGATTATGATGAAATTAAAGATGAAGTGAATAATATTAAAAATTTTGAAAATGTAGATAAAATGATTAAAATTTGTAAAAATATGAAATCAAATGTTTACATTTATTTACCCATATCTTCAAAATTTATTAGAAATTAAATATAGCTCATAAGCAAATATTGCTGTTATGGATATTGAAGATGCTAAAAATACTTTAAAGGCGCAGAATTATAAGTTGTTTTAATAGATCAAGTATTTTATCTTTTTTATCTATTCATATTATTAGTGATTTGGAATCCTTATTTTTTTGGATGAGATATTCATATATGTATAATTAATAATTTTTAAAAATTTTAATTTATTTATATAATTATTTAATCAAATTTTTATTTTAGCCTTTTTTCAAATTTTTTAAGATAAAATTTAAATTTGTAACAAAATCTTTTATCTTTTTCTACTTGGTTATTTTTCAAATAACTCTCTTCATATCTATCTTTATATTTCTAATCAAAGATTCCTTAACCATTATTATAATTATTATTTTTTCATCCCTTTTTATTGAACATCGTTAATTCAATAAAAGGTTCCTCTTCCCTATCTTATATTTTTTGTATTCCACTTTAATCTCTTACGAATAAAATAATATTATATTAAAAATCTATTCTTTTTAAAAAGTAATTTTCACATAATTAAATTTTGCTCACAAAAGTCTGTGTGTTGGTAAAAGAAAATGATAAAATCTAATTAAATAATAATATCAATAGTAATAGAATAAAAAAATCTTTTTATAAACATTAAATGGAAAGAAAAACATTAAAACAATTTAAGAAATCTAAATTAAAAAAGTAACAAACAGAATTTAAAAATTTGATACCAAATTAAAATAGGTACTTTCATTTTTTTAATTGTTCTAAAAATAAATTTTGCTAACTATTTGAATAATAAAATCATACATTTAACAATTTATTGTACATATTAATGCTTGAGATATTGTTCATTCTTCATAATTGAATGTTAATTTGTTAATAGACAAATAAACTAAAACCACAGTTTTAAGGAAATAAAATTACTTTATTCCAATCTTTAATGATTTGATAGTTTTGCAAATCTATTAACTACTTAAATTGATCTGCAGTTTTTTCATAAGAATTTTTATTTGGACTATAATAAAATCATTTTTTTTATTAAAGAGAAATTTAAATTTGAATAAATTTTATATATTTTATTGATTAAATAATAAGAACTAGTTTATTCTAGGTGAAGACTTAATTAGTAATTTTTTTGACATTTTAACAAATAATTTTAAATATAGGAAATCCCAATATTGCCAATGTGATTAATATTATCTAAGTTAATAATGCAAATTTTTTATTTATTATTTTAAGAAGTAAATAAAACATAATTAATTAAGAATAGCTTAAATAAAATTACTTTAATTCGATTTTTAATAAAGTTAGATTTTTTTGATTAAGTAACTAGCCTTCAAAATTATTATTTTTATTTCCTTGATTTAAATTTAACTTGAAAACAATAATTTTTGAACTAATTTTATGAAAATGTTTTTTTATTTCTTAATAATAGTAACTCCCCTTAAATATTCTTACTAAAATACAAAATCAGTCAAAAAAATTTTTTTAATAAATGATAATTGATATCATAAAAATATAAAATCAAAATACAAAAATAATATTTAGAACTTTGTTTTGTTAACTTTTAAAATAATAATTAATTAATTTTGTTAATTCTTCTCTAATTATTTTTTAATTTTCTTTGCTATTACCAAAGTAACAAGTAGAATTAAAAAATTTGATCTCAAATTAAAATAGGTTTTTAAATTTTTTTATTATTTTAAAAATAAATTTTGTCAAATACATAAATCATAGAAATATAAATATAATAATTTATTTTATATTTTTTGCTCAAATTAATGCTTGAGATATTGTTGAATCTTCATACTAAGTGCTATTTATTAATTAAAAAATCAACAAAAATGAACATTTTAATTAAATAAAATTACTTTATATTAATCTTTAAAGATTTAATAGTTTTGCAGCTTGATAAACTACCTTTAAAAGAATCTGCAGTTTGGTTTGTTATTTTATTATTGCTAAATAGAATAATTTTAAAAAAATAAGATACAAGCAATAAAATATTTAATTACTTCAGACTTAGATTTAGATATTTTAAATTTTATTATTTCATTATCAAACTTTGGATATTTAGAAGTGAATCATCCTCTAAATAGTTTTGGCTGATATTAGTTTTTAAATAATATGAATAAATTATATTATAATCTAAAATTAAAATGCTACTCCAAAATTAGACTCATGTTAGATATACTTTGACAGGAATCAATTAAAAGACAAATAAATTAACCCGTTTCATTAAGTAATTTATTATTCCTAAAAATTAGGGTAAAATAAATAAAAATAATCAGTCAAAAATAAATTGAATTTTATTAAGTATGTAAAAAAATATTCTTCAAAAGATTATTACACCAAACTTAAATAAATGTGAGTTATTTTTGTAAGTTTTATCAAGGAAAATATAATTTGTTCAATTCCTTCTGAGGTAATATTATTTTCACTTAATTTAAAAATTGATAATAAATAAATACAAATGTAAAACTGAATGAAAAAAATAAAAATAAGACAATAAAATAAATTTACTTCAAACTGAGACTCAATTTAGTTATACTTTCATATTTTTGTATAAGTTAAGAAATCACTTCAAGTCCTTGGTCAGAAATTTTATTTTTACTAATAAAAATATTTTTTTTTTTAATTTTAAGAACACGAAAGAAAGAATAAATCTCATATTTTTTATTCATTAAAAGAATAAGTAATTGTTTACTCTAGATGAAGACTTAATTCAGAAATGTTTTCACATTTTAAAAATGAATCTCTAATATAGGAAATCCCATTATCACCAATAAGATTATCACTATCAAAATTAATTATGTAAATTTTGTAAATATTATTCAAAGAAGTAAATGAAACTTAATTAAATTACTTTAATTAGATTTTATAAATTAAATACTTAACCTTCATAATTATTATTTTCAAATCCTTTGATTTAATTTTAACTTTAAAAAATAATTTTTTAACTATTTTAATATAATCGTAATTCCCCTTAAAATAGTCTAACTAAAATATAGAAGGTATTTATATATATATGTGTATAAATTTTAAAATTTTTATTTTTTTAGTTCGATATGAGATAGACAGTCTAAAGAGAAATTAAAGTATATTAAGAATAATATTTAGATGAATAATTATACTTTAGAAATAAATAATTAATTTTAAAATTTACTTCATATTAATTTCTATGCCAGTAAGATTTTAAGAGTTTGGAATGGAGTAGATAATATTTTTTAGCCCTTAATATTTGATACAATTTTAACTTTTTTTGTTTTATAAATTTATTAATTGATTTTTTTAGTGAAAAAACAAATTTCAAAAAATTAATTGAATGGAATAAGAATGAAAGAAAGAAAAATTAAAAAACTAAATTAAGGTTTAAATGTTTAACATTTTTTAATTTTAGTAAACTTTTGAAATAGCTTAATTAAGCTCCTTTATCAGAAATATCATTTTTAATGTAAAAATAATTTTAAAATACATAGATATTTGAGATTTTACCTTTTTCTAATTGAAAAAAAAAATAAATTCAGAGTGAAAATTACCTTAGCATAAGAACCAATACTTACAATTATTTAAACTTCTAAAAAGCCTTGGCAATTAGTTAAACTCCTTCATCACGAATATTAATTTCACTAAAATAAATTTTAAATTTACTTAAACTAAAAGTAAAAATCTAATTTAAAAATTTTCAAATTCACTTGAATTCCAATTTATAAAATAATTAAAATTACTTCATATTAATGTTTAAATATACTATATTCATCATATTATTTAGATATTTTGCTAAAATTGAACATATTTCTACTCCTGTATTATCATCGGCTGGCCTATAATTTTTTTCCCTTTTTAAAAAAAGTGAAACATTTTTTAAAGTAAATTTAAGATAAAAAGAAAATTCATATTAAAAAAATAAAATAAATAAATATTTAAAAATAAAAGAAAGAGTTTATCTCATAGGTTAAGTTTATTTTTATAGGATTAAAATGTAAAATTATGAGTGAAAAATAATTAAATTACTTTGAATAAATTTGATTAAGACTAACAGTTAAATATCTAAGACTTTAACTATTTAAAAATGCTCTAATAATAGTATGTTCTTAAACTGTAAAAGGCTAGATGGTTTAACTATTTGAATAATAATAATAAAATTTATTGAAAAGGATATCTCAATTAATTCTAAAATTACTCTAATTAAATATTTAAGTGAGTAAAATTTTTAAATTGAATCAAAGTGTCATAAATATCAAAAATTTCAGAACTATCATCTATCATATCCATCCTTAATAAATATACAAATTTAATTAAATTCATAAAAACATTAATTATAAAAAAAAGGATATTTCAAACAAAATAGAATAAAGATAAAGAAAATTTACTTTAAAATGAACTCTTATCCAATATTTTTATAGAGATTTACTTTTTCTAAGATATTGCTATTGTTTATGTTTCTTAAATCCAATTTAGGTATCCAACTTATAATTAAATTTTATCATTTAAAATATAAATATGATTATTAATATGAAAATATAATTAAAAATACAATTAATATAACAAATCAAAAAATAATAAATTAAAATTTAAAAGTATTGATAAAATTACTTGAGATCAAAATATTATCTTTAAAGCAGAGAAAAATTGTTAGAGGGAAAATTTTTCTTTGAGTCAAATCTATTTTTAAAAATATTTTAATTTTTTAGAAAAATATGAAAGTTAAATTTCTATTTTAATTTTAGAATTTACATTATTTTAATATTAAGACTTTAAGCATTCGTATATTTTTAAAAGAATTTTTTTAAATTAGAAATATATTATTTCTTTATCATTTGCTGACAAATCGACTAAATACAACAAAAGCATTAGTTTTTCAATAAATTTTACTCAAAAAATTTACAAGATTATTGAATTATTTTTAATACTCGAAATTATTTTATTAATGTGAGCTATTATTATTTAAATTTTTTAAATAAAATATCAAGTTTTACTTAATAATTAAATTTTAAATAAATTAAAAAAATTACCTTAATTTTATGATACTATTTTTAAAATTGTGATTAAAATTTTTTTTAATTTTCTCCATCATATCACTTGAAATTTAATATGACCTAAATATTCAATTATTTTTTTTAAATAAAAACTAACAAAATGAATTAAAGATTGAGAAATTTTTTTTTTTAAGACTTGTGAACAAAATTATCAATATAGGATTACTCTAAATTCAGCTCCAATTCTTAAATATTTTAGCATTATATAATAGCCATTGAAATTTAAAAAGCTCCTTAATCATTAATTGCATCAGATCTAATAGTTTTAAAATAAAATAGGTAAATCATAAAATTTTGGTTTAACTCAAAAAGAGGATTTATAAGTAATATTTTGTATTTAATTAAAAATCACTACCAAATTTAAATTATTAAATGAAATGATATTTGAAAAGTCAAAAATATTATTGTAGGTTAAATAATAAATTAGATTAAAAAATTACTTAAGATTCAGATTAAGTTGCTTTATATTTTTTAATTTTGATAAAGCCTATGCAAGAAAGATTATTCCTTCATTTTCTAATCTATTCTTACTAAAAAAAAATTAGTTTATTTTTGTCTTAAGAATACATTTTAAGGACGTCTTGAATAATAATCAAAAATAAATAAATAGTAAATTACTTTAAATTAAGCATCAATTATTCAATATTAAGACATTTTCCTAAAGCACTAGAAAGATTTTTGATATCTTAAGAGCAAATTTAATTTTCTCTAATTAACATATATTTATATCTTATTAATTAAATATTTTAAATTTTTTAAAAATTGATACTTCTTTTTTCCTAACCAAAAATTAAAATGAGTTAAATGAATTAAATTACTCTAAATTTAGATGTATCTAGGTTATATCTAAACATTTTTATGATATAGATTAAGAGAGATCTTAAATTCCTTTTTATCCTAATCTATTATTTCTAATAAAAATTTTTAAATTAATTGTAAAAGAAAATAAAATTGATTAAATTTTTTCGTTGAGATTCTAATTTGGGAGAAATATTAGCTTTAGAAAGAAATTATTCTTATTAAAAAAGAGTAAATTACTCTTAAAAATTTAAATAAAAAATAAAATTTTTCTGAGCCACAAACTCACTCAACAAATAATTTATCTGATTATTCTAATTAGTGAGTAGATACTCTAAATTTTGATTTATTAAGGAGTATTAAATCCATTTTTAGAAATTTTTTTAACAAATCTTAGAAACTTCAAACAAAAAGAAATAACTCTCTAGAAAATTTAATAATAATTAAACATTTATAGTAGTTAAATTGCCAATAGTAATAAAGTATAATAATTGTTTAGAAATTAGAGCCACTTTTTAACATCTTTTAAATTTATAAAAAATACTCAAAGTAGTGAAAAAAATTACTTGAGTTCAAGTTTTAAGATGTCAATCTTATTTAATTTTAGCATAGCCTGTGCTAATACCTAAAAGGAATCTGAATATATACGATTTGATCTTTTTATTAAGTTAAATATTTTTTGAATAAGGTATTAAATTTTAAAAAAGTTTATTTCAATTAACATAAATTAGAAAAAAGAAACTTAGATAAAAAGTTACATTAAATGCAGTTCAAGTTGAGAAATACAAGGGCATTACTCTAAAATTTTTGAAATAGCTAAAATAGATTAAGAAGTATCTTTTTCTTCAATATTTTTAAAAATGTAGCTTTTGTTTAATGTTTAATAATATTACAATTAAAAGACAATTTTATAAAAATAAATTACTCTAAATTCAGTTTTAACGATGTTATTTTTTTAATCTTTATTAATGCATTTGCCAAATATTTTATTCCTTCAATACCAAAATTGTTATAACTTGTAAAAAAATTTATTAAATAAATGATTTTGTATTTGATAAAAAATATATAATTATTAAAATATTTACCTCAAAATAAGATTCACAGAGGTTAAATTTTAACATCTTACTAGAGTATCTGCTAAAATGAAAATTGATTAGTCACCAAGCAGTAATTAGCTTTTAATAAAAAAATAAATAGATAGTTGAATTTTAAAGTTTGATTTGATTACTCTAAATTGAGATATAAATGAGTTAATCTGCTAAGCTTTATTAGAGAATCTTAGATACTTTGAGTTAATTCGCAAAAAATATCTCTTTTGAGAGATAATATTTTCTTAATAAAATTTAAAGTATTGTGTAATATTTAAGAAAATTGAGAAAGCTAGCCTAAATTCAAATGTAAATTTACTATATTTTGACAAAATTTCAAAGCTCTTATAATTTATATTCTTTATATACTCTCAATTTAACATTTACTATTATTTTAAGTATTTACATGATTCGTTAAAATAAATTTTAATCAATAAGTAATTACTCTAATTAAATTTTGAGTTTAGTAATATTTGGATTATTAGTTAAAATACTTGATATCTATTATCCTCCAAAATCATCTATCACAATATTACTATCATATAATAAATATTTGATGAATGTAAAAAATAACAATATAAAATAATTACTTTAGAGTTAGATTTAATTCCATAATGTTTTAACAGTTTGCTAAGAAATTTGTATTCTCATTAAAAAGAAGCTCCACATTTTAATTGTTGCTATTTATTAAATAAAGTTTTTAAGTTTATTTTTAATTTTTCTTAGAAATACAAAGTAAATTAAAAAGCAGTCAAATAAAATTAAGTTATTTCAAAATTAAAGAATAAATTAAATTTATTTTTCCACTTTAAAAAAATATTGTTATTCCTTCATTACAAAAAAAAAAAGTTAACACTATTTTTAGTTAAAAAGGTTAAAATAAAAAGACTAAAAATAAAAAAAATATTTTGGTATCAAATTAGCTCATTTTTTAAGAATAAACAGTATTGGATTTTTAAAATTTAAATATTTTTTATCAATAAATAAAATTACATAATATTTAAAGTAAACTTGTTCAAATTTGTAAATTTTTAAATAACATTCGCAACATTTAGAAATTTTCCTCTTTTTGTCCCATTATCTCTATTAATATTATGTTAAAATAAATTAATTAAATGAAATTAATATTTCATAATTGTAAAAAAATAAATTAGGTATAAATTCGAAATATTACTCTAGATTTATTATTAATTCATCAATTATTTAGGGATTTTTTATGCCACCCATTATAATTTCAAAGTATCTGCAACAATTTTTATTCTACCTATTTTAAAATAGAAAAAATAAAATAAAAATTATTTTAAACAGCTCAAACTTTTAATAAAGTTTATTATTTAAATTTTCAATTAATTTAAGCAAAAAATAAAAGTGTAAAATATTTTTTAGATATATCATAAAAATATTAATAAACTCTTTTACAATAGAGATAACTCAAATGACTTTAGAGAATTTAACTTTGATAAAAACAAAGGCAGACTTTCTATGTTTTCCAAGCTTATAATTTAATCCCTTTTTATTAAAGACAAATTTAATTAAAGAAAATAATATTTTTCATAATTTTTAAACATAACAAGAAGTTTTTAGTAATAAAATATTAGACACTTGATTTATTTTAGTTATTTTTATTTTTTAAAAAATAAATATTTACTTAAGTAATAGACTCAATCGTGTTAAGGATTAACTATCTCTAAGATTGCAATAATAAGCATATGCTCTAAATAATTATTAGCTTTTGTTATTAAAAAATAAAAATGAATTAAAATGTTCAACTATTTTCACAAATTTTGCTTTCAATAAAGAAAAACTTTAATTAAGGAGCATAAAAATGTAAAAAAATGTTTTGAATACCCCTAAATTATAAATAATAGAAAAGTACTTTATTCTTTGAAATATTTAAATATAATAAAAATACACTTTAGTCACATCAAATTTGAATTTGTATTTAAAATTCAAAAAATTTGTTATATATTTTTAAGTTTTAAAATTAAGAATTAATAAATGAAAATAATTTGGGATACTGTTTTATTTTAGATTTGAGTGCAAGCACTAATTTAATAAAAATAAAAAATTTTATGATTTAACACAGAATAATGGATTAATATTGATAATTTTTAAATTCCTTAATTATGTATTCAAATAATGTTTTGAAATAAATTAGATATGTAGATTTAAATCATATTTTCAGAATAAATTACTATAAAAAATTTGGATCTAATAGTAAAATATCAAGGCTACTATATTAATCAATATCTGACTTTTTTGGTGCCACTTATTACCTTTAAATAATAAATAGCAGTTTTCAAAATTAAATTAAATAAATTACTTGTTAAAATAAGTTTTGAAACTTTGTGAACCTGTTTCAATTTCAAAGATATTAAAAGAATCAAAATTTTAAATGAAATTCTATTCATATCCTATAAACTATAAAGCAAATTCTTGACAATCAAAATATTAAATTAGATCAAACTATAATTAATTTTAAGTTAGATTTCGAATTCTAAGGTTAATAGGTTATTAGTTGTTTGAATTATATTCTTTATTTTGTGAATCATAAAGTTAAGAATCAATTAATTAGATGAGATTAATTACACTTTAGCAATTTTTTTTATTGATAGATGAATATGTTTTTTTTTCTCTACCAAATTTTTAATAAAATTTTCCTAAGAGTTTGTAATAGAATTAATATTCTTGATATGGTAAATATTTTATGGTTTTATTTATTGGCATTTTTTTTTAGTATTTTTAAATATGTGCAATTATTTCATTATATTAATCTTGTTAAAAATTTAATCCAAGCTCTAAAATAGTAGCTAGCGAAATATATAATATCCATATGTTTTTGTCAAAGCAAACTTCTAATTATTAAAACTTTGAAATACTAAAGTATTTACAAATGATTTTTTGTAAAATTATAACAATATTTGTAAAAAGATTTCTATCACAATAATTTATAGCTTCCTAAGATAAGATATATTTATAAATAAATAAAGCAATTTATTTCAGCAATTTCTAATAATAATATTAATTATTGTAAAATTAATTATTCAATACTATTTTAAAAAATTCTAGAAAATCTTCAATCTAAAAGTAACTCTGCTTTGATAAAAATTTTAGAGATTTAATTATTAATTTGCAAATTATATCTATCTTTAAGTTTTCATTAAATTTTTTAATTGAATAATAAAAATTTGTTAAATCTTATAAAGATGATGATTAATAAAAGAATGAACCAATTATTTTAACTTTAAGGTTGAGTAAATCTTTTTCTTATAAAGGGATATTTACTATTTCCATTAATTTTTAATAGATATTTAACTTCAAACCTATTTTCAACTTCACCATTATTTAGATTATAATTTTTATAGTCCATATCAAAATATCATTAGAGGAATTTTGTTCTTTTAACTCATCTGATAAATATTGTTTTATACATTCTATTGATTTTAAGTACTCTTTTCTTTAAAAAAAAATAAAACTTTTAGTTTTTAAGGCTTTGATTTTTATTAAATCTAACTTTTTTTTGTTAATTTCTAGTTTTAACTTTTCATTTGAAATTATTTAAAGAGCTATTTCAGCATATTGATATTAAGACTAATAGTCAAATATTTTGCTCTATTTATTAAATTCTAAATAATTTTCGACATCTAATAAATATTCATCCAAGAAAATATTTATTTATTCATCCTATTTAACTATCGGATCTAATAAGATATTTAAAAATTCTCTTGGGAACTCAAAACAATCTAAGTAAATAGAAGCTGTATCATCTTCACACATCTTTTGAGCTAATTTCATTAATCCTTGGTTAATTTGGTCATCCTCCTTTAATTTTTTTAATATCTATTCTATCACTTTGCCAACAGAATAAATATCATGATAAAAAGGATTTTATTTATTTTTTGTAGGTCTAAATTTCTTAGTGAATGATTAAGATTCACTAAAAGGATTAAAAAAATCAATCATTTAAGAAGCACCAAAATCAGACATTTAATAAGTATTGTTATTTTTCAATATATTTCCTGGTTTAATATCTGAATGATGAATATATTTTGTTCTAAGTGCAATTAAAAAGTGAAGATTTCTAGAAATAATCTTCAGAATCTGACTCACAGAGAATTAGGTATTTAAGGAATTTATTTCCTCAAGCAAACTCATTTAACATCTTTTCATTACATGAATTATATAGTTTTTTTAATTTATTTTATCCTTTATTAAATGTGAAGAAATAATTCCTAAAACACTTTACTCATACTAAAATTATTTAATATTCACGAATTCTGAAAGTTGAGAATCTAAATTTTCTAAAGGAATAATCCTAAATGCTGTATCTTGTAATTCTTTATGAGCAAAAATATCTGCTTCACCACCACTGTTTATATAATCACCTAATTTTATTATACCATTCAAAAATTAAATACTCTCTTTAGTCAAATTTCTTTTCTTTTAACTTTAGTTTTTTTGATTATGTTTTTCATTAGCATCTTAAAATGAATTTTTTAATTTATGCTATGAAGAAATTTTTTAAGTAACACTGATTTCACTTATGATTTCTTTTACTTTAAAGCACCTCTGCTAATTAAATTGATTATTCTCTATTTGACAATTATCTTATGAAAAATTTCCTAACAAAGAAGCCTAACTCATATCTTAGATAGTATTGCTTTATGAATTAAGATTATTGTTTTAAAAATTTTAATTGTTTAATTATTCTTGCTCATCTTTATTTAACTAGTTTATTTCAAGTTACTTATTTACATTTTGATTACTTTGACCAATTTTTTGATATTATTCTAACAATTTATTGCACAAAATACCTAAATATTCATGAGTAAAATTTTTTATAATTTACTCTTTATCATCCATCTTAATTTCTTTTTAAGATTTATTTTGTTCATATTAAGCTTAATTATTATTAAATGTTTTTTCATTTAAATCTTTCATTATTTAATCAATTGTGAATGTATATTATTTTTCTAAAATATGTTTATTTTTTCTTTTAAATGTTTCATCGTTTTAGTATAACTATTACTGTTGTTACATATTTTCTTTTTATTCTTCTTCTTCTTCTTAACATAATGGCAGGTCATTTACTTTTTTTGAACTTCCACCAAGTAAGTAATCAATTTTATAGTTAGATTTTTCCAAAATTTTTTTCTAATATTTACCAAGTTTTAGTTTATGATTAAACTTATTTATTAATTTGTGTAATTGACATTAAGATAAGTAACATAATTTTTGATAAATTTCAACAGATTTATTATCATCTTAGAAAATTTTTGATTATATTCCTTTTTATTTTTCTTTTGAATCTTTAGTAAATAAAATTATTTTTTTACTATTAATAGTTGCATCAATTTTTACCTAAAGTTTAGAATATTGCATTTTTTAATCTCTTTAAAAAATTTTTGTTAGTTTATTCTATGAGTCTAATAAGAATAAATTTTTTGGCACTGTTATTTTCTTTCCTAACATGAAATTTTTCATTAGACATAAACTTGAATGAAATGATGACAAAGACAATTTTTCACCTGACTTCTTGGTATTTTTAATTTAATTATTTTCTCCATTAAAATACCTTAACTAATTTTATTTAATAGAGATATTTTACTTATTTAAGATTAATTTTAATTAAAAATACATTTAAAGCTTCGTCATTTTTGATTAAAAGTTTCCATTTTGAATTAAAATACTCAAAAAACCTACCAGACATATTTGAATTTTTATTGTTTTCCAAAGAATCTTTCATTTTAAAAATATTGTGAATTCTAACTATCTTAAGTTAATGATGTAATAACTTTTATCTAAGAACTAAGCATTTTATTTTTGTCTTGAACAATGATTACTATTCTAGTAGTAAGAGCTGTGGTAACCATATATTTGAATTATTCTATCCAGATAAAAGTTATACTAGTAGATAATTACTGATCTATTTCATAAAAAATTAATGAGTAAATAAAAAAACTTAATATGAAAAATCTTTTCTTTTTAATAACTTAGTTCTACTTTCTTAAAAGTATATTTTCCAATCTCTTTCTGCATAAAAAAAATTTATTTTAAATAAATAAATAAAATATTAATACTATGGATAAGCTCATTTTGTTACTAAATTAAAATGATGGATTCACTAAATAACCAACAATTTCATGAGTAGCTATTTTTATTTAAAATAAAGAAATTAATTAAAAATAATTTTAACAAATTTGATTAAAATGAGCAAATTATCAAATTACTATCATTTTTTATGTTAAAGTCTTGTGTGATACACCATACCAATAATATTTATATCACTTCAGTATCTGTTTTAGATAAACTTTGAAGAGTGAGGGCCATTTCTTTTTGATTTTTATCTTTTAGATATAAAAATAATAATTTATTTTATGATAAAATTTATAAAAATAAATTAAAAAATTTTAAATTATTGAACTATTCTTAGTTTATCATTTTATCAAAAAATAATTATTAAAAATTCCTCGTTGATTATAATTATTAAGAAACTGCAGATTATCATTAATTTTTGTAAAATTATACACTTTTTAAGAAAATTTTTTGAAAAATCAATTAATTGTTTGATTTTAATGACTAATAAAGGAAATTAAAGAATAAATATTCATATTCCAAAAGAATTTCATTTAATCTTCCATAAATAATTTAATTAATTAAATTATTATAATTTCCTTTTCCTTTTAATAGTAAATATTATCCTATAAATTATGATAAAGCAATTTTTAATGTTGTAAAGATTTATTTTAATCATGTTTAGATTGTGAAAAACGGAAATAAATTTAGCTTATTGATATTTAAAAATCATTTTAATTTAAAATTTTACTTTTATCATGGTAAATCTCTATTTTAGAATACTTTTTATTGGAGAAGAAGTATTTTTTCAAAACATTTTAGGCATTTTGTAAGAAATTGGATTGATTTATTACTATTTTTAGCAGTTTATCTTAAATATGATATAAATCTAACTTAAAATAATTCTAACGCATTAAAAATGCAGTAAATCCTAACGAAGCCTTACAGTATTTTTTTGATTGTATAACTTTGAAGTTTATAGGAGGATGAAGGCTCTTTTAGCTGTCATAATTTTCTAAAAATTATTTCTACTATCTTAGAAAATGTCTAAATATTTTTTTTAGTGACGTCATTATATATGAATAATCATTTAAGACCTGATTTGGAGTAGAGGTTGATATCTATTGATTGATGAATTGAGACATCCTGGATTATTACTTCAACTGTATGGGTTTTTTTATACTTGCTTTAAAGTTGTCTTGCCTTTTTCTAATTATCTTATTCTTTTAATGTATCTATTTTTTTATAATCCTCCTATTAAATATTTTCTGATATATTTTTTTATTTAAGATATAAATTAATATATCCTTAATCGAAAAAATTAAGATACCTTTATTATCATTTTTTTATCAAATTTTTGAAAAACGAAACTTGAATATTTTTAGCAAATTTTATTCACCTAAAATTTTAATGAATAAATATTCAACTATGTGTGAATAAAAAATAATCTATGGTGAATTGAAAAAAAAGAAGCTAAATTTAAAAAATTGATGTCTCAAAAATTCTTAATTATTAAATGAATATTTATTCTATCATAAATAAAAAATATTTTCAAAAAATCTATTTTAATTTATTTAATGATCTTTAAATACGTCTATTTCAAAAATAATTGTATCTAAACAATTAAGTATCATAAAGTATCACTTAAATCTTGTAGATTAATTAGTATCCACTTTAATTAAGAAAGTAAAATTTTTCTATCACTTTCATCAGAAAAATTGATATGTGGGTAGGATAACTATATAAACTAATAATTACAATGGTTTTTAGATATTATATTGAGATAATTATTAATTAATTAATAAATTTATAACTAAACAAAAAAAAAAAATCAATGTCGATGTAAGAAATAAAATATTTTAGAAATCCCTATGATGTACTTCAATTTCTTTAAAACTACCAATACATTTTAATTTTTATCTATTTAAAGTTCTTTAACTCTAATTTAACTTCCCACTTAAATCTTGACCTCAGTTTTATGTAAAATTATTAATTTTTCTTTATTAAATCTTTAAATTTTGACTTTTAATCTCTTAAAAAAATAGTGTTTCAATACTATTTCAACAGTTTTTAGCAAACAAAAACTTGAATTTAAGATTAATTTGGTTTTATTATTGAATACAAATTTAAATGTTTTTTTATTCTTTTAAACATTTCTTTATTCTATATTTATGTGTGTTATTTTTTAAAAGTGAAAAAAGATTTGGAGAAAAAAAAGCAGTAAAATTAGGAAAGGCCTTAGCAAAATGCTGTCATCTCTAAACTTTGTATCTTTCGTAAAAATAGTGTTTCAATTTTAATCATGCATTTTTGAATAAATGAACAAATAAATAAATACTTGAATTTATGAGTTACTGACCTGCGAAATTGGGTTAGTTTACTTGATATTTATTTAGTTGCTCATTCATTAAACTTTTATTTATGTTTTTATCTTTCTTTTAAATATTTTTTATCCAATATTTATTTTTATTTTTTTTAAAGTACGAGGACAATACGTGATAATGGTGCATAAGCATTAGGATCTGGATTAGAAAAATGCCCTAATCTCTAAACTTTGTCTCTTAGGCTAAAGTAAAAATAGTGTTTCAATATTAATTTGTATTTTAAAATGAAATAAAAAAATTTCTGAATGACTAACTAACTAAATTAATTGATTTACTTGATATTTTATTTAGCTTGTTTGCTCATTCATTAATTCAATTTTATTTGTTCTTTAGAAATTCAATTTAAATTTATCTTTTTTCACATACTTTTCAACATTTTTTTTCCTAATATTTATTTTAACAACTCTTTAAAAGTTACAATAATATTGGTGAAATTGGTATATAAGGATTAGGATCTCACTTAGCAAAATGTTGTAATCTCTAAACTTTGACTCTTAGCCTTTGGTAAAAGTAGTATTTAAATATTAGCTATTTGTTTTTGAATGAATACATAAGGACTTTAATTTAAGAGCACTTAACAACCAATATGTATTTTTGTAATTTTTTAAAAGGGATAATAAAATTGGTGATTTGGGAGCATAAGGATTAGGATCTGAATTATCAAAATGCTCTAATCTCTAAACTTTAACTCTTTACCTCGAGTAAAAATAGTTCTTTAGTGTTAATTATGCATAGAGTTTGATAATGAATTCCTCATTTTCCTGCAGAAACCAGATGCATTTTGACAATATCCAGAGGAATTACTGGCTTAATAACTTTTTTTCAAAAGAATCATATAATAATAATTAAATATTTATATTGAATATCTCATCTAAGATAAATTTCATTAAAATATAATTGAAATAAATAAACTGATTTTTAAACATTTAAGTTTTGTTCAGTTTCAAAACCTACCATCAAAAATATAATTTTTACCAATTATGATGGTTTTACAAGCTTTCCATCAAATTCTAAAAAAACCTAAATATTCATGAGTACAATTTTTTATAATTTACTCTTTATCATCCATCTTAATTTCTTTTTAAGATTTTTTTTGTTCATATTAAAGTAATAGGTTCGCTCACTCAATCATTAACATTTATTTTTATTTTTTTTCAGATTTAATATATTTCTTTATTTGATGTTTATGTATATAACTTTATAAAAGTGACAGTAATATTGGTGGTATTGGTGCATAGGGATTAGGATTTGGCATAGCAAAATGTTCTAATCTCAAAAGTTTGACTCTGGGCCTTAAGTAAAAAAATATATTTGCTTGGCTCATTCATAAAATTAGTTTTTATTTTTTTTTCAGATTAAAATCAAATTTTTTTTTAATTCTTTTAAATATTTCTTTATTCAATATTTAATTTTGTGATTTTTTAAAAGTAGTGATAATATGAGGGAAAAAGATCTTTAAGGATTAGTATCTGAGATAGCATAAAGCTCTACTCTCTAAAATTTTTATCTTTGGATGAAGTAAAAATAGTGTTTCAATATTAGTTATTTAATTAATAAAAAGCTGATTGAGTCATTTGATTTGGTTCACTTATTCTCAAATTACTTGTTCTTTTTTTTAGATTCAAATTTTTATGTTTTAATCGTTCTTTCAAATATTTCTTGATTCAATTTTTATTTTAAAAATTTTTTAAAAGTACTGTTACTAGTGAAATAAGTGCAAAAGGAATTATATCTGAGTTAGTAAAATGGTCTAATCTCAAAACTTTGACTCTTACTCTAGGGTAAAAATAATTTTTATATTCAATAAACTATTGGTGAATATTATATGTCAATCGAAAGCTTCAATATTATTTAAGATTTTTGAATGAATATTAATAAAGAATCTAATTTTTCAAAGATTAAATAACCAACTAATTTGGGTTTTTTTACAGGATATTTGCTAGGCTCATTTATTCATTAGTTTATATTTTTTCTTTTCAGATTTAATTCAAATTTTTAAGTTTTTATCATTCTTCTAAATATCTCTTTATTCAATATTTATAATATTTTAAAAGTTGGTATTACTTTGATGAAATGCAAAAATAAAGATTTAGATCTCAACTAAGAAAAGCAAAAAGATTAGTTAAGATAAAACTTTCCTATTGAAATAATTATTAAGTTTAGTGGAATGATAGACAGATACTGTTTACTTTTAAATAATCTATTGATAATCAAAGATGAAAATTTATATAAAATTATAATTAATTTCAACTTAATTAAGAAGCTAAATAAAAATCTTGTCTGAATATTAAAGCTTATTTATCTGTCTTAATCAGATTTATTTTATCTATTTAAATCAATTTTTTAATTTAATTTAAAATAAATTTAATTATTTATTCTTTCTTGTTACTAAAATATTTTTTTTAATTCTAAATTTTTTCATATTTATTTAAAGATGTTTCAAAAAAGTAACCCTTGTATTTTTTTTCATTTATTTTTACGTATCCTAAAATTTTAAAAAATAAATTTTCAACTTTTGGTGAATAGAATATCATCTTCAGATCTCAATATGAATAGAAAAAAATTTCTTTTTTAAATTTATTTTAATAATTGAATTATGCTTAAATATTTCATTTCAAAATAGTTTAAATATCATATTACAACACTTGTTAATTAATTAATAAATTCATAACTAAACAAATAATAAAAAAAAAGAAGCAGTATTGATATAAGAAATAAAATATTTACAAATCTCTTTAATGCAATTAAATTTCTTGAAAACTACCAATATATTTTAATTTCTATCCATTTAAAGTTACTTAGATCTAATTTAACTTCCTACTTAAATTTTCAACTTTTGATTTTACATAAAATGATTAATTTTTCTTTATTAAATCTTGATTAAATTTAGGTTTTTAATCTCTTAAAATATTAGAGTAATACTATTTACACATTTTTAAGTAAAAAAAACTTTAATTTAAGATTGTTTTGATCTGATTATTTTATAAAAATTAAAAAATTTAAATGTTTTTTTTTATTCTTTTAAACATTTGTTAATTCAATATTTATGCTTGTTATTTTTAAAATTAAGAATTATTTTGATAAAAAATGCTCAGAAGAATTAGCATAGGGCTTAGCTAAATGCTGTAATCTCTAAACTTTGGCTCTTGACCTAAAGTAAAAATAGTATTTCAATGTTAATTAAGAATAAATAAATACTTGAATTTATTGTTACTAACCTTGAAAATTGGTTATTTTACTTGATGTTTGTTAAGTTACTCATTCATTAATTTTTATTTATGTTTTTCTCACTCTTTTATCTATTTTTTATCCAATATTTATTTTATTAATTTTTTAAAAGTGAAAAGAATATTGATAAACATACATACATGTAATCGAGCATTTAAATGCACTCAGATATACATCTTAAAAATTAGATTTAATGATATTATTTTATTTATTTATATATATTATTATATATGTTTAATAATTTCCTAAATTTATTTTAAAATATATATATGCTACTGGAGAATGTTCAGAGAGTTCAGGTCCTTTCAATGTAGCAGTCCAATCAGTGAATTTACTGATATAATAAGTGATATAACTAAATAAGTGATGTTTTGAATTAAATAGATACTTTGTTTTATATTTAAAAAAAGTTTATACTTTGTTAAATTCTTTTTAAATCTAAAATATTATTATTCAACAAATAAATTTTTTAAAGTCATTAAATAATTTAAGTATGGATTAATTAAAGCTATTTATTCCTAGAAAAGTCGGATTAAATTCATTTTTAATTAAAGATAAAAATAGATATGTTATTTTATTTAATTATTAAAGATTTAAATAATCATTATTCAACAGAAAAAATCACAAATACAAAAATTAAATTTTGAAGAATGTTGGATGGATAGTTTGAGAGCAAAGCAAGTAATAAGAATGCCTGACAAATAAAATATGTTAATAAAAATCAGTAAAATCAGGAAGATTGTTATAATTTAAAAATGCTGCTTAAATGATAAGAAGAAAAAGAAAAGCAAGCAAATATTCATTATTTAATTCAATTAATAAATACTTTTTAGATAAAAAAGAATTCAATTGAAAGGAAGTCTTCTTGCTTTTTTTGAAGATTTTCAAACCTAATTCATTATTTTTACAATTTTTGATTTATTATTTGACTGATTTTTATTTGTTTGTTTATTGATTGTCTATGAATAATAAGTTATTAGTGAATTTGTTAATCTTTAATATAGGATGGTTTTTATTTGTGAAATAATTAGTTTATTTTTCATTGAATATTTTGAGTTTTTAAAGAAAGTTTAAAGAAAAAGATATTGAAACTTGAAATAAATAAATAGATAAAGAAACAAATCAAGCAAGCAAGCAAATAAACAAACAATCTTTTAATAAATAAAGATAGATAAAATCTAAATTAAATACAAACAAGCATTATTAATTAAAGTTATAAATATAAGAATAATAAGAATATTTAATAAAAAAACTTAAGAATTAAAATGTATCCACCTTCAGTAGGCTATTAATCAAGTCCTTATCTACATTAGCATCAGGTTCCTATAACACGTCATCTTGCATCATATAATTTGGGTGTTACACCAGCAAGTAGACCTTTTGACTCTCCATAAGTAGGTAGTCCTTAGATCATTTAAAGCAGATATATTGATGGAGTTTAATCTCAAGCTGGTTTAACTCCTTAAGGCTCTGTTTTTGGCACTAATCGTCCATAGAGTGTTTAATTTGGGCAACATGGCTAAAGCCCTGTTTCAGTATAAAGTCAATTGATAAATTCTCAATATAATAATGGAGTCTATAATCCTTAAATGAAATACATAGGAGGTGCTTAAAACAATATTACTCAATAGGGAGCAATAACTTAAGGTTTAACTTAAGGAAGTGTTGCCAATATTTAAGGAGGCTCTACAGCAGTTTAATAAAATTTAGTCAACCAATAATAAATTTAGCAATAAGGTTTACAATAGCCAAGTACAATTTAGCAATAGGATGCAGCAGTTGCAAACTAATACCAAGGAGGATCAGTTGTAAATCCAGCTCAAGTTGGTTTAGGAGCATCTCCTTCCGTTGACATTAATAGTGCAGCTAATTATGAAAATCCCAATTTCAAGGGTGGTGATTACTACAGAAACGGACCTAATTAGTTCACTCGTATGCCATATGATCATGCTGAAAGAGATTTATATGATTAAGATCTAACATAAACTAGACGTCGTAATCCAGGAAAGATAGTTGGTCCTCACATTTATTCTTATGGTAAATACTCATTCTTAACCTTAAAAAACATTTAAAATGAATAAAAACCCTGCAAAGATGGACAAAGTTATGCAGCAAATCATATTTTAAATATTAATTTAAAAAAAGGCTTTGAAAAGATGTTTCATTTTTAAATTATGATTTAAAAATTAGTCAATCAATAAATAAAAGCACCATAAAAACAATAACAAAAACAAGCAAAGAAGTTTGAAAAAGCTTAAAATAAGCATCAAGAAATATTTTAAATAAAGCAAAGAGTTAGCGAGAAGTTTTGAAAGCTGTTTTTATTATTTTAATTTAAAAAATAAAAAGAAATTGAAGTAGATTTTATTCTCTCAAAAAAATTTTATTTCAAAGATTGTTAAACGATAAGATTTTTGAACCAGTTTAAATTATGAATGATTGATTGATAGATAGATAGATAGATTCAATTAGATAATTGCTTCACAATAATTTGAAAAATTAATTACGTTTCTGCCTTTTAAGATTTAAGAAAAATCAATTCATAAAACAAAATAAATTATCTTTAAATAACAATCAAAAAAATCAATCAATTGAAAAATAAAAAGAGAAAAGAGATTTTTGATCTATAAATATCTTTTTTAATAAAAAATTATTAATTTAAAAATAAATCATAAATAAAAAGATGACAGTGAAGACAACAGAGTAAGAAAACCACCCGATTAGGAACATGAATAAAAAATCCAAAAATTGAAGAGTGAAAAAACTAAAAGAGAACTTCACGTCTAAGAATTAGATTATAAAATACACATCTTGGAATAAGAAAACTAAAGTTTAAGAAACTAGATGGATTAAATGAAAACAGACTACAAAAGACTTGCTTAAGTGTAATTTTTTTTATATTTTTCAAATTAGAACAAATTTTGAATTTTTAACTCCAATTCAAATAAAAAAAAATATTGTTTTTATATTACAGCTATGAAGAGAAATATAGTCACGAAATTGAAAGATTACACTTAGAAAACTAAGATTATGAGAATTCTAATAAGTAGTGGGCTACCAGATTTAAAGATTTGGTAGATAAATGTGATGACCTTGTCTAAGAAAAATAAGTAATACTTACTATTCCCATTCGCGTTAAATTCTTTTTTACATTTATCTATCTTTTTTAAATAGGATTTAGAAGAGTAAAACAGAAAATTAAATGACAAAATCCTTCAAATTCAGGTCTTGCTCCATGAACAGCCAATTAAAAACCAAATGAGATTTGAAAGCAATAATAAAAACTTCTGAATATTTTGTTGATATAAATTATATTTTTCCTTATATATAGTAAACTTATCAATTGCTTACTTAATTCCTCCACCCACCCATCCTGTCTTCAATAAAAAACCTTCCTTTATCTTTTTAAACAGTTTAAAATTTTTACTTGTAAATATGTGAATCAAACATCACTTAAAGTAGTAAATATTTGTTAGTGCTCCTTTTTTGTAATAATTATTATCTTTTTGATGATAGAATTAAAATATTCTGATTATTTTTTTACAATTTAAAAATATACATATAAGCTAAATTTTAATCTCTTTTAACCTTATTTATTTTGAGATTCAAGAAGCCATTTTTTTAGTTAAATTTAAAAATTAATATTGCAAAAAAAACGTTTAAATTAGATAAAAGATAAATAGATGCGAAAGAACAAGAGTTAATAATTTTTAAATATTTTGATCAAATGAATGTACAAAGATTGCTCTCTATTTTCAAGTACTAAAATATTATTATTATTTTTATCAAATGTAAAATTTATCAAATATTTAAAAAAATTAATTTAAAGAACAATTTCAATATTATTTAATCAAAAAATATATTATCAGAATTATTTTTATTTTTAAAAATCTAGTTTGTTTTTCATTCGATTTTTTTAAAAAAGCTGTAAAAAGAAGATAAAATAGATTTTCCAGAGAAAATATTGAAAGAATAATATTGATTTATTTTTTGAAATGTTTTGTTGATTTCTCAATTAAATTAATAAATTTGTTCTCTTTTGAGGAACAATAGTCAATTTCATAGATAATAATATTAACATTATTACTTATGTCATATTGTTGCTTATAAATCATTCTAACGATAAATTTGTTTTTATTCTATTAGTTGATTAATTATAATAGAGAATTCTATAATGAAATAAAAATACAAAATACAAAATGCTTTTAATTAATGACTTAAAAATAAATATTAATTTTAAATTTTGTTTGATAGAATATTTATTTAAAATCAACAATTTTATTTTTAGATTTTGAGAAAATTAATTCAAACTGGTTTAGTGTGCTTGTGTTTTTATGATTCAACAAAGATTGTTGTCGTTGGGAAAGAAAATTGTTCTTTGAAGTCTTCTGTTACACATTAAGTGTACAAAACATACAAGAGGGACTCTATTTTATGGTGTAGCTAAACTCCTTAAAATAGACCTCTTGTATTTTCAAACTCCATTCTGCTTCCCTCATCATTATCAAAATCACTATCTGAAAATATTACAGAGGAGTCTTTTCTTTTTACTTTCTTTTTAGATGCTTTGTCTTCTTATTTTTGAACTTGCGATTACTGCATCTATTACTATTATTTCATCTATTAGCCTCTCAATTGTTTTTCATTCCACTAAGATAAACAAATAAATGTTTTAAAGAAAATTTAAAGACATAAATAAATGATAAAATAATCTTATTAGATAAAGTTAATTTACTTCTTTAATGAAAGAATCTAATTTCTCATAGAAAAGCCTATCTGCTAACCTGGCTAATGCTTCTAATAATTCTGGCATTCCCATTTGATAGTGCCTATCATATTTAATCTCATCTATTTGGGTCATCATACTCAAATTAAAGATAGCATTTACATCTCTTTCAGTAAATCTATTTCCAATTAAGTCAGAATCACTACACACAGATCTAAACTCTTCCATAGTCATATATTTAAAAGCCATAAATTATCTTTTTTTCAAAGGATCACTGTATTTATTAAATACATTTTTGACTATTGGATTATAATACTTAAAGCAGTAATCACATCTTTCATTCCATAAGTTAGATTACCTCCAAGCTTAACAAACTTAATACCTCTTAAGAGCACTTAAGTATCCTTCATTCAAAAGTAAAGTCAAAGCTTGTGAATATTTATTAGTTATTTTATGTCTGATATACTTATCTTCTGCCAGTCTAACAATAATTTCCATAAATTAATACCTAATTAAACCTTTTTCTGGATTTCTTGGATTCCTTTTTATCTTACTGCTTGTTTTTGTTACTACAAATTTCAAATCAACATCTGATAACTTTAAATTTAAGTTATCAATTATATTTGTTTTATTTATAAAA
Organism: Tetrahymena elliotti 4EA; assembly: GCA_000231825.2. NCBI lineage: Eukaryota > Ciliophora > Oligohymenophorea > Hymenostomatida > Tetrahymenidae > Tetrahymena > Tetrahymena elliotti. The sequence continues at coordinate 394,730 of JH720332.1, forward strand.
TCTGTAAATGTATTAGTCATAATACAAGGAACATCTATAATTGTTCCTATTGCTGCAAGATATCTGTAAGAATTTTTTATAAAAGGATATATTCCTCTAAGCTCTTCTTTCACAATTGATAAATCATTTTCATCTCTAATCATCTAGTTTATCTTTGAACACTCCCAATCAAATTCAAAACAACGCTTAATCAAACTCTAAAGAAATATTAATATATATTATAAATACTTCAAAATTTATCTTAAAAATTTATTTCTAATATTATTTTTAAAATACAAATTTTATCAAAAATGAGTGGTTTTTAAAAAATAATGGGGGTTAAATAAATGAAATATCTTAGTAAATATAATTATATTGAAGTAGAAATAGAAGAAGAAAAAAAAAATGATTACTTCATCTTCCAATCTGAAATCTTTAAAGAGCGATTGCTAGAAATCCCACATTTAAGCTGCTAATTACATTTATTCTCTACCTTGAAGTTGTATTCTAGGACGTAGTTTAATTTAAGGAATGTAAATTAAATCTGCTTAATTTGTAACATTAGCTACACTAGCATTTAGATTTGTATTTTTTTGATTCAAATTTTTACTTTTTGTGGGAGACATTTGTGCTTTATCTTAAGTTTTAATTGAGAAAATGCTAAAATATTTTTAAGTTTTAAGGACATTGAAAGTCTTAATTTCTAATTTTTTCTGTTTTTTAATTGGTTTGTCAAAAATAATTAAATTTCCTAGTAATTTATATTGAACATTGTCCATCTCTTTTTTAATTGCTTTTTCTTCCTCTTTTTAAAACTAAGACAGATCATCTAGTTTTTTCTTGTTAAAATTCCCTTTGGATGAGGCATCCATTTATATTTAAATCTTTTCTCTTCTTGATTCCCAATCTTTTTAGCTATTAATTATATCTTCTAAAATGAATGATTTTTTACTATGATCAATTTCCTTTGAAGTGAAATTCACTATTATTCCTTTCTAAAATATTTTAAATAAACTAATTAGAAACAATTTCATCTTTTTAATTTTTCTTTTTCAATTTTTTAATTGATTTTTAAAATGTTTCAAGGAATCTTAAAAATTGAATAAGAAATAAGTAAATTATAAATTACCTCTTCAAATCTCATAGGTTAGTCTTTAGCTATTTTTATATTAGTCATTCCATCCAAAGAAAAGAAATATCTTATTTAGCATTTAGGAGGAACCATTCTTACAAGGTAGAAATAACCATAATTGCTACTTTCATCATTCATTCTAACAGCAGTATACCCATCAATTTCTAAATGTAAATATATAGTTTCTATATTTTCCAAATCGCCTGAAGTTACTGTCCATTCAAATGTGTGCTCATACCAACCTTCACATATCCAACAATTATCTCCTGCTCTGATAGGTAATTCTTCTTAACATTCTTTCATTAATCTATTCTCTCCATATCCTTTAAACCTTAAAATTTAAAGAAATAAATTAACTCAAAAATAATATAATCTAATTTACTTAACTCCATCTATTCTTTTTGATAAATCTGGGATATAATTAGCATCAAATAAATCTTTTGCATAGCATTAGTGAATGAATCCCTAGTATGTGATAAAGCAGTCATGTCCTGAAAAATGGAACCCAATGATAGAAGTATTCTTTTTAATAACTTTAGACAAAAAAAGACAATCTTATATTCTAAATTAATTGTAGCTCAAATCTAAATGGCATATAGAATTCTCATTATTTGCTTCACAAATTTTCTTAAATGAGTTATTAAAAAGATCATAATTTAAAGATAACCCTATTTAATTGTGAGATAAATCTAAAACTTTCATTCTTCCATTCTCTCTACAAGCATCCAAAATTAAAGCACCTCCTTCTCCTTTTTAATAACAAATTTATTTTGAATTAATTTCTAAAAAAAATAATTTTCATAAACAATAAATAAGTAATTATAAAAATTCAATTTGAAGTAATTTAGCTCTCAAAAATGTTTTCCTAACAACCAAAATGCATCCTAAATTAAGTAACTAATAAAGAAAAAAAAAATTAATTTTGTATGAATAAAACTCTCAAAAACCTTTTCCTAAAAACCAAATAATCCATCCTAAATTGCAAAGAATAAAAGAAACACAATATTTTAAAGTTAAATTTTCTTAGGAAATTAAATAAAATTTTTAGCAAAAACAAAGGAAAAAAGCAAGTTAAAATGAAAAATAAAAAGAAATTGAAAAATTGAAAGGTATTAGTTAAAATGAATAGTAGATTTAATAATAAATATTATTTTAAAGAATGTAATGCGAACTAAACTACCTTGTATTTTATTCCAATGCAAATAGAGTTCCCTTAAATTAAACAAATTAATGATCATATCTTCAATGCTGTAACAACTTTTATTTGTGATAGAATTTTGAGATAAATTTAGGATTCTTAAGCTTTTGATGTATTGTAATCCTGTGCATAGGATGTCCACTGCTTCATCTCCTAATCCAGTTTTTTCTAATTTTAAAACTTATAGGCAGTATGAGTCAATAACAAATTTCTGCAATATTGAATTTATGTTCTCTTCTGTCACTTAATTGTTAGACAGATCCAATTCTTTAACATCTATATCCATACAATTTATTACTTACTAAATTCCTTTTTCAGTAAAACCATTATGTTTTAAATTCAGAGTGTCTAAATTTTCTAATTTGCTTAACCCTGCACAAAACATATCTACTGATTAATCTCCTATGTTATAATAGCTATTTGTTTTATACAATATTTATATTAAAAAAGTTATATAACATTATTATAAAAATTGTCAGAATATAAGTGGATGGATGGATTGTAAGAAATTACAATAATAAATTAATTTTTGATGAAAAAAGAAACATTTTTGAATAAAAATAAAAAAGTAATTAAATAGATAAATAGATACCTGATGTCAATTTTTTTACTGTTTTTTCTTTATTAAGCTATTCCATATTTCATTGGTAGACGATTTTTTTCATCAATTTTAAAAAGAAGAGAATGGAGAGCAGATTCTTCTTCATTTAAAATTGATATTTTTTCTTTTGATTTGTCAATTTTTTTATAAATTTATCTAAATTTTTCTTAGGCGGCCTCATCGTGAGTTGTAATTGGCTGTTTTGTTAAATCAGGTTAAATTTAATTCTTTTTAGATTAAGTGAAAATCCTTTTTAATGTATGTAGTGTATCATCATGATCTGCAGAGCTTGGCCTTTATACAGAATTTAAAAATTTGACATTTTAATAATGACTTTTTTCTTATGGGCTTATAGGTCTTAATTTAGGATTTAATTTAAGTTTAAATTATGCTCTTATAACGGTACTAGAAATGCTTTATTCAGACTATATTTTTGGTATACTTTTCATTCCTTCCTTTTCATCATTTTAATTATTTTGAGCTTACTATTCCTAGTCTTTTTCACATATATTTTTTACAATTAATTCATCATTATTTAATATTACTTGTGATTAATCTCCTTAATTGATTATTTAATCTTCTTAATTTACTATTTAATCTTATTCATTTTTTTGATGCTCTAAAGAAGACTATCTTTTTAAAAGCTTAGCTAATTTTCTTTATTCTGACTTTTACTTCTCATTTGTAATCTGTTAATTAACAAAATTATTATGCTATTCAACCTTTTATTGAGTTTATTTTAAAACTCTTTCTGTTCTGTTTGGACTGACAGAATATTTATTTCTGATTTTGTCATTACTTTTACTTCTACTTATAAAATTGCTCATTTTGACCTTTTAAATATTTTCTCTTTTGGATCTTCCATCCTTTTCTGCATCAGCCAAAGCTGAATTAGGACGATTTTTAAAAAATTAATTTATTTTGATCTTTTTAATCATTAAATCTTATTGTTTCTCATTCGGTTTCAAAGAGCAACTTGTATTTATATTTGCAAAAGAAATCTAAGATTGAACTTCCAAAGGTATACTTAAATTCAATATCTAATCTATTTTACTTTAATGTATTTCTTTACTAAGTCTAGATTGTTAGAAATTAAACAAATCCTTTATCACAATGCTTTCTCTATTCAGCTGCTTTTCTGAAGGAGCTTGAACCACTGAAATCTTTTTGCTTAATTGAAATGGATTTTGAATTAAATTCTAAGAAAATCTAACTGCTCTTAGCTAAGGATTAAAACTAAACTACAAAAAATGAGATTCATCTAAATTTTAAGGCAACAATGGTTTAGAAACTGGTGCAACTGTAGGCTACTGCTGTATTTACTTCTGTTAAAATTAAACAAATTTTTTTCTTTGATCTTCATATGGTAAAATCCTTTATACTTTATCTTTAGATTTAAATTGAAAAACCTACATAGTAAAACCATCAAATATATCAATTTATTAATTAATTGATTTAAAAACTTTAATATAAATCATCTATCTATCTTCAACTCTATAACTCAATAATTTTGTTATTAATCAACTCTTCAATATTTTTAAAATCAATTTAATGCATTCATTATTAGTTATTATAAAAAATAAAAATATTTTTAAAGCTTGTTTGCTTATGAATATTAAATAAGGTTTAATAAAGCTAATAAATATATACATACATACATAACTTGGTTCATAAAAAACTCTAGAAGAAAATCACAAAAATGATTAAGAAAATTTAAATATTTGAATTCATTAAAAATATTTGGAGCTGGGTTACTTTTTTTAAATTAATTGTAATGTCTAAATTTTATTAGTAACTATCAGATGAATTCAATCTGTTTTTGTGTTAGCAAAGTTTTGTTTGAATACTTCTTTATTTCGTCTATTTTTCATAATAATTATCAATTTATTAATATTGAAATCTAAAACAAAAATTTAAAAAGAAATAAATGTTGATTTCAGAAATAAAATATTTTGAAGATTTAAGTGATCTACTTTAATTTCTATTTTAATTTTTATCTCAAATCTCAACATCTATTTCAGGTTAAATTATTAATTTTTCTTTAAAATATCAAATCTCTAAATTTGTACTATTAGCCTTAATTTTACTTTTTTGGATGTATGAATGAATGAATGAATAAATAAATAAATATAGTCTTTGAATTATGAACAACTGACAGCTGATTAATCTTGATATTTTTTTTTTCTCATTTATTAACTTTGAGTTACTTTTTTAGATTTAATTTAAATTTTAAGCTTTTCTTATTCTTTTCAATATTTTTTTTACAATTTTTTAAAAGAGATAATAATATTGGTGAAATGGCAGTATAAGGATTAGGATCTGAGGAAGCAAAATGCTGTAATCTCTAAACTTTGACTCTTGACCTATGGTAACAATATTAATTATACATTTTTAAAGAAGAACATATAAATATATAAAAAACTTTAATTTTATTTTATGAGTGACTAAGAACTGACTAATTTTGGTAGATTTACTTGATATTTGTTTGACTCATTCATTCATTAATTTCTTTATTTATTTTTTCAGATTTAATTCAAATTTTTAAGTTTTTATGACTCATTAATGATTTCTTTATCTAATACTTGCTTTTATAATTTTTTAAAAGTAATAATTACTTGTAAATAATCTAATGATTACCGTAGCTTATTTATTCATTTAAGTTATCATTTTGATAAAATTATGATGAATTTAAATCTAATTATGAATCTAAAAATGAATAAAAAATATTTACTGAATATCAAAACTTATTTATCTATTTTTTTTTTAATATTTAATTAAATATTATTTTTATTTAATTTAAAGTATATTTCTTTTTTAAAAAAATATTTTAATTTGCTAAAATATGAATAATAAATCATTACTTTTCATTTATTGTTTTTATTAAAATTTTTTTATTTAATAAAGTATTTGATAAAACTAAAATCAATTAAAATATTTTGTATTGAATTTAAACTGTTTTTTTTTGATGCTTATTTATTAATTCCACAAATTGATTCAGTTTTATCTTAATAAAATTACCAAAACAAAAAAAAAGGTTTAAAAATATTTATTTTTATCTCAATCAAAATAAAAACCATTAAGTTTGAGTTATTTAATTTATGAAAGTTTATTATGAATTAAATTAAAATTTATTGGTTTCAAGTTAATATGAGATTTTTTGAGTTGGAAACCCAAATGTAAAATTTTTATCTTGAACTAAATTTTATTCAAGTAATTATTTTTATGTAAATTAAAGGTTGAATTATTAGAATATGAAAAAAAATTACAAAAGCAAATGATTTTCGATAAAAAAATATAAAATAAATGAAATTTTCAAAACCAATTTTTCATAGATTTATTTTTTTTAAATTAACAATTTCCTTAGCTTTCTTCAATAAACTTTAACCTTTCTTAAGTGTGATTAATACAATACAATTAATGATTAATTTATTACTAACTACATTTAAATTAGAAAATAGTTTTTAAAAATGTATTATCTATTTTTATTACATTACTTTTCTATATTATTGTATTACACTCTTTTAAACTTATTTCTACATACTCCCTTCAATTCAAACTATGTTATAAAGATAGTATTTGATTTAAAAAATCTAACGATATATTGTTTCTTAATGGCAAGTGAATTCATGAAGAGATATTTAAAAAATACAAATTTTTTTTATACAAAATATTAATAATAATTTCAAAATATTTGTAAAATAAATTAAGAAATAAAGGAACTGAAAAGATCTAATTTAATTCAATATAAAGTAATAGTTTGGCACAATGAATAAAGCCGATTGCAAATGAATTAGGGATACATATATAATAGGTTTATCGAATTCTTGAAAAATTTGAGAGTACAGGATCTATTGAGATAGATCTAAGATTGTAAAATTGTTAGGAATCTATTTTTCAAGCAGAAGATTAAGAAAACTTAAAAATAATCATAGATAATTAAGATTTATCTCCGTTTTTAGATATAAAGATGAAATAATTAATTAGCTAGACATTTTAAGCAGCGGATAGTACCATATTTAAATTACTAAATGAGATAGGAAGTTTTACCATACTGAAAATTTTGAAGTTTTTTAGAAGAAATTTTAATTAAAATTATCAATATAATTTGAATTTATTACCCTAAAAAATAAAAAATACAACAAATGTACTGTATTCCCTTACTTATGGTATTTTTCTTATAGTATGATAATCTAATCGATACCATGAATGAATATTGTAGTTTAAAAAGTTAATAAACATTACTCTGTATAACAAAGGTAATATGGTTTTTCCAAATATAGATAGTATTTACTCTTAAAGATTAAGTTTTCATGCATCTATAGCATTTAAATCTACCTTTTTTAAAAATGCTCTCACAACTTAGCTCTAGCAATTAACAGAATTATATTAAGGTAACATCAGTTATCAAAAGACTTTTTAGAGAAAATAATTAGCTTTAAAATTAAAAATGAGGTCAACATTGCACCTCTAAAAAATTTTATATTTCTTCTCAGTCAGCTTTGTGCTTTGCCCAATAGGAGAATATTAACAATGTTTATAATTAATAAAAGATAATATTGATATAATTAGAATATTTATAAATAAATATATCTGAATAAAAAAGATTAAATAAATTCATAAATGTAGTAAATCTGATATAAACAAACTAAAATTAAATTAAAAAAATTGTTAAATTTAATTTTCTTAATAGTAATTAAGCATGAGAATGTATTAATCCTCCAAAAGTAATTCATCCATTTTTTATTCAGATTAAAAATTTATCCTTATAAAACATCTGTGATCATTAAGGATACTTGGTATTTCAATAGCATCTAATTCTAATTTAGTTTTATATTTTTCTTTAAAGTATAAATTATTATATATGATTAATTTACATCTCTGATTATATTCTAATTTCTAAGTAAAATGTAAAAATAATTTTTAAAAATTCATCCAAGTAAATTAGAATAAATCTAAATAAATATAATTAGCTTTAATTTTAGGCAATTTCAATTTATTATCAACACCACCTTTTAATTATATCTCAAGGCATCTCTCAGGAAAGCATCCCTAAATAGCTTCTATTTAGCAAGGTAAATCTAAATAGTTAACTTAAAAATCGAAATTTTCTTATTTTCTTATTTCCTCATCCACTTTATTTACCATAAAAATTAATTCTTTTCTATTTTTAAGTTACTCTCATTTGTTATGATATAACTTGCTTCAAGTTTTAGCTAAAGATAATTTAATTTAAATTTTTTAAAAAAATTCAAATTGATACTTAGAGGATTTTTAAATTAAATTTGAAGATTTTCCTCATTCAGTTTTAAATAGATTAACAAAACTTGATAATTATCAATGATGTTCTAAAGTTTATTTATATTATCAAATAATTAAGGATGGGTTTCTTCTAAATTTACTTCTTGGTCAACTAAAGGTTTTTTTTGCTTCTATTTTTTCTTCTTCTTTATTTAATTTTCTTTTTGATTTAAGTTGAATGAATTAATTAATATTCTCTTGATCGCATTTAGATGAGTTATTTATTATATAAATGAATTGAGATATTTCTTAAACTCTAAAAAAAGATGAGAGATTTCTATCTTTTTCTTCAAATCCTGCTTTTTTTCAGAATCTAAGCTAACATTGATTGTCTCCCAGTAATCAGAATATTTTAGATTACAATTATCATTAGAGTAAAGATTTAATTCATTTTATATCTTTTCTATTACTAAAAAATTTCCTGATTTTTATAATTCTTCAAAAACAGAAACAATGTTTTACATTTTTTATTTAATTGTTTATCTAATTTCTTCATAAAATTATTTATAAAATATCAACTTGATCCTTTAGATTTAAATAATAGATGTCAAAAATCAACTTGTCACTTTAAATCTAGGAATAATTTAATTTGAAATCTGTTTAATTTTGCTAATAAAATGCCTCAATAATTAAATAACTTTAGTGTCATTTTGTTTCACAAAATTAAACATAGTTCAAAAATCAACTTGATCTTTTCAATTTAAACATAAGATAATTAGAAATCTGTTTAATTTTGTCAACAAAATGATGCGGCAAATTTATTTGATAAATCAATCAGAATTGATCAAATAAATACTATTTTGTTATGAATTTGTAAAATTATAGAGGTAAAAAATTTTTTGAAGATCTTATTATAATTGAATAAATAAGAGTGCATTTAACTTAACAATAGAAAAATTACTTTATGTTTAGATATATTTTTAATATTAGTTGCTTATTAAAAATTTAGTTTATTTTAATTATTTTACTTTATTTTTTTATTAAAAATAATTGATTTAAATGTACATAATGATAATCTGCAAATATTTATATATTTTTAAATAATATAAGGCAAAATCTTCTCCTCCTTCTATCTTCTCGAATCATTTTATTATTCAAATTGCTGATTTCACAAAATTCAATTTTTTACTCAACAAGAAGAACTAAAAATATTCCATCTAAAGCATAATTAACAATAAATATAAAAAAATTAATTGTCCAAAATTATTTGCAGCATAAAAATTATGTTTAGTTTATTTCGTATAAATATAATTTTTTAGTTGAAATAATAAAATCTTATTCAAAACAAATAAATTCAAATAAATATGTTGTTAAATAAAATAAATTAAGATAAAATATAAATTTGTGAGTTTATTAAATTCCATCTCAAGAGATTCATTCTTTCAGTTATTCTTTCAATCTATTTTATTAAATATTGTATTAAATACTTTAAAGACTTTTAATATATTAAAATGCTTACCGAAAGTTCTGAAAGGTCCTTAAGTTGAAAAAAATGATTGCTTTTGTTTATCAGAAGTGTTTGAAACGTAACTAATCATCTAGAAATTCGGAAGATCATGGTAGCCTCTTTAGAACATTAAGGAGTTGTTTTAAGATGTTTGACGAGCTTATTTGATTCTTTCAACACTTGTTACAAAGTCTTTTCTGTTTATAATTGAGGATTAGTCAATTGATTTTTTTGATTTGCTGAAAGTTTTTGTTGTCAAGGAAATATCAGGAGTAAAAGTACATTCATCACATTACTTTTCGTATTCAATATCATAAGTAGATTTATCTCTTTTTTAAGATGATGTTTTAAATTATGACTTATATAAATTAAGAGATGATTGCATTCCAATTTAAGTATTGTTAAGCTTAGATATATTTCTTTCAATGTTTGGTTAAAATGTGCAATCTTCAAGTTCTTTTTCGCTTTGCATCTTTTTCATATCTTCATGCTTTCTAATTTACATATTTCTTTATTTAACTAGCAAATCTACATGCTAATTAGGAGTAAGTGGTTTCTTAAGATCAATTTAAATAATTTTTCCACTCAAGTAAGATGAATTTTTCTTCTTTTGTGGTTAATTTGCCTTCTTTTATTCATTAATTGCTCTTTAACTTAGATTTCCTATGTGCTATTAATTAAGTCTATTTTTAATAAGCAAATCATATTTAATTTAAATTGAACACTAGTCTTCACCAACAAACCAATTTTCACCTTCAAAGTACCCATATATCTTTTTCTGTTCAAATTATTAATCATTTTTTGTTCTTTCTTAAAATTTATGCATAGCCTCACTGAATTTTAAATCCTAATTTTAAAATCTAGTGTAAGTTTAGTTTTATGTTTCATCTTCTATATTTGTTATTCTGTTAGTAATCACTGAATTTCCATCAGAATTCACAATTGAAATTTAAGAAATCTATTTTTAAAGTTTTATAATTTAATATTTATCTTGTAAATCCATTCAATAAATAACATAATTTATTCAAATTGAAAGCCTTTTACTTATTTTAATAGCTCATTCATTTTTTACAAATTTGAAAAAATAAATTCAAAATTATTTTAAGACATAAATTGTTTAGTTTTGTTGAATTACATTCAATTTTATTTGAAGAAAAATTAAAAATTTACTTTTCGAACGTTTGAGCTAATTGGAGTAAAATTTTTAGGAGATGTTTTATCTGAAATTTCTGCATTGCTCTCAAAATTAAATGTAGAGCTTTACTATTTGAAGCTTTAGACATTCTTGTTAGAGGTAGGGAAAATGGAGGCAAATTCTTCCAAAACAGATGAGTTTTTGATACCTTACAAATATAACAAAAATAGACCAAAGTTTCTTTTTGTTACTCCTTTAAATTTATCTCCTTTCAAATTACACCAGATATCATAAACTAAACTTCTTTCTTTTGCAAGATTAGGATTAGTTAACTTAGTTTGATTGTTAATTTAAGATGAAGGAGTTATGAATAGTAAATGTTCTAAAATTTAATTCATTCTTAGGTAATCAACTCTTTAAACATTTTGATTTTGATTTACAGATGTCTAATCAGAAGATTCTAATTATGGAACAACATGATTCCATGCATTTTAGAATAATTTAACAAAGCTATAAGTATAAACCTATTCTGAGCGTTCATTTAAGGTAATACTGCAGTTAGAAATACTGCTGCTATTTTTATTAAATTAAGAGCTTAAGCTTCTCTCTTGTTAAGAGTTTCTTCTACTTTATTGGTTTCTCCTTTAAGCATCATTGTATAAAATAACAGAAATATGATCCTTTCTTTTCAAACTCTTGCTTTTTGAATTAATTTTAGGTGAAAAAAATCCAGATTCTTCAAGAGACATAGATGCATTTGTCTGATTAGTTTGCATTTATCTTGAATTTTAGAAGCTTTTGTCATTGCTACCTCCTACAATATCATTTAATTTATTCAAAGAAGCTTGATTCTTTTTTAAGTCTTTCAAATTATAAAGTCTTTCATGAATAGGAACTGATTTATCTCTTCCAACAGGACTTTTTGCTTCATTTATTTTTGGTTTCAAAGTGAGCTCTCTAATATTTATTAATAAAAGGATTTAAAAATTTATTCATTATTAAATAAACACTGTAAAAAAAACTTGATTTGATAAAAAAATAATTTTGAAATGAAAATAAATGATTAAATTACTTTGTTTCTTCTTATGAAACAAGCTGTTTTAATTAAGTTTATTTATTTTTTTTATTGATTTCAAATTTCTTTTGGTCTTAAAGAAAAGTTTCTAATGAGCGCTTATTTTCTGAATTATTTCTATTGATTTGAGGAGCAAAAACACATTCTTTTAATTCTTTTTAGTCTTCTTATAACTTGAGTTGCTCTTTATGATCAGAAAATTCTTTTGCTTTGTTGTAAAGGGAAACAAAAAAACTCTCTCTAGAAGTATTAAATTGAGTAGAGTTTTTAGGGCTTTCAAGACATTCTAAGGCCTTTTAATCAAATTGATTATTTTCTATTAATTATTTAAACAAATAAAAATTAGCTAACAATATTCCATTCATATATTCTAAAAAATCTTCAATCAATCAACCAATCTAAAATAAAAATATTTCTTAAATAAAAACATTTTTTAATAAAATCCTAGTTATTTCATTATATTTTTACTTATATTTTACTTAAAATCTGGTTAAATTAATAATAATAAGCTACAGATCCCATAAAATTAAATTGTAAGAATTTATCTTTCATATTTTTAAAAAAATAATCTATTAATTACATTTCTTATCTTCAAGAACTAGTCCTTTCATAGGTATAATTAATGACTTAATATTAGAATCCTTCTAAACCTGCAAGACATTAGAATTGTTTTGGATTTTATTCGATTCTAAAACACTTAATGAGACATCAACACTCTTTACATTTTTCATTTAACCTTATTATTTTTAAAATAGCTGTTAATGTTTTATTTAACCAATATCAAAAAATATAAAATGAAGGTTTCTTCTTCCAAACAATCATAAGAGGTCTATTTTTGCTTAAAAATAAAGCATTGAGCATTTGAATAATATCTTTTAAAAAATTATAATTAGTTGTTTTGATCCATCTAACTATAAGAAATAGTACTCTTATTTACTCTAAACTATAATTAAATTGGTATATTTTATTTCTACTTTTTTATGGTTAATGATAGCTAAGACTATTCTCCTTATCTTGCTATTTCTAAACACCTTTGGTAGACTTACTGCTAGGTTTTAAATAACTCATCTAAGTTTATGCTCTCTTTCTTCTTTAAAGTAAAATTGTTAGCTTAAAATTAAACTTTTATTTTGTATAATTAAGACACTACTTTAGTTTTTATATCTTAGTTATTATTTAATATTAATATGCTTTCTATTTGAATTTCAACACAACCTTATTAACGGTCTACTTCTCTAGCTATCTATATTTTTATTAATATTATTAATAGAAATTTTATAATTTGAAAAAATATAAAAAAAGCATGTTGAGGTTCTTAAATAATTAGATTCCTACTGACAAAAGCACAGACACGCTATTTAAATAATAAATCTTACTTTTTCCATTTGCATTTATTTCTTAATATTGTTTGCACAAATGAAAAATTGATTCATTTAAACTAAGAAACACACCCAAATTATTTTTCATATTTATTTTGAAATTATTTGATGCTTAAAGCTTATTATTATTTTTTATTTTTCATCCTTTAAAAGATTTTATGAAAAAAGGCTTTAAAGTAAATTTTACATAATATTTAAAAAAATAAATTAAAATTTTTATTTTTATTTTTTTAAATTCTAACTTAAATTATTGTTTCTTTTTTAATAATAATAGTTTTTTTAAAATCAAAATTTTTATTTTAAGATTCCTTATTAAAATTGTTAAAATGTTTCATAAACTTATTTTCCTTTGAAGTAAATTATATTATCTTCTTTCTACCATTTTTAAAATACATTTATCAAAAAAATCAACTTTTAAAAAATAAATAAAAATATATATAAACAAACAATAATATGAAACCATCCTTAACTTAGAATTAAAAAACATAAGGTTATGAGACAATTCAAAATTTCACTAAATTTATAAAAGAAATCTTATTAAGAAAAGAATATTAAAGATAAATTATAAAAAATAATAATGATTATTAGGATTTGTAATAAATATTAATATTTAGACAAAATTTTTTATTTTATTTTTAATCTCAAGAACTAAATAGAAATTAATATTTTTTAAATAATTTTAATTAATTTTTTATGTATTTTAATCTTAGATAATTTCTGTCAATCATTAAAAGCAATCAGCATAATATCATTTTTTTGACTAGTCTTTTTGCTTTCATTATTTTTGATTTTAATCTTAATGTACCAATTTCACCAATATTATTCTACCTTTTAAAATATAAATATTGAATGAAGAAGTATAAAAACATAAAAATTTGTAATAAATCTGAAAGTAAAAAATAAAAAGTAAGGATTAGCCAAGCAAATACTTTGTAAATAAAAAAAACAAGCCAGTCACTCATAAAAAGAAAGTTTTATTTATTCATTCAAAAATGCATAATTAATATGGAAATACTATTTTTACCTTAGGTCAATATTCAAAATTTAGAGATTAGAGCATTATGCTAACTGAGATCCTAATCCTTATGTGCCCATCTCCCCTGTATTAGTATTACTTTTAAAAATTATAAAAATAGATATTTAAATAAAGATAAAAAGAAATACAATATAAATTTCATTTAAATCTGAAAATTTAACATAAAAAGTAAGGAATGAGTCAAGCAAATATCAAGTAAACTATTATTTATTCATTCAAAAATGAATTATTAAAATTGAAATACAACTTTTACATCAAGAAAAGAGTCAATGATTAAACATTTGAGAGTTTTGATAACTGAGATCCTAATACTTTTAAGCTCATTTCACCAATATTATTACCCCTTTTTAATATAAAAAATAAGTATTGAATACTAAAATTTGTCAGTCGTTCTTAAATAAAATCTTTATTTATTTATTCAAAAATACATAATTAGTATTGAAACCCTTTTTTTACATAAAATCAAGGATTAAAGTTTATAGATTAGAGCATTTTTCTAACTCAGATCCTAATTTTTATACATCTGCTTCACCAATTTTATTATAACTTTTAAAAAATTATAAAAATAAATAAATAAATAAAAAAAAAATTTAAATAAATATGAAAACTAAAAATAAATATTAAGGGTTGACCATAACAAATATCAATTAAACCAACTAAAATTATTCTATAACTCAATAATCAAAGTTCTTAAAAATTAAATCAAAAAGGTACTAATATTGAAATATTATTATTACCTCAAACCAAGATCCAAAG
>JH720332.1:420462-434575 GCA_000231825.2 Tetrahymena elliotti 4EA
TGAGCAAACGAAAAATATACCTCCTTATAATAATTTAAAATAAACATAAATCTTAATAAATTATTTTATTAAATTTTTAACTTCATCATAAAATTAATTTCGATTTAGAATGATTGTTATCTTGATTAAAAATAAAATCTGAAAGATAAAATTAATAAATTTTTAGTGTTAATAAATAATTAGAAGTAAAGATGCATATTTAAAAATAAATGACTTTAAAGAATTAAACAATTTTTTTAAAAGATTTTAATAGACCTATTAATTTTTTAAGTAAAAGTAGCGATTTAAAAATGTATGTGAATTATATTATTTTTATTATCAATCTTATAGCTAATTTTAACTTTTATAATCTTTCATCTTTTCCAAAAGTTATAGCTATGATTAAAAAATGCTTCATTTTGCATTTAATTTACTTAAATTTTTTCTTCTAAATTGAGTTTAGAGACAGAACCTATTTCTGATAAAATATTTACACTTAGAACTTCTTTTTTATCTTAAATGGTATTCTACGATTGCTCTTCTTAGAAATCAACAAAATCTTTTTATTGTATCTTAGGCTTACTCTATTCATTACGAGGCTAAAAATTACTTTTTTAGTACTTTGAAGTGATTTATTTATTTGAATTGATTTGAGATAGTATTGAATTGTTCATGCTTTTAGTTTTTGATCTTGTAAAATATTTTTAAACGCCAGGAGAGTTATTCAAATTTATAAATGCTATTTCAGAATTTTTTGGTGAATTAAAATCAGCATCAAAAGTATTTTAATTAGTAGTGAGAGATTTTTTTACATTTATGTCAATTTTTGGCTCTTTAAATTCATCTCCTCTATTTATAATTTTTTATCCACTTCTTTTAAGTTTTTAGAACTTCTCAAAATGTTTCCTAATTAGTTAAATTAAATTAGAATAATGAATTGAAATTAATTAAAAATTCTTACTTTACTTTTTTCCAAAGAATAAATCTTTTAAAGCTAAATAATGGCTTTTAGAGATAATTTTTCAAAAAAGGAATTTTTTTCACTAAAAAATTATTTAATTTTTGATTTTTCTGAGCGGCAAAGTTCATAATCAACAGAAAAAACATTAAATAGCAAAGAAAATTTATTATGAATTAAGAAATATAGGCTATTTAACGTATAATATAATTTTATGTGTAGTATGATATAGGATTTAATAGAAAAAGTAATGAAATGCATTAAATTTTTATTTTGAAAATTAAAATTTTGTAAATTCAAACCTGTTCCAGAGCCATATGATTTATTATTTGTAAAGCTTGTGCTTTGAATTATTATTTGGTCTCCATTTGAAGCAATAATGCAAGATAACATTTTATTTTAAGTAAAAAATGAATCTGTAATAATTATATTAGAAATTTAATCAAGTAAAATAATAGAAGTGTTTTTTAAAGTATTATTTTTAAAATAAAGATTATTCATGCTAACAAATGAGGCCTGTTTGGATAAAATTGGGGAGTTTCTATTTGATTAATCATAGGAATTATTCAAGAATTTAATATCACTAAATATTAATTTTGAATTACTAAAATGAATCTAATAGTTCATATTGTCTTAATAAAAATTTTAAACATTTGGGAAAGAGTAAAAATGGCAATTCTTATTATTGAGAAAATTAATTTTTTATATTTGTTAAGATTAGCTTGTTGTTACATAGATAAAGTAATTTTAAGTTAAATCATTGTTAAGTTTCTCTTTTTCATTATTTTGAATTTTAACATTTTATATCTTGATGTCATTTATCCTATCAATATAAAATATTAGATTACTATTATCTTATTCTATATATATCTTCTAAATGATAATTTAGTCTATTGATAATGTATTTCCTTAGCTTAAAGAGAAAATTGGATTAATAGATGATAAAATTAAGTTAATAAATTTTAATTGATTAAATAAAGCTGTTTAAAAATTTTAAGAAATCTAAAATCCTTAAAAATTCTATGGGATTTATTACTCTGAAATGCTTATGTTTGTAAATTCTACATATTCATTAGAGTTTAGTTGTATCTTAAATTCTTATTAAGGTTGATCTGGTACAAGCAATTAAAAGCTACAGTTTTTAAATATAACTTAAGTAAAAGATTCAATAATAACATTATCTTTCACATAGATTGTAGCATTTACAAACAATATTGTTGTGTAGTAACTTTTCATGCTAGCGAAATCTATTTTATCCAAGTGTATTTAACTTCCTGTGAATAAGAGTTATTACTTTAAATTATTCGATTAGTGAGGTATAGTTATAGGATAGGCTGTTTAAATATAAGAACCATTCCTATTGAGAAGACTTTAAGTGAATTCCAATTAAAATTAATAATTCTTTATTTAATTTGTAAGAGAATTTTATAGTTGTTGATACCCATCTATTTTTCTCTAAATCATTACTTAGGTAGGATTTTAGAAAATTTCTTAACAAATATAGTTACTATTATCACTTATAATAGGAATCTTGTAAAAAACAACATTATTCTAACCCAGATCATATCCAATCAAATTTAATACAAAATAAGATTTATCTAAAGGATCAACTTCAAGGTTTACATCAAAAATCTTTAAATTTTGATTCTTTTAGATAAAAAGTTAAGTGCTTTTTCCTATGAATTAATATTTGTATTGCTCAAAATCTAAATTTATCAGTTGCACATAGCTTTAAGTAGATATGACTATTTAGTTTAAACCTACAACTCTCATATCATAAATTGTATTATTTAGATAGCTTTCAGTTGAAATATAAAGAGGATTAGTCATGATGAAATCAAAAATCAAATACATTTAATTTGTAAAGACAAGGAGGTAATTATGTTATTCATAAAACTCAATTTAGTATTTACTTCTAGAAAAAGGGAGTTAGAAAAAACTTTGATATTATAAATTTTAATTCTTAATCTCACAAAAAATACATATTTTCTATATATCTCTGCTGTTTTAAAGCCCTATGATAGAATAATTTTAATCATTTGTTATTATAACATGTAAAATTTTGTTAGTAAATTGTAAGAAAAATATTTGGTTAAGTTCGATTTTAGTACTATCTTAATGTATTATTAATTAGAATATTTTAATAGAGAAATCAATTGAATATGTTAAAAAGTATTATATTCCTGTAGTTGAATTGTGAGTATTGTATTTATTTAGCATTTATATTTTATATTTTTTTAGATGGCATTATTATTATAGAAGAATTTGAGCTTTTTCATCAATACTTATATTGTTATTAATGATACTCATCATACCATTTGTGTGGAGTATTAAAATTATGTAAGCATTTATTTATTAAATTGAGCTTATTTTATACTAAAGTTATGAACTACATTTCTTTTCAGAGTAATTTAGGTTAGCACCATCAAAACTCCCAGCAATAACACATATTTATTAAGGGAAAGTAACTAAAATAAGTTTAAATTGTTGGAGTTTCTCCTAATTTTGAGAGATTTATACAATTCCTAGATATTGAGAGGCTATTTATATGGATTAATATATTTGATCCTAATTGCAAAAATTTTAGAATATAATTTCTTAAGATGTTTGGTGTACAATATAACTACCTATTTACTGAATAGATATTATTTAATTTAATTTTTTTATCATGTTGTTCATTTTTTAATTGATACAATCTATTTAATACACCTAATTCAAAAGAGATATCGCATAAATCATTTTATTTTATTAGTCATATAATTTTGGGATAATATTTTAATTTCTATCTTAGGAAACTTCAGGAGTATTGAATATAGAATTTATGTCAAAAATGCTATATATTCCATCTATATTTTATTGGTAAATTACATACTAAAAGGAATTGATGTACAAAATTTAATTATAATTCAATGTTTATAGCAAAGATCCTGTTGATTTTTAATAAAATTCACAGAATGTATCACCTGCTTTAGCTATAATTAAATCTAAATTATCTACTAAAATTACTTCTTAAACACTGTTAGAATAGGATACTATGATATAATATTGGATATCTTCACCTGTGTACAAATTAAGTTTGCCATAATATATTTTATTATTACTTATTGAAAAAACCTCAAAAGATTACTCTTAATAAATTAAAGTGTTTGTCTTGCTAGCATGAAATCTTTTTGAATAGACTAAAGTTTATGTCTAGAATGAGTAAAACCATACCCAGCTTTTTGATAAATTAAAAAAAATTATTTTACAAATATTAAAAAATAAATAATAAGCTAGAAGTGAAAAGATTTCTTTTGATTTTAGAACTTAAAGGTTCCAAATTTATTTAATTGAGTTGTATAAAATAATTTGCTTGAAAAATTAAAGTATAAATTAAAAATTTAATTACTTGCCATTGAATGATAACATTTCATAAAAAAATCGAATCAAAAATTTTATCATTTGGCATACAATTTTTTAGTATTTATTAATACTTTTTTGCTTTAAAATTTAAATGAATTATTTTTTATTAAATTCAGTAAATATTTTACAAATAATATATTTTTAGATATCAAATTTATTTAATAAGTGTTAATTTATTTATTCTCAGAAATAAAAAAATAATTAAAAAGAAAAAATTGGGGTCGTCCGAGAATCGAACCCGGGACCTCTCGTACCCTAAACGAGAATCATGCCACTAGACCAACAACCCTTAATCAATAATGAAATATCTAATTAGACTCATCTTTTATTACTTTTTAGATATTTCTTTTTAATAGTCAGATTATCTTTAAAAATATATCAAATGAATTCTTTTTAATTTATTAATAAAACAAAAGTCAATTATTTCTATTTTTATGTTTTAAAAATGGTTTGAGTAACCAATAAAAAGCAAAATTGAATTGTACTAAAACGTATTGATTTAAACTTTTAATGACCTAAAATAATTATTAATTTTAAAAGGTAAACAAAATAAATTCAAAATCAATAAAAAAATTAATTCAGGTGAATATGCTTTGAGATTAAGATTAATCTTATTCTTTTCACTAACTAATTTTAATTTTTATCTCATGAAAATACATCTTTTAAAACTAGTTACACTTTAAATCCCTAAATTAATAAAAAACAAAATTTGATTTACTTTATATTTTGTTTTTTAAATTTTAATTCACTTTTTATTATTATTTAATATTTATTTATCTTCATAAAGAAAGGTTTTTTGTTTTGTTTTATTTTAAAAATTTTACAAAATGTATAGATATACCAAAGACTCTCTACTGCAAGTATTTAAATTAATTATTTGAAAACAATACTCAAATTGGAGATTTGGGTTTAATAGATGTTTCTGTTTCTTTTAGTAAAAATGTTTTAAATTATCAAATGATATATTATCTCTCATAAAAATAGCTAATATTTTGTAATTAAATCAAGTCTTTAATTTATAAATGACAGATTTCGATTTATTAGATTTATTAATATTTAATTGTTATTTTGTAATTATATACTAACTTAATTTTTTCTATCTGAAATGTTTAATAATAATAAATATTTTTACATGCAAACTCTTCAAGATCAGATTAACAAATTTTTTTCTTGAATAAAATCTTTTACAAAAAAATGTTTCTAGGAACTAGAATAAACTAGTTTTTTATATTTGACTTATATATTACTTTAATCAATTTACAATTTTTTGAAAAAAAAAAAAAATTGGGGTCGTCCGAGAATCGAACCCGGGACCTCTCGTACCCTAAACGAGAATCATGCCACTAGACCAACAACCCTTAATCAACAATTTATGATATTATAAACCTTATCTTTTATTATTTTTAAATGTCTCTTTTTTTGAAAATCTTCTTTTTTCTTCTTAATTTGTTAAAAATTGTTTAAAATCAATTTAGAAAATTCAAAATTTATTAAAGCTAAAGACTTTGCTAAAAATAGGAAAATAATTTTTTAAAAAAGTGTTAAATTTAGCTGTAATCAAATAAAGAAATATTTATTTTCAAAATTAAGTAAAAATGAAACTTAAAATGCAAATGAAACTTCAATTTAATATTTTTTTTATTAATCATATTAAATTTTAATTTTTTGCTTATAATTATTATAATAAAAATACAAATATTGCCTCAAATAAAAATGAAAAGATCAAAGATAGTTTTTATACATGTTGGAGACCATTAAATCGTTTTAGATTATTACAAAAAAGAGAAAATTTTCAAAGATTGTTTGAAAAGATATGAAAAATAGAAAAAGGGTAATTTATTTATCCAGATAAATATTTTATTTCCTGAGAATTTATTTAAAGATAATTATTTTATTTCTTCAAATTATGTAATGCTTTTATTTTTAATAAATCAATCAAATATCATAGAATATTAATAAACAGAATGAATTTTAAAGTATGATATTATTTGAATTAGCATAAATCAAAATTAGATTAAATAAATATTAGAGTTCTTGATAAATGTATTATTGTTATCAATCAATATCAAATTAATTTTCAGTTTATTTGAATGTAAAAAAATCAAATTTTTTTCATGTAAAATCATAGTTTTAATATAAAAAGAATATAAGTTTTAATTATTGAGTAAATTATTTCATAAAATGAATTTATGATTATTTGTTTTATTTTCAAACAAACATTTTCATGTAAATTAACTTTTTTTAAGTATCCAAATAAAATAAATAATTTATAAATATCTTTAGAACTTAAATAGCTATTATTTCAGAAAAACTGATAAACGATAGGTTTGTTTATAATAAAAATAATAATAATAATATAATAGAATATTGATTTTGTTTCTGTCAGAAAGTAATAATAGTGAAATATTTGCTTTATTCTACAGAAAAAAATCTCCTAACTTTTTTTAAGTCTCCAACAAAATAAATAATTTAAAAATATCTTTAGAATTTAAATTATAGCAATTAAAATAGAAAAACTGATAGACGATAGGTTTGTTTATAATTATTATATAATAGAATACTGACTTTATTTCTGTCAGAAAGTAATAATAATTGATTATCTGCTTTATTCTAAGAAAAAATATTAAGAACTTACATCTAATTAAAGGGATAGTTCAATTTTTAAAATAAATTAAAAATAAAGTTCAAAAATTTGCCTTTTATAAATTTTCTTCTACTAAATAATAAAGTAAATAGCATTTTAATTTTGATTAAGTAAAAGATAATTATTAATTGATAACTAAAATTAGACTAGCAAAAACATCAATCAATAATGAGTAAAAACTATGAGATAGTATAAAAAATTCAAAGTAATACCATTTCGCTAAGAAAAAGAAGCGCTACAGAAGATTTAATAGTAAGCTTCAGATAAAATGCTAAGTATTAAATAGAATTTTATGTGAAATTTATTAAAGCTATATTATATATAATGAAATAGTATTCTTAATGACTATGATAAACATTAACAGTTTCTTAATGAGAAATAAGATGATAAATTTAATTATTTAGATCGTTCTAATCAGCAAAAAGCTGAAAGGAGTAATGGAAACCAGACTAATAAATATGATTCTAGCTTAATTGGTAAACATAGATTAGTATTTTCTTTTTAACACTAAATAAAACTATCTTAGATAACCATAACACTGACTTACAAGAATGTGAAGAAACAAATTAAGCAATAAACTCCATCAATAAAACTTTTATTAAGAGTTTTAGTTATATGCAATAAGCAATAGTTGTAGATAGCTAGCAATAATCCAGGACTATAGACCATGCTTAATCACTTCATAGAAGTAATTATTACTATACACTTTTAAAAGCTCTAAATTTCTTTTTAATTAGAACAATAAACTCCTACTAATCCTACTTTGAACTAAAATCTAACATAAAAGCCTCAAAAATAAGACTCACAAAACTCAAAGGAAAAGTACTTGCTGTTAGATTTATCCTTTAATTCTTCTAGTAAATAATTATTTTATTTAACTTCCAACGAATAAAATTGATTAAAATGAAGATAGCTGCTCAGGGGATGAGTGTTAACATGGCGATGAAGAAAATAGCTCACACATTTCTTTTAATAATAAACATGAGAAAGTAGAGCAACTAAATAGTATTCTAAAAAATACTCTAAGAAATTATAGAATGAATGACTCAGATTCTATCAAAAATGGTATATTTTTATTGGAATTTTAAGAAGAATTAGAAATTAGCATTTCTTTGCATTAAATATTTTTAAATTTTTAAAAGAAAGTCAAAACAGCAAAAAAGTGTAATTTGAGTTTTAAACAAACGAAGAATCATAAATCTATTCATCAGGTAGTCAATTACTTATCAAAATTTTTAAAAATTAAAAGACAAAAAATTTCCCCTTACAAAAATTAGGTAAAAAAGCACCGAAATCAATTTTTTAAAGATCAAAAACTCATGAAATTAATCAAAGTAAGAAAAATTAAAGAATTGAATCAAAATAACTTATTTTAATTAACAAGCAAAACTATTTAACATTGTAGATGGATAATGTAATATGGATTATTGTAATATCAGATCAGAAGAATTTATTTAGTCTCTTCTCATTCAAAATCAAGTATTTAGTCCACATTTTTTTGAAAAATTCTTTTTTAGTGAATTGGTAACTAAAATATCTATCACAGGAGAGTAGAAAAAGAGGGTTATTTTTATTACACATAGTTCTTTCTTTGTTCTTAAAAACCTGAATAATTATTAAAACATACAAAAATTTAAAATATCAGAAATTAACAAAATAATAATTCAGAAAGACTTTTAAAATTTATGCTCAATAATTGTGAGCAACTGCTTCTAATTAAACTTGAAAATCAATCATTTTATTGAATTTTTACAATATATTGAAAATGTTTTTTTAATTGTTTTAAAAATGGCTCCTCCTATTATCCAAAAATAGGATAAACTTAAAGGAAAATATGTACCAGTTAATATCAACAACAATACAAAAAATGAATCAAAAATGGAATCCTTTTTGAGTAAATAAAAAAGAGAGTTTTATGTCTAAATCTATTCACTAGTAAATGATACCTAATAGTCTGATTCTTAGATTCTTGGATTGATTTACTTCTTTTCAAACTCTATTTGTTTATCTGCCTTATAGAAAAATTCAGAGCTAAAAAGACTTCATTAAGTTGCTCTATTGCACAGAGACTTTTAAAAAGGACATTTTATCTTCCATTCTCTCAAAAACGCAGAAAATGTTTACCTAATAAAACTTTTGGATAATTGTGATCTTCCACAATTTATTGATTTAATAGAAAAAATGAATATTGAAATCAAATGAATTATTTAATTATATTCTTTCAATGAATTGTTTAATTCATAATTACATGTATAATTTTTCATTCAAAATTGACAAAAAAAGAGCTTTTTTACTATTAATACTAATAGAGAAATACTATTTGCATTTAATTTTAATATTTGAATTTTTGAAATTATTTTGCAAATATTGTTGTATAAAAATCAAAATATCTTTTAAGAAATAAATTGTTAATTTTTCTTAAAAATAATTTTTTTTTGAAAATAAAATGAATCAATAATTTAAAAAAATAAAAATTAAATGCATTTTATGAAATATCGTTCTAAATAAGATTAAAATCCATTTTTTTTTTTTTGAATAAATAATAAAAAGATTTTGTCTCTAAATCTATTTATCAATTAATAACATACAAAGTTTGATCCTTAAATTATTAGATTTATTTAATTTTCTAAACTTTACCTGAATATATGGATTTTATAGAGATTGAAAATCAAGATGGCTTAATCAAGTAGCATTGTTAAGCAAATATTTTTAAAAAGGAAATTTTTTTACCCCAATTTCTCTCATAGAAACCTTGGCAATATTTACCTGTAAGATAATATGATATATTTATATATTTAAAATTTAATGGAAAAAAAGATATTTAAATTGATCAAATTAATAGTTCTTTAAATATCACTTTTAAATAATAATATTTTCAATTAGTAATTTATGTACCAAATTTAAATTTATATTTTATAGATAATAAATATTTTGAAATCACAAACATTTAGATCTAAATATTCACAAGTCTTTTTTACATTATTTAATTTTTATGATCTGAAATTATTTTAATTATCAATATTTTATAAATAGAAATAATAGAAATTAATTTTACACTTTTACATTAACAAAATTTTAAATGTGAGTTTAAAACCTATTTTTAGTATTTCGTATTTTTTGTAAGACAAATTTTATTTGAAGAATTTTAAAATTTTAATAATAAAAAAAAATACAATGATTTTAGGCCAAACATTTCTAAAAATATAAAAAAAATATTTTATTAATTTTATTTTAATCAATGGTGTTAGTTTTTATTAATTATTATTTACTTTGAAAATATGAATTCAGATGGTTTTTTAAGACAAATGAATAAAATGGTTTGAAATAAAAAATAAATAGATAAACTATTTATTAAAGTAATTTTTATTGTTAAAATTTGATACAGTAATAAAGATTAATGTTAATTCATTCAAAAGTGTTTTTAATTAAAGTAACTCGCTGTCAATTATTTTAATCTGATAGATCGAATAAGAAATTATTTTAAAAAAAATGTGTTAAATATCATGGTAACTTAAAATAAAATTACTGCTTTAAAATTCATTGTAATTAATATTAAAAAAAGGTAGATTTTATCATTTTCTAAAAAATTTGAACAATCTTGTTTCTAAAATAAACAGAGGCTTTGTCCGTCTAACTATTTTTTAACACATTTCTGAAAGCTAAAATAAAGAAGAAATTAAAAAAATTAAATAGATTTACCAAAATACTTTTAAAATACAAAAACTGAAATAATTTTATCTACTTAATCAAGACTTTAGATTTTGAAAAGCTACTTATTTGATTTTGAAATAATTTAAAATTGAAAGTTCTATTTTACTTAAAATTTGATTAGAAAAAATATTTATTTATTTATTTTTTTACTTACTGATCTAATTTACGATAAAAACACATTCAATTTAAAGAACGTCAGACAACAACAGAAGGATTTTTTTGATTATGATTTATAATGATACATCACTAATTTTCTTAATTTATGTAATTATTGATCTAGAATAAATTTTTTAATTTATTATACAGCGACTATGTAATTATTATGGGTCATTATAAAAATATCTAGATTCGATTTATATACTTTCTAATTATTGAAAATTAATTAAGAATAAACTAAAAGCTTAAAAGAATCTAATTAAAAAGAATGATTAGAAAGTGTATTTTTGAAGAAGAAAATATACCAAATTAATAGATTGTTGATCTTACATATTCAAAAGCGCATATTGCTTAGACTTCAAAGTATGAAAAATTTCTTTTTGTAAATTTAATTGATCAAGTATTATATTATTAAAAGAAATTATTGGGAAAATTGCGAAGGTTTCTAAAGTTTTTATAAAAAAATTGATTCAATGTTAATTAAGTAAGATACTCGTTTATCTGCAAAGAATTAGCTAAACAACTTAAATTTAGAATAAAAGTAATACTCTCGATTATATGGTAATGAATCAATTAAATATTCTTTATTGGACACTTTTTTAATCTACATTAGATAACTCGAACGCTGAGATACTTGAATATGAAACTAAAGAAAGTGAAAATTCCATAAATGATTTATCAATAAAAACTTATACAACTAATTATTAAATTATGGATAAAAATTTGCAAAAAAAATTAAATTATACTCCTCTATTATAAAAAATAGGTAGTCCTTTATTATTTTTCTTATTTATGATGTTAATTCTTTAAATTAGGCTAATCAATTTCCTGTTCTTAAATAAATGAGAAAGAAGTAGAACCAATATAAAAAGAAGTGTTATTTTTGTTAAATCTACCTTTTAGTTAATCCTGTAAGTAATTATTTTTACTTATGTAATTAAAATGTATTGAAATATATAAAAAGAGACATACTTATTGGATAATAAAGAGCTAGAAAATTAAAACAATCAAGTTTCATTTAATCAAAAAAGTGAAATAACTGAACTTAAATAAACCAAAAATAGAAGACCAAGCATATCTATTTCTATTAAAAAAGGTATTTTATAAACTAAACATTTTTTTTTCTTTCTCCAACTTATTTTAAAATTTTAATATTTTTTTTGGATTAATCTATTTTGAGATCATTTTGATGGTAAATTAAGAAAGAATTAATTAATTAATCAAATCAATTCTGCCATAAATTTGTGTTTATTTTTAATAAAAAGCTGCATGCGTTTATTAAATATAAACTAATTAAATTACCTAAAAAAATTGCATTATTTAATAAAAAGTAGAGTAGAAGAACTAGTCGTATGATTA
The DNA here is from genome assembly GCA_000231825.2 of Tetrahymena elliotti 4EA. Classification (NCBI taxonomy): domain Eukaryota; phylum Ciliophora; class Oligohymenophorea; order Hymenostomatida; family Tetrahymenidae; genus Tetrahymena; species Tetrahymena elliotti. The sequence goes on from JH720332.1 coordinate 432,672, forward strand.
AATTAACATGGACTTTTGTGAAATCTAATAAAAAGAGATTATTTAATATCTTCATTAGAAAGAAACTTAAAGATATGGTGCTCAAAAATAATATTTCTTTAGTGAGTTAGCAATTAAGATATCAAGCTCTGGAGATTAGAAAAAGCGAATTATTTTCATTTCTCACAATTTTTTCTATGTTCTTAAAGACATTTCTAGCTTTAAACATATCTAAAAATTTGAAATATCAGAAATCGATAGAATAATAATAAATTCTTAATATAAAAATGTATGCTCAATTGTTGTGAAAAACACATACTAATTAAATTTAAAAATAAACCACTTTATTGAATTTTTATAATTTCTTCATAAAATTTCTCCAAGTATTTACTAAAAAATGGTCCCATCTAATAACTTAATGTATTGTTAGTAAATATTTGAACAGATAAATAAAATGAATAGTTCAGATCTTAACAAATAAAAAATGGAAACCAAGCAGCGAGAAGAAAAAAAAGAGTTTTATGTGCTAAGCGAGAAAATATCAAATATTGTTTAATAAAATGAATCCCAATTTATAGGATTGATTTCCTTCTATGCAGATAATATTTATCTTACTGAATTAGATGAACATTAGTAATTAAGAAACCCCAAACAAGTAGAATTAATACGCAAAAACATATAAAATGGAAACTTCATCTTTTAATCAAAATTAAATTAAGATGAAATATTTCTAGTTTAACTCGAAGACAGCTAAGACCTCCCACAATTTATATTTTAAATTTAAAATAATTATTATTAAATTAAATGAATAATTATTTTTTTAAATAACATGTATTCATATGTCTTTAAAAAATAAATCACCTTTTCTTTGTGAAATTAAAAGTTTTTTTTCGGATTAGAGAGAAATGTTTCAAGTAAGTTAGCTGGATTTCTTCCTTAATTTTTTTTTACCTCATTCTTTGGTCCATTTAAAAATCTTGTTTGTAAAATTATTGGACTGATTATGGAATAAATCAAATAACTTTATACAATGTTTTAGTAATTGTTTAATTGATATTTTTTTATTTGTTTTTAGTATGTATTAAGTATGCCTTATTTATGGCTCTATGTGATAATATTAAAAGAAAAAGAAAATCTTAGATTTAAGATTATTATTTTTTGTCAAAATTTTAGAAATTTTTAATATTTATTTGTCTTTCTTTCTCATCTTTATATTTCATTTCAAAAAATTAAAATATTCATTTTTTAAACAAAAAATAAATTAATACTCTGTTCTAAATTAAATATAAATAATTAAAAATCTAATTTAATTCAAAAAAGTAATCCATTAAGAAGATACATAAATAAGTTTAAAAATCAAGACAAAAGACAAGATTATTACTTATTTTTGATTTTAAAATAATTAGATATAAATTTTTATTTTTAAAAAAAATAATTTTATCTGAATAATCATTAGATTATTTAAAAATATGCTATATCTGTCATTTCGTCAATTGCATTAGAAGAATAATTAAACTAATTTTTTTACTTTTCTTAGCTTATATCCTAATCTTTATACCTCAATTTCACTAATATTATTCCACCTTTTCAAAAATTAGAAAATAATATGAATTAATATTGAAATAATGAGAGAAATAAAAACTTGAATTAATTAAATCTGAAAATAACATATAAAAATTAATGAATGAGCAAAATAAATAATAAGTAAACCAACCCAAATTCAAATGAGTCAGTCAGTCACTCATAAATTAAGTCTTTATTTATTATATTCATTCTCTTAAAAATCTTAATAGTATTGAAACTCTATTTTTACCTTATTTAAAGTGTCAAAATTTAGAGATTAGAGCATTTTGATAAACCAAATCCTAATCTTTATGCCTCAATTTTGCCAATATTAATAGAACTTTTAAAAAATTAGAAGAATT
>JH720332.1:440076-588546 GCA_000231825.2 Tetrahymena elliotti 4EA
TTTTGAAAATTTGAGATAAATTAAGAACTAAAAAGTCAAAATTTAATAATTTAATAATTTTAAAGAAAAGTTAGTAATTTTACCTCAATTCAATGTCAAGTTGTGACTAAGAACTTAAATCAGAGCTTAGTAACTTTAAATAAGTAAAAATTAAAATATATCTATATCTCTACAGAAATTGAATTACTATTGTGAGAACTGTAAAATAGTTTTTATTTTTTATTAACATTGATTATTTGTTTAGATATTAACTTGAATATTATTTAATTAGCAATTACTATGAAAAATTAGATTAATTTTTTAAAACAAAATTTTTGCAAATTTGATCATAAAATGAATGAATCTGATTATTACTAATGATATTCAAACTACCACTGATTTGCAAAAAGTAGAAGATAACCTAATATTTTTAATTAAAAAATTAAAAAATCAAAAGTAAGGTTGACCACAGCGTTTAATTTGTAATAAATTTTTGTAATTATTTGTCACTCTCTCTATTTAATATGTTCTAATTGTATTTGTAAATCTTAATGGAAGTTAATTTAAAATTAAAACAAAAGTTACAGTTTTTGATTTTTTAAATCATATTATTTATTTGAAGATTTAAATCTCCTATTCCTCATATTTTTCTAAGTGCAAAAATTCAAGTTTAATTTATTTTTTAATTATTATAATCAAATATCAATCAAATTGTATCAATAATAAGAAATTATGTTCAATCAAAACCAATTTTCAAATAGATATGTTCCCTCCAAATTAAGATTAATAAAAAAGTGAAATTCATTGGTAAATAAATATTATTTATCATAAATTAAGTAGAAAATAAATCAAGTAAGTTGATCATTTGAAGTAGTAAAAATGTCAAGTATTGAAAATGAAAATGAAAAATATAAATCCACTCTCAAGGTTAATAAGATTAAATATTTGAATAAAGGTGAGAAAGAATATTTATTAGAGCTAAAATATGTTGATGAGATGGCTAAATCAAGTAACCATAAGCCATTATGCGTTAAACAATGGAACATGCTAAGCCATTTACTTCTGTAGGATCATTACTGTGGAATTGAATTTGAAATCTAAAAAAAGCATTCTGCAACTGTAACTATGGATGAAGATAAGAATAAGGGAGATGAATAATCAACAGAGCAAAAGCTTATCTAGCTTGCAACTGAGAATAATCATGTCATTTTGGATGGTGACGGAGAAATTATAGTAATTAGATTAAATAAATCAGATGCTAACAAGAAAAAAAGAAAGTATCATCTTAAAAATAGACAGAGAAAGTTATGTAAGTAGAAGTAAAAGAAAGAATAAGTGAGTTATATATATGTTGAAGAAAACAGCGATAAGAAGAACAAAGAACTGTTCTAATAATAATCTATAATATATAATAATAATCTTGCATTCCTAAAAGAAAAAGAGAAGATTTTGTTGAAAATTTTTTAGAATCTTAATAATTTGAATTAAAAAAATTAGTGAGAACTTAGAAGAAGTTAAATTGATGTTTGTATCTCAGAAATATTAGTAATAGCAGGTATAAGAAAGAGTTTAAAGTTTAAACAAATAATATTTACTATTATCTCAGGTATCAATCAACTGATTCTATCAAAAGATGATGTAAATTTCATTATTTAAATTATTATTAGTAAAAGATAATAGAATAGCAAAAGTAAGCTTATAAATCAAAATAATACTTTCGATGATTAGAAGGAGAAAAAATTAAATAAACAACAAAAAGAAACAATAACGATGATGAGTTAGAAGACAGAGATACCTTTCAATTTCCAGATATTAAAAGCTCAGACGATGAAGAAAAACGAAAAATTTTAGGAAAGGAACTAAAAAATCAATTCCTAAATCTTAGTTAGCAAAAAAAGTTATGTTTAAAAATCTTGATTGATTTTATTTGTATTGTGGTTATGGTTGTATTATTGTAAATTTTATTAAATTACCATTTTAACTGAAACAAAACAAAATATTTGAATTTTTTCTTTAATTTTGAAAACAAAATTAAAAATGTAAAAAATAATCATTTTAATTTTTTGATTATTAGAGGTATCTTTAAATTATTTGTCAATAAGTTAGTTTTTGTAAAAAAATCAAAATTTAATAATTAATGGATTTATGAACAGTGAAATTTATTCGGCATTCAGAATTTATCGTAACTCTAATTTGTCTAATTTGAAAAGGGTTTTATTTATTTCTTCTGAAAAATATTAGTTAATAAACAGGAAATTGAAATCGTTTAAAAATATTTTTTCTCTTTAAAAAATAAGAGAAAATTATTTTTTTAATATTAACTAAGCCCAAGCTAGAGCTTTTATTCTTGCGGTAAAATAATTTATTTAAATTCCATTTTAAAGATATAATAAATACTATTTTAGATGATCATAACGCTGATTTTCGAGTAGATCATGAAACAAAAGGACCAATAAACTCCATAAACAAAGCCTTTGTTAAAAGTTTTACTCATCATTCTTAAAAAAAAAATACACTCAAGGATGACCAGTAATTATTTAAGATTAATGTTATTCCCCAATTAGATGAAAGTACTCTTTATTTTAGATTATTTTTTATATTTACTATATTACTTTGAATTAGATAGTTTAACTCCTACTTAGTCTGCCTCTTACATACATTAAAATTTAAAATCAGAAGGATCAGTACCAAACCAAAGTGAAAAAAACTTTTTCTTAGGCTTACCAGTAAATGTATCTAGTAAATAACTATTTCAATTGTCTATAAAAAGTAAAATTAATTTTTTTAAAATTTAGATAGTTGTTCAATAGAGGAGCTTTAGAATTAAGATGAAAAATTTTAAAATGCTTCTCTAAACACAAAGAATTAGAAAATAGAGCATCTAAACGGGATTCTAAAAACTTCTCAAAATTGCAAAATTAAAACCTCAGACTCTAGTAAAAATGGTAAGTTTCTATCCATTTGTTTTAATTTTGATTAAACAAATATTTTAACATAATATTATTTTATAAAAGAACTCCTCCATCCTTCAAAAAGAGTATAATTTGAGTCCGAAAATGAAGAAAAAATGATCAAATCAGGTAATTATTTAACTATTTTCTATTTATTTATATAATTTAATAAAAATCAAAAGACTCAAACTATAACCTTGAGAAAGACTTTGATTAAAATGCAATCAAATCAATTCTGAAAAGTTCGAAAACAATACTATTCAATTAAAGAAAAGAAAAAATTAAATCAAATCAAAGTAACCTATTTTAATTAAAAGGAAAATAAGATAACCAAGAAGATGAATAGTTCAACATGGACTATTCTAATATCAAATCAGACAAATTAGTTTAATATTTAATAAGTAGAGATGATTAAAGTTTAAACTGTAATGAAAAATATTTTTTCAGTGAGTTGGTAACTAAAATATCTAGCACAGGAGAGAGAAAAGAAAAGATTATTTTCATTACACATAAATCTTTCTATGTTCTTTAAGACCTTGATAGCTCTTCACATATACAAAAATTTAAGATTTCTGATATTAATAAAATAATAATCCAAAAAGAATAATAAAATGTATGCTCAATTATCATCAACAAATGCTTCTAATTAAACTTGCAAATTAACCATTTTATTGAGTTTTTTTTATTCATTAAATCAATTTTTATAAATATTATAAAAATAACTCCTCCAATAGTTTAGTAATACAGTTAATAATCAAAATATCTACTTAAAATTTTCAACACTAATAGAAATGAATCAAAAATGGAAACCTCCATAATGAAACAAAAAAAAGAGTTTAATGTAGAAACCTTTTAATTTGTTAACAATATCTAATAATAACAAGTTCTTGGAAGAATTAAATTCTTTTCTAACTGTATTTATTTATCTACCTAAGAAAAAGAGTCCTAATTAAAAAGGTTTGATCAACTAGAACTATTGTGCAGAGACTTTTAAAAAGGAAACTTTGTATTCAAATCTCTTAAAAATGCTGACATTATTTACCTTATAAAGCTATCTGAAGATTGCGATCTTCCATATTTTATCGATTTATTAGAATAATCAAATATTTAAATTAAATGATATTCATTCATAATTTATATTCAATCTTAAATTTTATTATTTTGTATTCAGTTATTAATTAAAATACCTTCATTCAACAAATGATAAATATTTGATATAATAAAGTTTATTATCTCGTCAATAAATATTATTATATTAAATTATGGTTTTTTGTCCATTGTTTAATTTTGATCTAAAAGGATAGATATTAGTCTTTATTTTAAATTAAATTGTTTAAAGAAGGAATTTATAATACGTAAAATTTAGATATATTTATTATTCACTATATTTTTATTTAAGAAATTTGAACTCAATTAATTACAAAAACCCTTATTATCTTTTTTTTCATAACATTAAAAAGTTTTTCTGATTTAAAAAGCAAATATTAAATTGAGTCATTATTACTTCAAAAATTTGAATTTATCTTAGATAAAAATAAAATATATTTTTAATTTGCTAGATTAAATAAATAAGTAAATATTATAATATTTTTAAGTTAATGAAAAAACAAATTTACTCTTCAAAATTGAATAAAAAGGATATTTAATAAATAACTGATAAAAAAAATTGGGGTCGTCCGAGAATCGAACCCGGGACCTCTCGTACCCTAAACGAGAATCATGCCACTAGACCAACAACCCTTAATCAATAGTTAAAGTATAATTATAACTATTCAGTTTAATTTTTAATATATTATATAATCTTTATTTTTAATTAAATATAGATACAATTTACAAAAATCATTTGACTAATTTTCCTAAGCAATTAACAGTTTTCAAAAAAATAAGTATCAATAAAATAAAAGTAATAACGCTTTCATTAATTTAGCATTTAAAAAACTCATAAATTTGTTCTTTAGTAAGAAATAAGTATTTCAAAAAATAAATGATAAGTAAACTAATCTTTTTATTTTGAATAGCTTGAATCTTAATCTTTATTTTTTAATTTGAGTAACATTATAACACCTTTTTAGCAATTATAAAAAATGTAAAATATTAAATCAACAAAAAAAGTGAAATAATTAAATAGCAATAAAAAATGAATCTAACTATAAATAAATTATTTAGTTAATCACTCAATAATCTCTCATAAATAAAACCTTTATCAAAAATTTATAATCAAAATTGAAAAGCTATTTTACTCCATGTTCAGATTCAACGTTTAGAGATTATAGCATTTTGTTAAACTAGATCCTAATCCTTCTACACCTATTTCGCCAATTTTATTTCCACTTAAAAAATATAAAACATTTCATGGGGAGATATTTAAAATAATAAAAAAATATATAAATAAATTTGCTTGAAATCTCATAAAACAAATATAAATTCGTGAATGAACTAAAGAAATTTCAAGTAAACCCAAATAAATTCATAAGTGAGTTGCTCATAAATTGAATTATTGTTTATTGAGGAATGCATAAATAATATTAACCTTAGTTAAAGAGTCAAATTTTTGAGATTTATGTATTGTGCTAAGCTATGTCCTAATCCTTATGCTCCTATTTCACTAATATTATTCCAACTTTTATTAAATAATAAAAAATTATTTAATATTTAATAAAGAAAGTAAAAAAATGTTAATTAATTTAGAAAAAAACTAATATTAAATAATGAATGAGCCAAAAAATATCAAATAACCCAAAACAATTATTAAGCCACCATTTATTCTTAAACTAAATTCTTAATTTATTCCTAAATGTAAAATAATATTGAAAAACTAGATTTACATGAGTTTAAGAGCCAAAGTTTAGAGATTAGAGCATTATGCTAAACCAACTCCTAATCCTTATATACCCATATTGCCAACAAAATTCCGACTTTAAAAAAATAAAAAAATTGAATAAAGAAATATTGAAATGTGATAAGAAAATAAAAATGAATGATAAAATGAATATCAAATAAATTTTTTAGTGAGCAGCTCTCAAAGTTTATTTGTTTAAAAATGATAATCAATATTAAAAAACTATTTTACCTTAGATCAAGAGCAAAATTTTAAAGATTAGAGCATTGTGATAAGCCAGATCCTAATTTTTATGTACCATTTTCACCAATACTATTCCAACTTTTAAAAATTAAAAAATATAAAATAGTAAATATTGAAAAAGAGAGAAAAATAAAAACAAGAATTTAATTTGAAAACAACAGATAAAAATTAATGAACTAATGAATCAAATATTAAGTAAAGGCAAATAAATTAATTTGTCCATAGCTCATAAATTAAAGTTTTATTTTATTCAAAAATATTTAATTAATATTGAAAAACTGTTTTTACCCAAGATCAAGAGTCAATGTTTAAAGATTAGAACATTGTACTATGCCAGATATTAATCCTTCTATGCCCTTTCCATCAAAATTATTCCATCTTTTAAAAAATTATAAATATTTTAATATTAAAGACAAAAAGAAAAAAAAGTGAATTAAATTAGTAAATGAATGAGTAAAACAAATATTAAGATATTAATTAGTTTGTCAGTGCTCATAAATTAAAGCCTTTATTTATTCATAATGCATAAATAATATTGAAAAACTATTTTACGCAAGGCTAAGATTCAAAGTTTAGAGATTAGAGCAATTCGATAAGCCACATCCTAATCCTTAGAGACCAATTTCACCAATTCGACTACTACTTTTAAAAAATAAAAGAAATATAAAACAATGAATCAAGGTCTACAGAATGAATGAAATTTAAAAAGAAAAAATATGAATTAAGTTTGTAAACAATACAAAAATTCAAGTAATCCCAATTAAATTATTTAGTCAGTTGCTCATTAGTGAAATTAATTATTTCTTATATTATTTATACTTAGAATACCAAATTTACCTTAACAAAAGAGTCAAATTTTAGAGATTAGAGCATTTTGCTAAATGATTTGCTAATGTTTATGTACTGAAATCATCTATACTATGCTTACTTTTAAATAAAAATTTTAAATAAGAACAAAAAATTATTGAAAGAATGAGAAATAGAAAAAGTGTAAATTAAATTTTAAAATAACAAATAAAAATTAATTAATGAGCCAAAAAAATATCAAGTAAACCTAAAAAAATAATTCAGTTAGTCAATCAGTGGCTAAGAAATTAATTTATTTAAAAACATTTTTATCTGAATTTAAGAATCAAAGTTTAGAGATTAGATTATTTTAAAGGAGAATGAATTAAATTACCTAAAATCAACAGATAGGATTGAATTTTATGATAAATCAGAGGTTAGAAACTTTTTATATATAAATGATAAAATATATATTAGACTCAAAAAAAGTTCTTGTACATCTAGGAGAAATGTAAAACATTTTATGTTTTATGTTGACATTAATTTATTTTCTTTTTTTGAATCAGAAATTATGTAGAATTTTTATTAATTAAAGAATTAAAGATGAATGTGAAGAAATAAATATAAAAATATGAAAAAAGATACTTTAATAAGAAACAAACAAATTAAATTCTTTATTCTTTTAAATAAGATTTTATACATACTCATTATTATAGTCCTAGAAATCAAAAAATTTTTTAAGGGTAAGCTAAGAAGAGCTAAAATATAGATTTAAAGATACCCTTCAAATTAAAAGTTTTTACTGATTGAGCCAGACCCTGTATTATACTATATATATTGATGCTTTACATATTTTTTGATAATAGCAAAAATACTTTAAAGATAATAAAATTAGTTATTGCTTATATTATTGCCATGTTTTTTTTTGAATTATTCTGATTACTGCTTTGATTAAAATTGAAAAAAATGACTGCGATTTTCTTTAATCTTATATTTTCCTTTATCAAAAATCATTCTGAAAAGAAGAGAAAAATAAATTAAGATTAAAAGAAGCTAATCAATATAATTTAGTGATTGTTATTTTGTAAATAAAAATCGATTATTTTAACATAAATTTTAAGTCACCCTTCCCTTCTCCATTAAATTAAGCCCCCTTATTTGTTTTGATAAATTAGAAAATAAAAATTGATTTCTATTTTATTTATAATTTTAAGTTTTTAATTTGCTTTATCTGAATATGAAAGCTTTGGAATTATAATAAACAGAAAAGAAAGCTATAAATAGGATATTAATTTTGATTTTGATAAAATATAAATTATTTAATTCTGATAAAGATTATCTGATTTACACTTTTTTATTAGATCATAAAATATAATGAATCATATTTACAATTGAATTCTATTAGACTTTGTAAATTTAAAATTTTATTTTATTTTTTTGTAAGATCAAGAGAGTACTACTAAAAATTTAAACAAAACCAATATGGCAAGATGGAAAGCATTTAAAAATACATTCATAATTTTTTATTTAGAATTGTTTATTAATAAAACTTATCTTAACATTCATTCATTGTGATATTTATTGGGTTTCTTAAAATTATTTTTAAAGTTGAGCTAGCAAATATTTATTTTTTATTTTCAGCTAATTGATAATTAAAGTTGTAAAAATAATTAAAAGTGTGAAAAAAGATCATTATTTTCTTATTAATTTTTGTTTAAACAAAACAATAAATAATTTGGTTTTATGATTTCAATTTATTTTCTTTTCTTAAATTAGGCATTACTATGAAAAATGATAGAATTACTATTAAGAGTTTTTTCTAAAATATTTATCAAATTTTTGAAACAATAATTTAGTTTAATAAATAGTGATTTGTCTAAAATATTTAAAATAGTTGCTAAAAATTTCAAATATATTTTAAAAACAGTGTTCTATTTCCAATTATAAACACTGATTAAGAATTCAAAGCTTTTATTCCTTTTGTAAAAAATTCAAGTTTAATTTTGCATTAGAAAAAATTTGAATGTTTCTATAATTAAAACACTTGATAGATCTTATTTTACAAAACCATATCTTTTAATATTAGAATATTTTAAAAATATTAAGCTCATAATTCATAAAAATACAATTGACTATTTGTTTGGTGATTAAAATGGGTAGGGTAACATTTATTAGAAGAGTGAATATTAGATTTCAGTAAACATTATTATCAAATTGATATTCACCTAAATATATTAGTTCTTCTAATAAATGCTACCCTACCTTAAACAGAGTTTTTACCTATTTGACAAATTTAACTCGAAGATTTTTTATTAGTATAAATAAATAGATAATTTGTGATAAATATTTTGAAATATGTTTCAATTAGAATCTGCATAATATTTAATATTTTGTTAATTTTAAAATTGTTTGTTAAAACTTTTATAAAGACGCAGGTGTCATTATTTTTATACTTATCAGAATAAATTATTATTCGATGCAAGTGTACAATTAGAAGGTAATATTTAAAAAATGAAAGAAAGTAAAAAACTAATTGCAATCGAATAAAGTATTCTTTGTTGAAAAAAGTATAATCTAAGAGACTACTCTGAATTTGAAGATAGGATTTTAACAAAAACAATAAAATATTTTTTATTAAAGTCATTTAAAGAAGTATTTTTTTATCTTTTATTCCAAAAAAATCATCTTAAAATAAACTCCAAAATTAGTTTTTACTCATAATTGAAAGTAAATTTTTATAAAAATAAAAGTGCAGAGTATATCTTATCTTGAAATAGTAATTTTTTTATTTGACTTTGCTTTAATCTTAATATGTATTAACTATTTTCTTGTTATTTCTAATAATAAAAGTTTGATTAAAAATCAATTTAGAAAAGGTTGAATGAAAGAAGGTTTAACAATATTAACAGCAACTTAATCATTATTAGATTTTATTAGAACAAAAATAAAAATTTAAAACCCTTTCAATGTCAGGAAAATTGTATTCTCTATTAGGCTAATTTAATGTAATAACATTTCTAACCATTTATTCAAGTATTATTAGTTTGAAATAATGTATTTGTTAAATTCCTACAAAATCCTAAATATTCTTTTTTTGGTAATTATTATAAATAAATGTTAATATTAGTTTATTACTGAACTAATTTATCAAGAAATTAATAAATTTTTAATAATGCTAAATAAGTAAGATTGATGATTGCTTTAATTTTTACTAGCTAAGTTTTAATTTACTGCTAATTATCTTAACTATTTAATTAGGCCTAGTAAATCTATTATCAATATTATTTATTAATTATCTAAATTTAAGTTAAAAAATATTAAAAAATGAGTAGCGAGAATATAACTTTAAAAACTACTATTTAAAATAATTCTCCACATCTTAATGGTGCTAAGATTACACTATAACAAAAAAAGTACTACACAAGAAGCTCATCGTAAAAAAACACAATGCTTTGCATATATTTCATGATTTGTTATTTATAAAAATAAGTGTTTAAACTGAAATGATTGGAAGTGTTCAACCTCAAATTCAGAAATTTGATTCTATTAAAAAATAAGAAACCTGTCCTAAGAATTAAAACTATCATGAGAATGATGATTTAATGACTAATGCTATTATTGATAGTAGTTAAGATGCTTTTAATTCAATTAATAGCTTTGCGTACAAAAGTTTTGCTCCTGAATAATCTTAAGTAGAAGATGCTATTATCTAATAAGAATTTCCTTCAAAAAGCTTTACTTAATCATCTGGAAGTAATAACTATTTGAAGCATATTTTATGAATCTTAGTAATATATTATTTAGTTTAAAAGAATTCAAATAATAAAGATAAAGGTCTATTGCTCCATATACATATTAAATAATCAAGTAAATAATATTAACTTTATTCTTTATTTAGAAAACTTTTATATAAAGGAAGTAGTTGCTATAAGGATGAAGATTAAAACAGTTAAGTTAGTTCACCAAATGCAAATTCTCTTCAAAGCGAGATTAGTTCAATACAAAGCTCTCCTAGTAAAAGAGTAACTTTTTCAGATTTTATGTCAGAAAGTAACTTATTAAAATGATTTTTGTTGTTTTGGAGACTTTTAATATTCAAAAATATTTAATCCTTGTTTTCTTTAAAAAGGTCCATTTTACAGCAATAACAGCTAAAATAAAAAAAATAAGTCATTCTTTTTTGGGTCTTAATAAGAGTCAATTATTAAAGCAGGTAATCTTGCTTTTTAGTCTTTTTTTATTTAAATTAATCAAAATAATTATTTTAGATTATAAGCATTAACTTTCTCATTAGTAAACTAAAATTCATTTTTAGTCAATATTAAAAAGATCTTCAACAAGTGATTATAGATAAGGTAAAAATATTTAGATAAGTCATTAAAACTTATTTTACAAATTTATTAGAGTAAAAGTAGTCTTAAAATGATTTTCAAACAAACGAATTTAACATGGATTTCTGTTGTGTGAAAAATGATGATTTTGTTCAATCATTAATTGAAAATGAAATAAATACTTCCAATTTACAAGATGAATATTTTTTCAGTGAGAAGGTAACTAGAATATCAAATTCTGGAGAGGAAAAGGAAAGAATAATTTTAATTACGCATAATTCCTTTTATGTTTTATAAGATATTTAAAATTACAAGCATATAAAAAGATTTGAAATAAAAGAAATCAATAAAATAATAATTACTTCTACATAAAAAAATTAATGCTCTCTTTTAGTGAGAAAAACATATTAACTAAATTTGTAGATAAAACATTTCTATGAATTTATTTAATTCATTCAAAGTATTTTTAAACACTTTTTAAAAGCTTACATCCCAATTATCTAAAGCTAGAATAGAGTAAAAAAAGAATAACCAGAAATAAATACACCTAATAAAAATTAAACTAAAATAGAATACTTTTTGGCCACAATAAGAAAAGAATATCATGTATAAATAGAGAAAATCATGAATAATCGTTCAAAAGACTAAGTGAAAATATAAGGATTACTTTATTTCTTTTCAAATTGTATTTGCATTAATGAATTAAAGAACTAATAATTAAATAAACTCACCTAAGTAGATTTAATAAATACAAACTAATAAGAAAAAAGTTTTATCTTTCAATCTCAAAAAAATTCAGAAGTTATTTATGAAATAAGACTCTTAGATAATGAAGATTTCCCATTTTTTGCTAATCAAATATATAAGTTTTATAGTGAAAAAATGCAAAATAAATAACAAATTTAAATTAAGTGAAATTAAGTTGTTCTTCTATTATATTCGTTTTCATAATTTTATTTTTATTTTACTTACTAAACAGAAATTTATTACAAGCCTAATAATTATATTAACATCCATCAATTAAATTAATTGTAAATATTCTTTACTCCATAATAAATATATCTAAAAGAATTAGAAATAATATCACATAGGTAAATAAAAAACCTAATATAATTATTTTAATATATTTTTCTTTTAATAAATGTAATACATACTGAAATATTTGATAGAATTAGTATGTATTTTTTCTAAAGTTATTAAAAATAAAAACTATTTGATTAAAATTATAGAATCCAAAAATAATATATAAAAATGCTATTTTTATTCTTAGTTTATCAGAATATGAAGACTTAAATAGACTTGCTTAGGTAAAATTATCACAATTTGACTTATTAAGAAGAATTATTTTGCTAAAATCTCTAAAAAATCCTGATAGTTTATATGTTGTAAAGCTTTCAGACCAATAGAAATTTAGTTAATTTATTCAAAAAGTCAATAATTTAAAATATAAATAAAATAAAGAGTTTTTTTAATTATTGTTGTAAAGAGTCTTTTTTATATTTCAATTTATTAATAAGGGTAGTATATAATTAAAATTATCATTCACACCAAACTTCATTTTATGATTGCTGAATAATTATTACCATATATATTTTATTTATTATCACTTATTTTCATGTAATAAAAAGCAGAATTCAAAATAAAATAAAAAAAATTATCTTTAAATAAGATAAAATTTCATTTAACAAACATTAACCTTAATTTCTAATTTGTATTCTGTTTAAATTTTAAGAAAATAATAAAAATAATGCTAATAAAAGACATAAAATATTTTACAAGTCTCCCTCATGTACTCCAAATTTTTTAGAGTCGAAAAGAAATTTTAAAAATTGTTTATTAAAAGTTGCTAAGCTCTAATTTATCTTCATTTTTAATCCTAGATGTGGATTTGAGGTAATTTAATTCCTTCTTTTTTTAAAAAATTCAATTTCTGTATTTCAAATTCAGGTTAAGATAGTTTTTAAAAGATTAATTAACCACATTTGAATAAAGATTTTTATTAAATAGCAATTGACTAATAATATTATTTTAGTTTAGTTTACTTGATATTTTTTTTGGATCAATATTAATTTAAATTTTGTATTAAAATTTAATTCATTTTCTCATTCTTAATATTTATTTTTATAATTTTAAAAGTAGAAATAAAATTGGTGAAATGGGCACATAAGGATTAGAATCTGGCTTAACACAATGTTTTAATCTCTAATCTTTGACTCTTAATCTCAGGTAAAAATATTTTTTCATTTTAGAATAAAAAAAGACTTTATTTTAATGATAGAATGTATGATATTAATTATTTTATTATAATTAGTTTTTTCAGATTATTCATTTTTATCTTTTTATTATTCTTTCAATATTTTTTTATTTAAAATTTTTTATATTTTTTTAAAGTTCAAATAATATTAATGGAATAAGCGTATAAGGATTAGGATCTGATTCATCAAAATGTTCTAATATCTAAACTTTGTCACTTAATCTAGAGTAAAAATAGTTTTCAATACCAATTATGCTTTTATCACAAAAATAAATTTAATTATGAGTGAAGTGACTTACTTATTTATTTGGGTTTATTTGATTTTTAGATCATTCATTCATTTATTTTTATTTGTTTTTTTAAATCTAATTAGCATTTTTAAGTATTCTCATTTACTTTATTCATTTTTATTTTTATAATTTTTTCCAAGTTGGAATAATATAGGTGATAATGGCTCATAAGGATTAGGATTTAGCTTAGCACAATGTCCTTATCTTTAAAATCTGACTCTTTACCTCAAGTAAAATATTTTTTTCAATATTAATAAATACTTTCTTTAATTTACGAGTGGCTAGCTGAATAACTTATTTACTTGTATTTTACTTGAAATTTGCTCATTCATTTTTATTTGTTGCTTTCAAATTTAATTCCAAAATTTAGATTTTTCTTACTCTTTAAATATTTCTTTAATTTTTATTTAAATTTTTATCATTTTTTAAAAGTGGAAATAATATAGTTAGGGGCTTAAGGATTAGCATCTAGCTTAGCAAAATTCTCTAATCTCTAAATTTTAACTCTTGATTTAAAGTAAATAAAAGTTTTTCAATTCATTGATAATTCATATTTTTTTATTTTCGAAAGTTCTAATAATATAGATGAAATGGGGGCATAGGGATTAGGATCTGGTTTATAAAAATGCTCTAACCTCAAAACTTTATCACTTAACCTGGAGTAAAAGTATTTTTCAAAATATTTTCTCATTTTTTTGATAAAAAATGATTTGATTATTATGATTTTTAAAAAGTAAAAATAATATTTTTGAAAAGGGAATATAAGGATTAGGATCTAGCTTAGCAAAATGTTCTAATCTCTAAGCTTTAAATCTTTATCTAAGGTAAAAATAGTTTTTAAATAAATATTATGCATTTTTGAGATGAGAATTCATTTATTTCTATTAACTTAATATTTGCTTGTCTAATTGATTCATTTTTTTCAAATTTAATTTGCATACCATAAATCCTCATTAATTAAGGCCACCTCTCTCCCCTTCTTGGTTTTTACCCTTAAAAAGTGGTCTTATTCGTAATTTTAATAAAAAGAGACCATAATATAAAATGGCTTAATTAATGAAGATTTACAGTATTTATGTTTTTCTCATTATCATTTGTTTGTTTATCTATAAGTTGGAATAATATTGGTGATATAGGTACACAAGGATTAGGATTAGAATTAGGAAAATGCTCTAATCTGTAAAATTTGAATTTTAACCTTGAGTAAAAATAGTTTTTAAATTGATAAAATTATTTTCTTGATATTTAACTTATTAATTTATTCATTTTTATTTGTTATTTTCTATTTTAATTTTCTTTAATTTGCTTTTTTTTCTTTTCTTTTTCTCACTTTTTTAATGTTTTTGATCATTTTTATAAAAGTAGAAATAATATTGGCGAAATGGGCATAATAGGATTTGGATCTGGTTTATCTAAATCCTCTAAGCTCTAAAATTTGACTCTGAGTCTCTTGTAAAAATAGTTTTTCTATTTGAATTTTGAATTTTTTTAATAAAGAAAGATTTTATTTTAATTAGTGGATGATTGGTTTATTTATTTTTGTTTATTTGATATTTGGATCAATCATTTATTTATTTTAATTAGTAGTTTTCAAGCTTAATTCAATTTTTTATCTTTTTCTCGTCCTTTTAATATTTTTGTAATTTTTTCTAAGTCAGAATAACATTAATGAAATGGGTGCTTAAGGATTAGGATCTGGCTTAGCAAAATGCTCTAATCTCTAAATTTTGAATTTTAACTTCTAGTAAAAATAGATTATTCACTGTTTCTTTATTCATTATTTTATATTTTAAAAGTGCAAACTAAATTGGAGATCTAGGGGCATAAAGATTGAGGTATTAATTAGCAAAATGTTCTAATCTCTAAAGCTTGACTATTTACCTTAGGTAAAAATATTTTTCAATGTATTTTTGAGTAAATAAAATCATAAATTGATTGTGTGACATATAATTTATTTAGGTTTACTTGAAATTTGTTTGGCTCATTCTTTAATTTTTATTTTTTGTCATATTTTTATATTTCAATATTTTTTTTTCTTTGCTTAACGAATATTTATGTTTTTATAATTTTTTAAAAGTTAGAATAATTTTGGTGACTCAATAGTATCTGGTTAATCGAAATGCTCTTCTCTATAAACTTCAACTCTTGACAGAGAATGTAACACCCACCATTAATTGTTACCCCGAATTAACCTTATGGTTAATTCGGGGTAACAATTAATGGTGGGTGTTACATTCTCTCTTGACCTCTAGTAAAAATAGTTTTCCAACATTTATTTGCATTCCTTAATAAATAAAGATATAAATTGAGCGAGTGTATGGAGTGAGTGATATACTGAATAATTATTTTGTTTTATCTAATATTTTTTTAGTTCATACATTTTTATTTGTTATTTTCTAAAACAATTAAATTATTTTTCTTTTCTTATTCTTTTAATATTTAATATCTTTATAATTTTTTAGAAGTGATATCGAAAAAATAGGTGACAAGAATTAGCTTCTGATTTAGTAAAATGCTCTAGTCTCTAAAATTTGACTATTTATCTTATGTAAAAATAGTTTTTCTTTTAGAATTATCCATTTATATAAGTAGATATTTTAGTTAAGAAAATGCTAGCTGACAACTTATTTTAGGTTTTCATAATATTTTTTTAGTTAACAGATAAATATTTATTTGTTGTTTTCAAAAAAATGTCACATTTTGATCTTTTCTCATTTTTTAATATTTCTTTATTATTTTTTAAAAGTTTAAATAAGATTGGTGATATGGGTTTATAGGGGTTAGGATTTAGTTTAGTAAAATACTCTAATCTCTAAACTTTAGCCCTCTACCTGAAGTAAAAAATATTTTTCAAAATTAGTTATGCATTTTAGAATAAAAAAATTTTATTTCATGCAACAATTATGACTGAGTACTTTGTTTATCTTTCTCTCTTTCAATATTTTTTTATTAAATATTTTATATTTTTATAATTTCCTAAAAGAGGCAATAATATTTATGAAATGGGTGCAAAGTAATAGGATCTGTCTTAGGATACTGCTCTAATCTTTAAACTTTGACTGTTTACCTTACTTAAAAATAGTGTTTCAATATTGCTTATTCATTTTTTAATAATAAAGACTTTAGTTTAAGAGTAACTGGCTGAGTAAATAAATAGGGCCTACTAAAACTTTAAATCATTTATTTATATGATGCTTTCAAATTTTATTTACATTTTTATCTTTTTCTTATTCATTCAACATTTTTATATTTATTAAATGTAATAAATATTATTAAAATTTTTTAAAAGTAAAAATAAAATTGGAGAAATAGGTGCTTAAGGATTAGGATTAGGCATATCAAAATATTCTAATCTCTAAATTTTGACTCTTAACCTTGAGTAAAAATAATTTTTTGATATTAATTATTTCATTTTTGAATAAATAATCAATTTAATTTATGAAAGACTGCAAGATTAATTTATTTGATTTAAATATGTAAAAGAATAAGCATGTTTGAGTATTATAATTACATTTAATATTTTACTAAAAATCATATCTTTTTTAAGATATTTAGTAGACTGATTGATTGATTTTTATGTATCTTCAAATTTAATTCACATTAAAAACTTTTTCTTTTTTTTTTCAATATTTTTTTACAGTATTTTATATTCATATCATTTTTTTAAAAGAGGCAATAATATTTATTCATACATACATGTAATCGCGCGTTGATATGCACTTAGAATACATCTTAATTTTATATTTATTATACGTTTTGGGATTTCATAAATAAAAATTGATTATAATAAAATAAATTTTAAGAGAACCTCCTTTCCCCTTTATATTCACCTTCCTTCCTTATTTATTTATTTTGATAAATTAGAAAATTAAAATTGCTTTCTATTTATTTAAAATTTTAGGTTTTTGCTTTGCTTTATAATTGTGAAAGCTTTGGAATTATAATAAATAGTAAAGATAATTAAAAGCTATAAATAGCATAATAATTTTGATTTGATTAAATAAAAATTATTTAATTCTGATAAATATTATCAGATTTACTCTTTTTTATTAGATCATAAAATATACTGAATCATATTTGCAACTTAATTAATTCTATTCCACTTTGTAAATTTTAACTTTTATTTTGTTTATTTTTTAATATCAAGAGAGTACTACTAATATTATAAAAATATATAATAGTTTATAAGAATCAGCATAATATTTAAATATTTTATTCTAATTTTTAAACATTCTTACATATTGGATTAAGAATAAATTATTTTTAAATGCTTTTGATAGCATAAGTGCCAATAAGGAAAATATATTGAAAAAATGAAAGAAAAAACAATCACAATTTAATAAATTATTCTTTATTGAAAAAAGTTTAATCTAATAGGCTACTCTGAATTTGGAGATTTTATTTTAACTAAAACAATAAAATATTTTTCATGAAAATAATTCAAACAAATATTTTTTTATCTTTTATTAGTAAAAATCATCTTAAAATAAAAATTAGTCTTTAATCATAATCTAAAAGGAAATTTAAAAGCAAAAGAGTAGAGCATATCTTATCTTGAAATAAATAAATAAAGTATGCTTTAATCTCTATATGTATTAGTGACTTTCTTGTTTTTTCTAATAATAAAAGTTTGGTTAAAAAATCAGATTAGGAAAGAATGAAAGAGCATTAAGCTTTTTAACAAGCAAATTAATCAAAAAAAGATATAGTTAATAATTATTAGATTTTATTAGTTTTGTCATTACAATATTAAACAAAAAAAAAATGGAAAATTCTCATAATATCAAGATAATTGTATTCATTACCAAGTTAATTTAATATTATAAGATTTCTAACCATTTATTCAAGTATTTTTAGTTTGAAGTAATGGTTTTTTTAATTCCTAAAAAAGCTTAAATATTACCTTTTTGGTAATTATTAGAAATAAATGTTTATGTTAGTTTTTTACTGAACTAATTTATCAAGAAATTAATAAATTTCTAATATTGCTAAATACGTAAGATTGGCGATTGTTGTATTTATTACTAGTTAAGTTTTAATTTACTGCTAATTATCTTAACTATTTAATTAGGCCTAGTAAATCTATTATCAATATTATTTATTAATTATCTAAATTTAAGTTAAAAAATATTAAAAAATGAGTAGCGAGAATATAACTTTAAAAACTACTATTTAAAATAATTCTCCACATCTTAATGGTGCTAAGATTACACTATAACAAAAAAAGTACTACACAAGAAGCTCATCGTAAAAAAACACAATGCTTTGCATATATTTCATGATTTGTTATTTATAAAAATAAGTGTTTAAACTGAAATGATTGGAAGTGTTCAACCTCAAATTCAGAAATTTGATTCTATTAAAAAATAAGAAACCTGTCCTAAGAATTAAAACTATCATGAGAATGATGATTTAATGACTAATGCTATTATTGATAGTAGTTAAGATGCTTTTAATTCAATTAATAGCTTTGCGTACAAAAGTTTTGCTCCTGAATAATCTTAAGTAGAAGATGCTATTATCTAATAAGAATTTCCTTCAAAAAGCTTTACTTAATCATCTGGAAGTAATAACTATTTGAAGCATATTTTATGAATCTTAGTAATATATTATTTAGTTTAAAAGAATTCAAATAATAAAGATAAAGGTCTATTGCTCCATATACATATTAAATAATCAAGTAAATAATATTAACTTTATTCTTTATTTAGAAAACTTTTATATAAAGGAAGTAGTTGCTATAAGGATGAAGATTAAAACAGTTAAGTTAGTTCACCAAATGCAAATTCTCTTCAAAGCGAGATTAGTTCAATACAAAGCTCTCCTAGTAAAAGAGTAACTTTTTCAGATTTTATGTCAGAAAGTAACTTATTAAAATGATTTTTGTTGTTTTGGAGACTTTTAATATTCAAAAATATTTAATCCTTGTTTTCTTTAAAAAGGTCCATTTTACAGCAATAACAGCTAAAATAAAAAAAATAAGTCATTCTTTTTTGGGTCTTAATAAGAGTCAATTATTAAAGCAGGTAATCTTGCTTTTTAGTCTTTTTTTATTTAAATTAATCAAAATAATTATTTTAGATTATAAGCATTAACTTTCTCATTAGTAAACTAAAATTCATTTTTAGTCAATATTAAAAAGATCTTCAACAAGTGATTATAGATAAGGTAAAAATATTTAGATAAGTCATTAAAACTTATTTTACAAATTTATTAGAGTAAAAGTAGTCTTAAAATGATTTTCAAACAAACGAATTTAACATGGATTTCTGTTGTGTGAAAAATGATGATTTTGTTCAATCATTAATTGAAAATGAAACAAAGACTTCCAATTTATAAGATGAATATTTTTTCAGTGAGAAGGTAACTAGAATATCAAATTCTGGAGAGGAAAAAGAAAGAATAATTTTAATTACACATAATTCCTTTTATGTTTTATAAGATATTTAAAATTACAAGCATATAAAAAAATTTGATATATAAGAAATCAATAAAATAATAATTACTTCTACATAAAAAAATGAATGCTCTCTTGTAGTGAGAAAAACATATAAACTAAATTTGTAGATAAAACATTTTTATGAGTTTATTTAATTCATTCAAAGAGTCTTTAAACATTTTTTAAAGGCTTGCATCCCAATTATCTAAAACTAGAATAAAGCAAAAAAAGAATCACCAAAAATGGATACACATTATCAGAATTAAACTAAACTAGAACAATTTTTAAACACAATAAGAAAAGAATATCATGTTTAAATAGTGAAAATCATGAATAACGGTTAAAAAGATTAAACTAAAATATAAGGATTAGTTTATTTCTTTTCAAGCTGTATTTGCATATATGGGATAAAGAGCGAATAATTAAATAAATTTACCTAAGTAGAGTTAATAAATAAAAACTAATCAGAACAAAGCTTTATCTTTCAATGTCAAAAAAATTCAGAAATTATTTATGAAATCAAACTCTTAGATAATGAAGATTTCGAATTATTTTCTAATTAAATAAATAAGTTTTATAGTTAAAAAATACAAAATAAATAGTAAATTTTAATAAAATGAAATTAATTTGTTTTTATATTCATATCTATTTTCATAATTTTATGAACTAAAAAGCTTAATAATAATTAAAATAATTTTTATTTTTTCTTTCTCAACAGAAATTATAATAAGTCCATCAATAATTAAGCAAAATAGACATAAATTAAATATAATTATAAATCTACTCTACTCAATAAAAAAGTGATCGAAAAGTGATAAATTAGAAATAATTTCACTTTGAAAAACAAAAAAACCTAATGTAATTATTTTAATATATTTTTCAACAATTAAATTTAAAACATACCGTAATATCTGAGATAATTATCATGTATTTTTTCTAAAGTTAATAAAATACAAACTATTAATTTTAAATATTTAAGAATGAGAAGCTTCTAAAATAATAGTAAAATAATAAATAATTGAGATATATTTTTAAATCTACATTTCTTATTGAAAAAATTCAGAAAAAAACTAATTATCTTAAGAATTAAAAAAAGAGTAAAAATAATAAGAATTGTAGTAATGTTTGTTAGAAAGAAAAAAGTTGATTGCTAGAACAATCTTCCAATTAATCAAATCAATTTTTTTACATTCTAATTTAATTAAGAAAAATAATTAAATAAAAAAAAACTTACTTTGATGAGTGTAATAAAGATAAAAATAGCCAAATAAATTCTCCCAACTAAAAATTAAAAAAAAAGGCTAGTAGCCTAAAGAGTTCTCACATCAAGTGAGTTAGTTTTTTAGAAATTATCTAAAATTAAATTTCTTCTAATTTTATGTTAGTTTATCAATCTATTTATTTTAACCAATAAAATCATCTTTATTTAACCATTTTTGTTAAAATAAAAAAATTATGTTCATCGATTGTTTTAGATAGGTAAAGTACCAATAAATAACTAAACTTAATCAGAATTTTTTAAATAAATTTCAATGGCGATCTTAGATCCAAAATTTATGTTAGTTCAAAGAAGAAGCTAAAATGTCAATAAATGCTAAAAACATCCAAAATACAAGAATACAAAGGTAAATTTTAAAAAAATAAGTAAAATAATAATTAGTTCTTAAAGAAATAGTATGAAGATTTGAGAATAATATCTGAAAAGTCTCTTCACAGTTTTTAAAGAGAACCTAAAGATCGCAAAAGAAAAAACCTGCATTAATTTAAAATGTTATTTTTTAAAGGTAATATAAATATTTAAATTCTCAATTTTACTTTTTTAATAATATTTTCTTTAAAAAAAAACTCATTAAATCTGATCCAAATTTTATATATTGCAATCTATTTTATCAGTAAATTAACTCAATTAAAAATGAAAATTAGAGTAAAATTATAATTTATTTTATTTTATAATTTAGTTAGATAAAAATAGAATAAGATAGAATGTTTATTTTCTTATTATTATTTTATATTATAAAAATTGATTTTAAACACTGTTCAAGAATTACAAATTTAAAAAATATATTTCATGTTAACGGGAAATAAAAAATAATTAAAAACAAATAATTAATCAGGATAGGTTTAGAACTTAGCATACAAAAAAAAAATTTTTAATCAAAAATTAAATTGTTTGATAATTCTAAAGATGACGTCGCATTTCAATATAAAATCTCTATTAAAAGTAAATAATGTAAAATAGTAAAGATGAATAAAATCTATTAGTATTATTGGATAATTTGATGTTTAAATCGAATTTTATTACTGAAATAAAATAAAATATTATCAGCCCATCTTAAAATAATTAATCCTAATCAATAATAATCATTCAGCAATTAAAAAATTATAAAATAACATTTAGAAATAGCAACATTAATTTTTAGGGCTGAAGAATAATTAAAAATAATCATTTAATTTATGTAATTGCTATTAATTTAATAAAAAAACTCTAAATGGGAGTAATTTAAATAAGCAAATTAATAAAGCAAGCTTTGAAATTAATTGCAGCTTAAGCAAGGATAATTTACTTAACCAAATTTAGATTCCTTTATTTTTGTAAAAAATCTAAATAATCTGAATAAATTTCTTTTTTTTATTTGGAATGAAAGCAATTGAGAACTCTATTAAAAAAACTCAATAATTTTCTCCACTATTTCAAAGAAATACATTTTATTTTAATATCTAATACTCTAAATAAGCATTTTAAAAATATAATATATTATTTTAAATGAAATAAACACTTCATAAACTAGATTTTTATTCCCTATTTTTTAAAAATGTTGTTTTACTAAAAGCAACAATTTAGTTCAAAATACCTCTTAAATAAAATACCAAAAATGAAAGATTAAAAGAAAACTAATTTATCTTTGATAGAAATTTAATACGAATTTGTTTTCTATTATTGTTGGAATATTTCAAAAAATTTTAAAGACTACTTTTAAGCTTAGATTTCAAACTGTGTGCCTAAGAATTGTATTTTATGTTCTAATCTGTATAATTGTAGATTTAAATACAGTAACAGCAGAACCTGTTATTTTACTAGTTAACTGTTTATTTCTTTGGAAACTTTAAACAGTTAACATGGATTTCAGTTTTCCTTCAGGTTATGTTTAAATTATACCAAATAAAATCTTTAAAAAGAATTGCTATAAAATATTTTTTGTAATATTTAACTATTATAGTTAATTTAACTAATCATCCAATTCAATTATTAATAATTTTTAAAAATTATATTTTGATTTTATAAGTAACATTAAAGTAATTATCTAAAAAATTGCATGAATGAAAGACGATTACATTATTATCAAAATTCATCAAAAATTAACAGTTAATTTCTAATAATATTACTGTAAATCTGTTTTGTGGTTCTCTGGTAGTTATTACTGCTTTTTTGGTTTAAAGTTTAAATTGAAGATTAATTTAGATAAGTTATCAACTATCCTATCCTTCAGCCATAAAATTAAATACACCTTTTTAACTGATTAACAATATTATTAATTGTAAAAAATAAAAAATACAAATACAAAAAATGATTAAATCTTTCTAAATCTCTCTTTCAAACAAGAGGTAAGCTTACTAAAATACTAAAATTTCTAAAGAATAATTGGGAAGCACCACAAAAAATTAAAAGTATAAATATTTAAAATATTTATCTTTTTTTCTAAAATAAAATTATTTTAATTTATAAGCAACGAGAGCCTATCTATTGCAAGTGAGCTATCTCAGAAATATGATTCTGTTGTTCAAAAATAAGATACAAGCTTCTAAATTAAAAATACTGGAAAGGATAGAGAACAAGTCTTATCTTCGAGCTTAATTTGTGACATAAAAGGTAAAATCACAATTTAAAGATGTAAAAGCATAAATAATACTTACTATTATTTATAGATGATTAGAATTCTGACATATTTGTTGGTAATGATTCTAAAGTTACAATAAATTCTGTCAAAAGTTTTTAGACCATTTTTTCTCCTTTTCGTCAAAAATTTGATAAAAACTACAAACAATAATAAATTTCTCAGCATGTTGCTTAATCATAAGATAAAGGTACTATTTTTATACATTTTTTTGCTGGATTAATATATTTTAAATAAATTCAAAAAAGAATCAAATCTCAAAGAAAAAAATATGCTTAATATCAAAGGAGGTTTCAACAGTGATTGCAATGAAGTTACTCAAACAAATACACCTACTTCTTAAAAAGCTGAGACAAATAGCTCAAAGCAATCATCTAATAAAAAAGTGACTTTCTCAGATTTAATTTAAGATGACAAAATTGGAATAACTCTTACTAATGATCACTAATCAATATCTTCGACGTCACATTTCTTATAATAATCACATTCTGAGACCCTAAAAGGTAATTAATTTCTGTAATTACTATTTATGAAATGAATTAAAATATTATGTTAAATGTATTAAGATTGTACTGAAAGAAGTAAATCAGCTAGTAAATCAATCTTGAAAAGATCTCAAGCAAGCTAAGAAAAAGCTTGTAAAAATAATAATCAACATGATACATTTGAAAAAAATAGGGAGTTCTAAAATGAGTCATAAAGACATCAATTTAACATGGACTTCATTAGTTTAAATAGAGAATGTATACTTGAAATTAGAAATGATAATACAAAGTAAGAAGAATAATGCTTTTTCAGTGAGGAAGTAATAAAAATATCAAGTAGTGGAGATATAAAAAAAAGAATGATAATAATAACTCAAAATTTATTTTATGTATTTTAAGACCTCTCAAGCAACTAACACATATAAAGATTTGAATTGTCAGAAATAAGTAAAATAATAGTTAGTTCTCACTTAAAAAATGTATGCTCTATTATTGTGAGAAATACCTATTAACTAAATTTACAGATTACCCAATTTGGTGAGTTTATATAATTCATTTAAACAACCTTTCAACGTTCTTTAAAAATTATGATCCCAATTGTCTTTTATTAAAATAAAGAAATAAATGATTAATCTAAAATGCAATAATCTAATAATTCTGAAACCAAAATGGAATAACTTTTAAACAGCCAAAAAACAGGATTTCGTGTTAACATAGAATAAATAACAACTAGTGATGTGGAAGATGAAAATTTATAAATACAAGGATTAATTTACTTCTTTTCAAACAAAATATGGCTCACTGGATTAAATAAGTAAGAGCTAATTGAAATTAGCTTAAAACATAAGAATTTATTAAATAAATGCTTTCTCTTTGAACCATAAAAAAATTAATTAGTAAAATTCTAAATAAAACTTAGTGACGACTTTGATTTTCCACTTTTCTTAAATAAACTCAACTACTTTTAAGATCGTCAAACAAATAATAACTAATCAGATCTACTAAAATGAATTAATTCATATTAAATTTACATTTCCTCTCTATATATTTTAAATAATTAGAATTTAATACACCCACCTTCATTTGCATCTATACTTATATGTGTCATTTATTTTTTTAAAACAAAACAACTTATTTCTTAATTGTCATTTAAACTAAATCAATCTATTAAATCTATCTGTAAATTTGTAAGCTAATCAATTAATTAATTAATAAATAAATCAAATAACTTCATTTTTAGGATTTCTCAATCAGCTTAAATATAAATACAAAATAGAGGAAGCATTTGATTTTGATGAAACAATATCTTTAAAGCCAGATGTAAATCAATCAGTAATCTTTTAAGTGGTTTGATAATATTTATTTATAATAAATAAATCATTTTCTTATATTTATGAATAAATCAATCTATCAACCAACATGTAAATTAGTAAGATAATAAAGAAAATTTTTGATAGCTTTATAATTTTTACTTTTAATTAATAGTTGATGCTTTTTTATGAATTGATTAATAAATAAATCAACGAATCAAATAACTTCATTTTTAAGATGTCTCAATCAGCTGAAATATATAAAATATAGGAAGATTATAATGGATTCGTCTACTTTCTATGAAACAATATTGTTTAGGTAAGATGCAAATCAGTAAAATAATAAAGTATCTTTGAGAAGTTTTGATATTTTTCATTGATAGTTTACCATTTATGTTTATATTTTTAATAACTAATATAATATTCAATATAACGCATCTCAAAAAAATTTTTCTTCATGAAAAGGAAAAGATTAATAGATAATAATTAAGAGATCATAAATCAAAATAAAAATAGATTCTAGCTTCTTAAAAATTTGTGGGAGTGATTTATAAAAATAAGAAACTATTAAAGAGTTTATTTAAATGATTTATGATTAAACATTTAATCCCTACCTACCACTCTCTAAACAAACACATAAACAATCTAAAAATATAAAAAAGATAGAAGAAAGCGGTTAATAATCTTTACTATTTCTAAAATTAATATTTTGAGCTTTTTTTAACAAGTAATTTTAAAGTATAAAACTTACTTGACTTAAAGATATTGATATTTATTTATCATGACAAATGTAAAATATGTAGATATTTTAGGAACAAAAGGGGTAAAACACATTTCCACATTTCAGTTGGCTAAAATTTTAAATAATTAATAAATTGCAATACTTCTGAAATTAAATGTCAAAAATTTTTAAAAAAATAGATCAGCTGCTTTTTAATAAATAATGTAATCGAAACTATTTATAAATCATTAAAACTAAGTCAGTTATCTACAAATCGTTCTTAACTCTAATTATTAAAAAATTTATTGTTTCAGTTAATTTTCAACTAAATAAAATCTTTCATTTTGGAGAGATAAAACAGCGATTGATATTTCTGACTCTAAACTTCATTAATGTAATAAAAAGTCTTAAAGATTTTAGCACAAGTATTTAATAATTCTAGTAAAATAGTAGTTCATTATAATGATTAAACGTGTTCTATTTTTATAGAAAAAGCTTGAGAATAAATTTGATAGTTAATCATTTTGAAGAATTTACTTTAATCATCAAATAAACATTTAAAATGAGCTCACACAAAGTTCTCTTTTAGTTTATAAAAAATATAAACTATTTTGAAAATATTTAAAAATTTTCCAAATGCTGCACATTTTAAAGCATAAAAAACTTTCAAAAAAAAAGACAAACTAAATAATTTGTGTTGGAAAACAAGGTAATAAACAATAAATATAATTATTACTCTTTATGGATTGTGAGTATATAAATAAATAAAAAAACAAACAAGCAAATAAAAAGGTTAGTTAATTAGATTTATTTAATCAAAAACAAATTTCTCAAAAATCATTATAAATAATTTGCCTTATTGCCAAAAAAAGTTCTTGAAATTTCGAAAATAAAAAAATAAATTATTTTGTAGCTTTTATCATGTTTAACAGAAATACTCATCCTTTTTTCAAAGAATTATCTTTATATTTCTTAAATAAAGTTCTTCATAAGTTTCGATTATTTATTATCAAACAAATTATTTGATTACAAAAGGCTCAAAAAGATAATTAGATATTATTTTTTATCGTAAAAGTAGTAAGCACTAAAGTATAACATCAAAAAATAAATTAGAATTGCAATTTCCTCCACAATAATTAATAGTAGTTAGAATTTAAATATGAGAGATGTTATTCACAAACTAATTTTTTGTAGTACTTAAATTAAATTGTTAAGATTTATTAAATTTATTTCTAACTTAAATTTCTTCATTTATTTTATCAGACAAATTTCTTGTTTGGCTTACAAACAATTTCAGTAGGAAATTAGAAATTCTTTCTTGAGGTAGAAAAATTGAAAAATAATTAATTAATTACAGTGATAATTAAATGAAAATATGTTAAAATGATCAATGATTAAAGAGTATTTTCAATAAAGTTCTTCACTATATATTAAAAGATCTATAGTCTTAAGCTAACGCTTTTATAATATTTTTTTTATGTTCAATCCTAATGCTCGAAAAGCGCTTCATAATTCAATTCAATTTATTTGGACCAAACTGCTTTTTTAGTTAACAAAATGCTTATAAAGAAAACTAAGAGATTTTTATTTTCTGATGAATTTAGTTATGCTAAGAGAAGTAAAGTATAAGATTAAAAAATAATTTATTGTTCGAAACAAATATAATTTTACTCTAGAAAAAATAAAATTTAGTAAGTAGAAACTGAAATTTTGAAGAAAAAAAAGAAGAAGAAAAACATGTAAAAATTGTATAGTTTTAAAATATTAAAATAAGAACTTTTTCTCAATTACCATAAATCCTCATAAAATCTCACCAGTTTAAACATATTTTATGAATATTGATAAATAAATTATATATCACCAATATCAATCAAAATGGATTAGGTGAGAATTAATTAAGTAAATGTAGTCAATAATTTCAAATAAATTAAATATAAAATATAGGTACAATCATACTTAAATCATTTTATTGACAGTTAAAAGCATCTAGTTATTTATTCTGCAATATTTTATAGTAATAAAATAACATTTTTAAAATATTTTTGTGGAAGCGCCATATTTTATTTCTGTTAGTTTTACTTTATTTATTTGGTATACTTTCTTATGATCAATAAATAAGAATGCCACAAAAGTAAATTGAATTAAATTATTATCATCTTTTTATTGAATTATCTATTTCCTTTAACTAATCTTTAAGTCTTGTTTATTATACTTACACAAATCAAATAATTTAATAAACTTTAGAACTGATAACAAATAATAAAAATCATTTTTAATTTTTAAAGTTATTAATATAAATACAAAATATCATTATTTAATTAAATTAAGTAAATAGTTAATTATCTTAAGAAATAAACCTCATTAAGATTGCATTTATCTAAAATAATATATTTAAAGATGCTCTTATGCAAAAGTAAATTTTAAAATTATTATTATCTTTTGTTTAGCAAATATGGTCTTAAAATCTTCCATGATAGCAATTAAAAAACAACTAATAAATACTTAATATTTAACACCCCTAAGCATAGGCTGATAAATTTATCTCTATAATAATACTTATTTTGCTATTTATATTAAAAAATATATTTGTAGACTTATAATAGAAAAAAAAGAGGTTTACTAACTGAATATCCCAATCAAATAAAGTCAGTCTCTAAGTCATTTTTTTCTATGTTTAATTGTACCCAATTTATATTTATATTAATTCAAATCTAATCAAAAATAAATGCGTTGAATTACTTCTAAAATTTAATAACACAAAACTCTTTACTGATCTAGTTTTTTAAAATTAATTTCAATTAAGTCTAACCACTTAGATAGGTTTTAGATTATCAATTTACTGCATATGTTTATCAACATCACTACTCTATTGATAGTAAATTTAATTCATTAGAATTCATAATTTCATTTTTCGTTAATGACATATTATTTTTTGTTTTAATTTTTAGAAGTAATTAAAATTAAACAAAAACGTAAAAAATGAGTTAAAAATAAGATTTAGAAAAAATGTCTTAAGGCTACAACTTATTGTCTAAGATATTTCAAGGTTAAGAATATCTAAAAGATCCTAAACAAAATCCAAAGTATCAATAAAAATATAATATTTTAGATATGAGTATTAATAATGTTAAAAAAGAACTTACACCTAATAAGTAAGACCCCTAAAAACTCTTTTAAAAAACTTATTCTATTCTTTTCAAATAAGATGCTGGTTTAATATGAAAAGGCTAATTAAAACATCTGAATCAAAAAGAAAAAGACTACCTTGGTAAATACAAAAATGACAATTTTTTATTTGACATTAAATGTTAGATGATTCTAATTTTGACATACAAAAGATGATACTAAAGAATCTATCAATACAATCAATTGTTTTAACATAAATAATTTGGTACTCAATCAAGAGGAAGAATAAAAGTACCTTATAAAAATATTGTAAAGAATCTCATAATATATTTGAAAAAAATATTATTTAAGATAAACTCTTAAAATTTTGATATGGTTTTTTATTAGTAGACACAAGTTTCTAAGTAAACTCAAGATAAGCCTAAAATTTAGAGATATTAATCAGATTCAAATTTCGAAGAATAGAAATTTATATTAGATTTACCTTTCAATTAATTGAGTAACAAAAAAATTATTTCTCACCTTTTATCTAATTGCTGTTAACGGTGATGAGGGAGGAAATCAAAAAATTTAATACATTTCTTCTTAGAAATAATTTGATTAAAGTTAGTTTAACAATATTAAAAGTTCTCTCATGAAAAAGGATAGCTTATTTTATTGATTCATTCTATAAAGGTATTTTCAATAAAAAATGTTTAAATAAAATAAATCTTGAGGTTTTTTTTCTTCAAAAATATTAAAATATATTTTTTTAAATTTTATTTACTTCAAACAAAAAAAAATTTGTAATAAATTCATAATTCCAACAATAAATTATTTTTTAATTATCAAATACAGGCTAATAATCAAGTAAAATAATATTTTTACTTTAAGATTAATGAAATTCACTGAAAAAAGGAAATCTCAAAAACGCTGATGGTTCAGAATAAAAAATGCTATTCTCTTAGGGTAAATAAAAAAACAAATTTTATGTTTGTTTTAAGTGAGATTATAAAATGATTATAAATTTATTGGATTAGTTTATTTTTTTAACAATATGTATTTATCAGAGCCAAACTAAAAAAAAGATTTGAGTAACTTAAACCAAGTGGTATTAGCACAACTCAAATTTATAAAATGGAAATTTTATATTCTGATCCATAATAAATTCAGACTAATTATACTAGTTTAACTACTAAAGATCTCAGATATTCCATTATTGTAAGAATAAATAGAAAATATTTATTAATAAATAAAATGACAAGTGAAATTAATATTGATATTTTTTATATTCAATTCTGTTTATGATTCATAAAATATAAATTCCTTCTTTCCAAATCTTAAAAAGAAAATCAATTATTATTTCAGATTATTTTACCACCTATGATTCTTTATAACTTTTTCTAGAGAAAATAAATAAAATTGACGAGTTTATTAATTATTCAAATTAAAATAATGAATAAATTTGAAAGTTATTAAAATTTAATGATTTCTTATCACAATTAATTTATTAATTAATTATAATAATCGGTTAAAAAAATCAATGGACCAATTTATTGATTATATTAAAAAAAATTAATTAAGTTAATAGCAAATGAATGAACATAATAAATTAAATTGTAAACAAACAGTATAAAAAATAACAATATAGCAAATAGATAACTCTTTTATTTAAATTTAAAATTATTTTATATAAATAAAAGCACTAATCAAAATATTAATAAAATATTAATTGAAGTTTAATGGACTGTTATCATTTGATAATTCTTTCGTTTTCTTAATATTATTTACTAATAAATGTTTTATAAAGAAATATGCATCAATTTGTGATTTATTTTTACTATCATCAATATTTTTTAAAGAAGTAAATATAAACTGAATAATTCTGCTTTTGCTGACCTCTTAAAACACTGACTATATTTTATCTTATATTTAAAAGTAGCTCCAGTATTTTGTAGCAAAACAAATATATTTTCAAACAAATAATTATGTTTTTTTCAATTTGAATGATATGTCTGATTATGTTCCTCACTAAATTTTAAAAAATAAAAACTATATATTTCAAAGAGTTGATATTTTCTGTTGACTTATGATGTTCAAACTATCCAATAGCTTCTTGCTTTAAAAGTCAAATGAATTCAGTTTTAGATTAGTTTTAAATTTTATTATTTTTAGTCCAATCATTAATAAAGAAATATTTTACAATTTAAGTATATATAAAAATATCAAAATACTGTGTCGACTAGTTATCATAACTATATCAGAGAAATCAAGTTATTTTTGGTAAATGAACATTTTTTGTCATCACAGTTTAAATTAATTTTTGTTGATTTAATTTATCAGAAAAAGAAAAATTATGTTAAATCAATTTTTTTAAAAATATCGATTCCCATATAAAATCTAGAGTCTACATTATTCCAATAATAATAATATAAAATTTATTAAAAGATTACTTTTTTTTCAATGAATTAAATAAAAAATACTTAATTTTATGAGTAATTATTTTTAATAAAGGATAGGTAGGTGATGATTATTAAAATTTATTAGTTTTATCTATTATTATATTTTGTTTTAGTTACAAAGAATAATTCAAAGAAATTTTGAATTACTTATTTATTAATCTCAATTTTTTAAATTTATTATCGATATCAAAAGCTCTTAATTACAAGCAATCAACATATTATAATAATTAAAAGTGAATAAGAAACATTTTTTACTGAACCAAATTTAAAGTTTTTTAAATTAAATAAGTGCATCAAGATTTTGCAAATAATTATTTATTATTGAATACGTTTATAACTTTGCAATCAATCATCTTCTGCTTAGTTAAATACATCCAAAAAACTCTATTAGCTATGTAATTAATTATTCAAAATTAAATGAGTGAAAACAAATGTTTTTAAACCCCTCTTTAAAATAACATTCCACTCCTCTGTATTGTTGATGTCTCAGAAAGTTCAAGGTACCAAAATTAATAATGTATTACATATTTTCTAATAGAATTTCTTAATAATAAAAGCAGGGAAAGTTTTTAATCTGAATCTCAATCACATGGATTTGATTCTAATAATTCGGATAAATGCTTTAGCTTAAAATACCAAAATTCTGTAAAGGATTATGAGGATAGTGACTCGAAAACTGACATTGTAGAAGAAGATACATTAGATACAAGAAATTCCTTAAACAGCTTAATGATTAAAAGTTTTACTACAAATTCGTAATAAGTAGATAATCTTAACACAAAATTGGAATATATTTCTATAGATCTTGCATAATCATAAGAAAGTAATTCTTGATTTAATTATTTTAATTAGCTTTTATTAATTTAGTTATCAAACAAAATGAAAAAAATGATCTTTCAAATAATCAAGTAATTTATTAAAATATTTTTAAATTTAGAAAGCATAAACTATGGAGATGAAGAGTTGAGCAATTAAATAAATTTACCTGATGTAAAGTCTTAAAAAAATGAGACTGATAGCTTAAAAAGTTCTCTTATTAAGAGAGTTACTTTTTCAGACTTTTTAAATGAAAGTAAATAAAAAATTTGAATTCAAATTTTTTTTGATATTTAATGTATTTATCAAAATAGGTAAATTAAGTAACAACTAAAACACTGATAAAAAATAACAGTTCATTTTCTAGTCTTCTAAAGGATAAATAGTTAAATCAGGTATTTATTTTTTTTTACTGTTAATTTGAAAAGTGAATGAATATAAATTAAATAAATTAGATTCGAAGGATTAACTCTCTTAAGAGAAAATAAAAATTGCAACTAAATCAATACTAAAAAGATCTCAAACTGATGAATAGAATACTGGTAAAAAATATTAAATTTAAACTATTTTACCTATTTAAAATTAATAATTAGAGTAAAAGAAATTTTAAGATGAACCTCAAAAAAATAAATTCTGGATGGATTACTGTTGTATTAGAAATGATGATTTTGTTTAATCTTTAATTAAAGACAAAATAAATTAATCTATTTAAAATGAATAATGTTTTTTCAGTGAATAAGTTATTAAAATATCTAAAACTGGAGAGTAAAAGAAAAGAATCATTTTAATTACAGATGAATTCTTCTATGTACTATAAGATCTTTATATCTATAAACATATAAAAAAATTTGAAATATCAGAAATTAACTAAATAATAATTAGTTCTACTTAAAATAATGTATGCTCTTTTATTGTCAGAAATTCCTTTAAACTAAGCATCTAAACAAAGCATTTCTATGAGCTCATTAAATTCATTTAAACTATTTTTAAACAAGTCTTAAAATCCTATATACCAATAATCAAAGAATATAGTCAAATAATCAAACATTCAATGAAAGAAAGCTTCTTTCAAAATACTAAAATAAAAATGGAATAATTTTTGAACAGCCAAAGAAGAGAATTTGATGTTTAAATACAGTAAATTATGAATAATACATTAAAAGATTAAACATAAATTGAAGGGTTTATTTATTTCTTTTCTAGCTATATTTGCGTCAAAGGATTAAAGAGCTAAGACTTGAATAGGCTTACTTAAATAGAATTAATACATACAGATTAACAAAAAAAAAATTTTATTTTTCAATCTTAAAAGAATTCAGAAATACTTTACTCAATAAATCTAAAAAATGAAGAAGACTTATTAATTTTTATTAATCAAATTAATAAGCTTTCTAAGAATAGACTTCCAAAAATAGTATGAATCCAATCATAACTTAATTTGTATATACTTGTGCTTATTTTATAACATAATTATTTACTTAGTTGTTAAACAAAAAAATTTTATTTTAAGTGAAAAATATTTTCAAAGTACTAAAAAAGGAATAACATTACATAATTAATCTTTATTTCTTTGTTACTTGAAAATGAATTTCTAAATGAAAATTAATTTTGTTTTTTCAAAGTTTCATTAAAATAGTGATGTAATGATTGATCTTAGATCCACAAACTCTCGACCTCATTCATTAGATGAAGAGGATTTTTAAGAAATAGTTTAACTAATAGAAGAAACGACTAATAAAGTGGAAATTACATTAAAATTTATTTAAGAACATCTAAAAAAGAAAAGAAAAAAGAATGTGTCCACTTCTACTATCTATTGATGCTTAATGGATCATGGTGAGTATAAAATTCCATATGGAGTTCCCATTCTAAGTGAAAAAAATTAACAAAAGAGATTAGAATTCTGCTAATATCATAAAGACGATAAATATAAGAAAAATCATTAAATATATTTGGTAGTTTATTGAAAATAAAAACAACTAAATTAATGTTCCCAACCAATAATTTTAAAAAGTGAGACCAGTAGCTTAAAAAATTTTCAAAACAAGAGAGTTATTAATTTATGATTAATATAAAAAGAAATATCTTTTAATTTCATTTTAGTTTATCTGCATATTCATTAAATCATCTTTATATAATCATAAAGAATCATTTTTATTAATATGAGAAAAATAATGTTAATCCACTGTTTTAGATAGATAAACCAGCTATCAATTATTAAATTTTTATAATTATTTTTTAAATTAATTTAAATGATAATATATCATATTAACATTTATGTTTAACAGAAAAAAAAATGTAAATCAATACTAAAAGCATTTGAATAGAAATTATGTAAATAATAAACAAAAAATTAACCAAAAAATTGATCTATGCAAAATCAAATGAATTTTAAGAGCTTTACTTTAATTTTTTTAATATTAAAATGAAGGACTTCATCAAGTGTTAGATTAAAGACTAAACACCAAATTCAGAATATCATAAAAAAATTTCTTCAAGAAGCTAGCTCTCAAAAGATTTTTAACACAAATAGTAGCTTTAAATTTCAAAAAATAAATAAAATAATCATTAACTCTCTTATGAAGATTTGAGAATAATATCTTAAAAAGGCAAAATATTTTCAAACAATAATAAATGAAATTTTAAACATTTAGATTTAAGAAAAATAAATAGTTGTCTTAAAAAACCTACATTAATTATAAAAAATATGTTTTAAGCTTTTTTTAAGGTTATTTTATTATTTAAATTCAATATTATTATATACCGTATTACCTCATTTAGGAATTTTGCTACGACTTATGAGGTAGACCTAAAATTTATTACATAAAATTTACTGTGTGTGAATAATTCAATTCCAACAATTTAATATTATTGTTATTTAAGAGGTTCAAGTATTAACAAAAGATTAAACTATTTATGATGGAATTTACAAAAATGTAATTTTAGAGTTATTAAACTAAATTTATTAATTATTTCATAGCTAAATTGGTATTTATATTTTTAAAAATAACTAATATTTTGAGTAGAGTTTATTATGAAATTTTTAAAATATTTAAAAAAATGATAAAAAATAGTGGCAAAATTAACCTTATTTTGTTATTGAAATGAAGGCATTTGTTGAAATAATAATTAAAAGTGAGTATATTTTAATTTCTGAGTTAGCAACTTGGTATTTTTTTCTTACTAACAATTTATTTCTTTATGTTTAATCAAAATTAAGAACACATTTACAAATTTAAATAGAGATTATTATTTTTTTATCTTCCATCAAATATCTACTTTACAAAATATTATATTTTTTTCTCAAGAGAGATATTTTATAATTACTTTATAAATTGATGATACATAGATAAATTAAGATTGTTTGCAATTGCCTTTAATTTTACTAAAAAACTTTTAATTAAGACCTGAAGTAATTAATATGCTATCTTTACATTAAGATAAAAATTTTTTGCTCCTAAAAGCTTAGCAATTCCCTAATATTTTTTTCTGATATTAATTTTTTGTTTAATTACTAATCTCTAAAGGAGATCAGAGATAATGAATTATTCAAAAATTAAATAAAAAAGCAATATCTTATATTTCAATCTTTCAAAAATAACTTGCAAATCTGAAAAAAAAATGTAAAAAATTATCTCTATTATAAATACTTAGATTTAATTTATTCTAAATTATCTCTATTATAAATACTTAGATTTAATGTATTCTATCTAATATTATTTATATTGATAAAATTATATGGATAATTTACTAAATAAATTATGAAAATAATTTGTCTAGATAATTAATTATTCTAATGAAAATAAAATATGTATGAAAAATTCTTTTTCTGGCTTAAAGAATACCTAAGTTTACTAGTTACTTATTTTATATTAAAAGCTTGACAGCTAGTAATTATTAGATTTTGTCAGTTTTATGTATTATTATTATTAAATTTAGTTTTAGTTACAAATAATCATGAAAGGAGTTATGGATTACTTATTACTTTTCAAGTAAGTAATACTTAATTCCTATTAATTTAATTTATTATCATTATCCAAAGCTCTTTTTAAATATATAATAACAAACAAACTCCTAATTTACTTTTGATATAATAAATTATATTAGAAACCTTTTTTACTAGACCAAATTTTTAAATTTAATAAGCTCATTAAGATTTTTTATTAACTTCATCTGCTTTACTTGTTAAATAGATTCATTTATTACTAAATAGGTTTATAACATTTATAATTATCTTCTCCTTTGTTAAACACATCTACAGAACTCTATTAGCTAATAATTAATAATTAAAAATTAAAATATAAAAATATAAAAATAAATGAGTGAAAATAACTGTATTTAAACCCCCTTTTAAAACAATATTCCGATCCTTTTTATTATTGATGGCTAATAATGTTAAAGGTACATAAATTCATTATTAATGGCTTCCTTTCTAATAGAATTTTTTTTTAAAAAGTATTGCAAGTTTTTAATCTGAATTTCAATCACATGGGTTTGATTTTGCTGCTAATCAGGATAAATGCAAAATCTTGAAATAGAAAACTTCTGTTAGGGATTGTGAGAATAGTGACATGAAAACTGATATTGTAGAGGAGGATACATTAGATACAAGAAATTCTATAAACAGCTTATAGGTAAAAAGTTTTACTACAACTTCATAATAAGTAGATAATCTTAACACCTAATTGGAATATTTTTCAATAGATCTTACATAACAATAAGAAAGTAATTCTTAATTTATGTTTTTTATTTTATTAATTTTTATTCATTTAGTTAAAAGGGAATCAAACAAAAAAGAAAAAAACCAATTTCTCTAGCTACCTTTCAAATAATCAAGTAATTTACTGTCAATTTTATCTTTATTAAAAATATTTTTAAATTTAGAAAGTATAAACTATGAAGAAGAAGAATTAAACAATTAAATAAATTCTCCTGATGTAAAATCTTAAAAAAGTGAGACTGATAGCTTAAAAAGCTCTATTAAGAGAGTTACTTTTTCCAACTCTATTCCTGAAAGTAAATAAAATTATTAATTTATTTATTTATATTTAAATTCTAAAATTTTTAGTCATTTTATTTATCTAAATAGGCCCATTGAGTTGCTCAGATTAAAAGACTTATCCAAAATAGCAGTTCTTTTTCTAGTATATAATAGGATAAATGGTCAAGTCAGGTAATTATTTTTTTTACTGTCTGTTTTTTTAAAGTTAGTCAATATTAATTAATTAGATTCGAAATATTAACTCTCATATGAGAAAAGAAAAGTTCCAACTAAATCAAAACTAAAAAGATCTCAAACTGCTAAATAAAATACAGGTAAAAAAAATTAAATTTAAAATATTTGACTTATTAGATCTAAATAATTAGAGTAAAAGAAATTTTAATATGAACTTCAAAAGAATAAATTATAGATGGATTTCTGCTGTATTAGAAATGATGATTTTGTTTAATCTTTAATTAAAGACAAAACAAATTAGTCTCTTTAAAATGAATAATACTTTTTCAGTGAAGAAGTTTTTAAAATATCTGACTCTGGAGAGAAAAAGAAAAGAACCATTATAATTATAGATGAATTTTTCTATGTGCTTTAAGATTTTTATAGCTATAAACATATAAAAAGATTTGAAATATCAGAAATCAACTAAATAACAATTAGT
The DNA here is from genome assembly GCA_000231825.2 of Tetrahymena elliotti 4EA. NCBI lineage: Eukaryota > Ciliophora > Oligohymenophorea > Hymenostomatida > Tetrahymenidae > Tetrahymena > Tetrahymena elliotti. The sequence continues at coordinate 478,638 of JH720332.1, forward strand.
TCTACATAAAAGAATGTTTCCTCTTTTATTGTAAGAAATTCCTTTTAACTAAACATCTAAACAAAGCATTTGTATGAGCTCATTTAATTTATTCAAACTATTTTTAAGTAAGTCTTAAAATCCTTTATACCTTTAACCAAAGATTAGAGTCAAATAATTAAAGACTAAACAAAAGAAAATTTTGCTAAAAATAGTCAAACAGAAATGGAATAATTTTTGAGCAGTCAAAGAAAGGAGTTTTGTGTTTAAATAGAGAAAATAACAAATAATACTTAAAAAAAGGAATAATAAATTGAAGGGTTTGTTTATTTCTTTTCTAGCGATATTTGTGTCAATGGACCAAAGAGCTAAGATTTGAATAGGCTTACCTAAATAGAATTAATGCATACAAATTTAGAAAAAAAATATTTTATTTTTTAATCAAAAAAAAATTCACAAATACTTTACTCAATAAATCTAAAAAATGAAGAAGATTTAGTAATTTTTGTTAATCAAATAAATAGGTTTTATAAGCAAAAACATTAGCAAATATTATGAATCCAATAATAAATTAATTTGTATTTATCTACATATATTTTGTAAAATAATTCTATACTTAACCAGACTAATTTAAATTAAATATTATTCATTACAGTTTATAAAATGATATTTATAATTTTAAAAACTTGTGCTGTAAAGTCTTGACTTTCTGGCTCATGACTCAAAAAAATTTTTTTAAATAATTTTAAGTGAAAATTATTTTGAAAAAATGAAATATTTTTTTTGAATATTGTAAATTTAGAACATATTTTCATTTTTGATAATTGATTCGAAGTAATCGAATTGAAAAATATTAGATTTTCTGAGTTAAATTAAAAGCTATTTTTATATTCTATTAAAAGCAAAAAAATATTTTATTATATTTTAATGGTCATAGTGTTAAATACTTTCAAAGTAATATTCAATTAATTTTTATTTCTTTTTATTTTGAAAAGTATTTTTCTTTTTTGAGTTATATAAAAAGTCATTTATTAGTTCTTTTAAAAATTTTCTTCTGATACCTAATTTACTGACCTATTTTATCAACTACCAAAATTTTATCTTACAAATTAATAATCAAATTTTTGTTTTTTCTTGAAAATACGTATGTTTCTTTTTGATTAATTATCAGATTGGATAAAAATTAATTGCTTTACATTTATTTTTTGGATTGTTAAATAATTCATCCACCACAGTATTCTAGTCTTCTGTAGTATTATCAGCTAACTTAATTTATGTTAGCAATTTTAGTTTAAATTTGATATCAATCAAACACATCTATGAAAATTTACAATGGCATAAAAATAAATCATAAAATCTTAAAAAAACTCTAAGTGTAAAATTATTTTATAAACAATTGATCTTAACTAAAAAAAATTGATTTTATTTTTAAAGGTAAAGACGCTAGTTCCAAACAATAAAATTTGTAAAAGAATTTGAATATTATTAAATCATAAACTATATGAAGTTTGATTTTTTTATATATTTAAATAAAAATGGAAATTTAGTATTGAGTTTTAAGACAAAATTTGACTCCTTTTCTAAAATTTTTTTAAATATCTAAGAATTATAAGTTTCTCATAATAATAATAAAATAACTAAATAATTTAGAAATATTTTTAAACATTCATTTCTTATTTGTAAAGCTTACAAAAAAAACTAATTAAATAAAGAATTCTAAAAACACTAAAAATCATAAGAATTGTAATAATTTTTGTTAGAAAGGAAAGTTGATTGCTTGAGCAGCTTTTAAATTAATCAATTTTATATAATACTTTATTAAGAAAACTAGTTAAAATTAAGAAAGCTTACTTTGATCAGTGTAATTGAGATAATAAATAATAACCAAATTAATTTTGCTAGCCAAAAATTTAAAAAGGAGTGACGCTAATAGTCTAAAGAGTTCTCAAAATGAGAGATTTAGTTTTTTCGAAATTATAAGTAAATTTTAAACAAAAGTTAGTTTGAAAAATAAATTGATTATGAGATAAGTTTACTTTGATTTTTAGCATTAAAATGAAGGCTTTATTGAATGTTTGAAAATGAAAGACGAAATTAAAAATATCATTTAAATATTTCTTTCATGTATAAATAATTAAAATACCATAAACAATTTACATAAAATATAATTTTTTTTATGAGCTTCATTCAATCAATATCTCTAAAGTTTTAACACAAACAACAGCTTAAAATTTCAAAAATAAGTAAAATAATAATTAGTTCTCTTAAAAAATAGTATGAAGATTTGAGAGTATTATCTTAAAAGAACCAATAGATCTCTAAAGAAATTCTCAATCAATAAATACTGGATGGATTATTTTTATTATTTATATTTTATCTTATGTAGAATTGAGTCATCATTTGGTAATTGGAAGTATATGATTTAATAGCTTCACACATATCAATTCACATAAGCATTTAGTAAAAGGCAAAATATATTCAAAAACAATCATATTTAAAAAAGAAAAAAAAAAATAAAGAGGTGTGTCTAAAAACCTACATTAGTTTTAAAAAATATGTAAGTTATTTTTAAAGTGATATCATTATTTGCATTCACAATTTCTACTGGAGAATATTAATAAATAATAATAAATGTGAATTTGTTTTTTTTCAATGAACAAGTTAATTAAATTTGATCAAAATATACAGCTATCCTCTCAATAGATTAATTCAATTAGAAATGTGAAATTTTTAGCTGCATTGCATTTTTTAAAAATAATATTAGTGAGATAAAAATAGAATATAAACATAGAATGTTAATTTTATCATTTCTTTTTTATATATCATAAAAACTGATTTTAATTATTCTTCATAATTCAGGATTTGGTTATCCTATTTTATATTTTCAAATATTTAATTTTTATGAAAAATCAAACTAAAAATAATGAACCCTTTTTAAAGAAAATGCAGTATTTTGTTTGGTTATTTGCTTTTATAATGTATCTATTTAAATATGTGTGAATCACTTTAGGGAACCTACTGTATTATTTTTTATAAAGAAAGTCATTTTAAAATAAAAGTAAAAATTAAGTTTTGTAATATAAAAATATGTAATTCAATATCTTAATTTACAAACTAATCAAACAAAAAGAAAACCATTCAAAATAAAATAGCAAAGTAAATTCACTTTAAAATTATGTTCAAAAATAGATATGAAGAAAAAGTTACCTAAATGACTCAATAACCAGAAGAATTATTCATTTAATCATATGTTAATTCTAATAACCTTCTAAGGAGTAAAAGAAATTATAAAATGAATAAAATTTTGAGTTATAATTTATTACAATATATAAATAGATGCTTCAAATGCTGAAAAATAAGAATCCGATGATTCATAAGATACAATTAATTCTATTTAAAACTTGATTACAAGCAGAGTTTCAAAAAAAGAAGATAAAATAACTGAATAAGCCAATATTTTATTGAAAACGAATGATTTTTTCTAAAAAAGTAAATTGTGTTTTAATTTTTATTTTTTTAAAGAATTAAATCTAATTATTTAAAAGACATAAAGAACCCAAATGTAGTTTATTAAATAAAAGATTAAAATAGCTTTGAAAAGTATCTTCATTTATATTAAAGTAAATAAAATTATATTAAATTCCTATTTTAAATTCATAAAGAAATAAAATAGATAAAAACACTAATAATAATGAAGAATAAGATATATTGAACAATAGTAATTAAATTTTTAATATTTATTAAAAGAGCCTATAAAGTAATATTTTATTTACTAAAGCATAAATTTAATTTTTATTAATCTTATTTATTAAAAAATATTTTTTATTAACATTTCAACCAAAAATAATAAATATTTTATTATAAAAACTAAATAGAAATGTCATTTGCTTAAAGTAATTTTAAATAAATTAGAAACTCAAAACTTAAAAGCTATAAAACATATGAATATCATTAAGGTAATATCTAAAAAATTAAAATAAATAAGGATTAATGATATTTTTAATAAAAATTATTTTATTTTTAAAAAAGAGTCACCTCTAAAAAATGTTGTCATAATAGATTATTGTAAAATAAAAAGCAAAGAGATAGTATAATAACTACTATAGAATGACTTTAATAGCTCAAAAAGTCTAGTCTAATATTTTTTTAGTGAGTTAGTAGAATAAATATCTTGCTCTGATGAAAATCAAAGAAGAATAATGTTTTTTACTCATAATTCCTTTTTTTTACTTAAAAAAATAAAATGCTTTAGCGGTGTATAAAAATTCTAACTTGCAGATATTAACAAAATAATACTATATTTTAAAAACAAAAATATGTGCTCTATTATTGTAAGAAATAAATATTAATTAAACTTAAAAATATACCATTTTGAAGAATTTATTTTATTATCTTTTTCTTTCTCTATTATTTTTAAAGATATTAAAGTTGAACCTGATATCATAAAGTTTATATATAAAATTATAAATATTAAAGCAAGTTATAAATTATCTCAAAATAATATAGATAAAAGTATAAGCTATCCAATTCTGACAAATAATCCTTATCTTGTTTTTAAATTGTGATTGATCATAAATTTTGATGTTAGAATTAAAAAAAACAAATCAGCTTTTTAATAATTTACTGTTCTAAAATTTTAATATTCAATTTTTTTAGTATTGATATCATCTCAGAGATATATTACATAGAATTGCATTTATTTATGATAGAAAGGTCAAAAATAATAAATTTAAAAAATGTTTTGAAATTAGATTTTAAAACGATCAAACTAATTTTTCAAATAATTTATATTTATCTAATAAAAACTATCTATTATATACAATTCTTAAATTCTTAAAAAATTAAGCTGATATATTAATTTCCGCTTCTCTTACTTTAAAATTAGTATAAATAAATTTATTTAAATTCAAACCAGTATATTTCTATCAAAGGTTAAATAATTCTGATGATTTTCTTTGCTTCCATAATAACTATAATTGATAAGGCACTTGAATGAAGTATATTAATGACAATTATTCCCTTCCTAATCCCTCTGGAATATCTATCTATATCATAAAATATTTTAATCCTTAATCATGAAAAGTAATTTTGCAGTTTCCAATTATTTTACAAATTTATTTTACCATGATTTTTCAAAAATTCTTAATAATCCCATTAATTATCAACATTTTTCCAATATTATCAAATTTTTTAGTAAATGAGGCTTTTGGATGGGATGTAGCAATATTAAAAAATTGATCTTTTCTTCTTAAACAGACTTTTTATTTTTAGTAATAAATTATTGATTGTATTTAAATAACTAATTTATCAAAATATTTTAAGAAAATAGAAGTCATCTGCTACTTATAAAGAATAATTTATTTAAAGTACTAATATTATTGATTTTGATTTATAAATTTAAAATTAGTTTTTTTCTTATTAATTAGATTTTTCAAAATTTAGAAAGCAAACCAACAGTAAAACTATAATTTTTTTAAATTTGTTTATTATAAAAACATGAATTAAATAATCTATAATTATACTAGCTAGTTATTATTTAAAAAAAGTTAGACAGCTAATTATTAGAATTTATCAGTTTTATGTTTCATCATTTGTCAATTCGAAAATAACAGGTAATATTTAAAGATATTTTATTTAACAAATAAGTTAAATATTTTTAAACACTAATATTACTATAATATAAGTTGTTTCTAAATTTATCTATGTAAAAATAAAAGAATTAATGATCCATTAACTCATTTCTTATTTAAAAAAATGGAGAGGAAACCTATTTTACTGAACCAAAATTTAAAATATATAAAAAAATTAGAACATGTATTGCTGCAAAAAAGCTTAGTAAATTTTTTTAGAGAATCAGAATTAGCTATGTCTATTTTATTTTTATAATTGAAACTTAAATTGCTAAGTAAGCTTTTTATGTATGTAATTATCATCTGTATTCTTTAAAATTTTATCAGAAATCTTTAAAAAATATTATTAATTTTTGTAAAATAAATAAACAAAACAAAAAATAAATGAGCGAAATCAGCTTTTTTAAACATTCTCTTCAAAATAATATTCCACTTCATTTGAATGAATATATTTTAGATACCTCTAGGTACCAAATTTAATAATATTTGTTATTTTTTTTCTAATTGAATAATTTTTAAAAAAAGTATGAAAAGCTACTCTACTTAGAGCTTTTAATCTTAATCTCAAGAGTTTGGTTCTTATTTACAAGATAAAGGTGTTAGCTTGAAATTCTAAAATTATGTTAACGATTATCAAAATTATGAGTTGAAAACTGACATTCCTGGGGAAGAAACATAAGATATAAGAAGCTCTATAAACAGTTTAATGATGAAAAGTTATACTCCAACTCTATAATAACTCGATGGTGATAATCCCTAATCAGGGTATTTTTCTTCAGATCTTACTTCATCGTAAGAAAGTAATAATTATCATAATAAATGCACTTTCAGTTATTAACCTTTTTTAATTTAGTTAATAGGGAATATGACCACAAAGAAAAAAACATATTCGTTTAACTACCTTTAAATAATGAAAGTATTTGCTAATAATAATAAGATGAAGATTTGAATAACTAAATAAATTCAAGGAATCTAAGATTTTTATAAAATGAGAGTAATAGCATAAAAAACTCTCCGAATAAGAGAGTCACTTTTTTTGATTTGAATACTGAAAGTAAATCATTTTATTTTATTTACTTTTGACATTCAAAATTTTTGAAATCCTTTTATTATTGAAGGCATATTGAGTAACTCCAAATAAAACTCTGTTACAAAATAACAGTTCTTCTTCGAATCTTAAAATTAATCAATCACTAATTCAGGTAATTATTTCTATTATTTGCTTTTTAAACTAATTGATATAAATTAATTAGACTCTAATTATTTTCTTTCTAAAGAGAAAATGAAAATTGCCTCTAAATCAATACTAAAAAGATCTCAAACTGATGAATAGAAAACAGGTAAAAATTTTGTAATTTAAAATATTTAACTTATTTTATAATAATAATTAGAGTAAAAGAAATTTTAAGATGAATCAAAAATAAACCAATTTAAAATGGATTTCTGCTGTATTAAAGATGATAGATTTGTTCAATCTAAAATTAAAAATTAGTCAATTCAAAATGAGTAATATTTTTTCAGTGAAGAGGTGATTAAAATATCTAACTCTGGAGAGAAAAAGAAAAGGATAATTATAATTACTCGTTAATTTTTTTATGTTTTATTAGATCTTTATAACAGCAATCGTATACAAAGATTTAAAATATCAGAAATTAATAAAATAATAATTAGTTCTACTTAAAATAATGTATGCTCTTTTATTGTAAGAAATAAATTTTCACTCCATATGTAAATAAAGCATTTCTATGAGCTCGTCTAATTCATTCAAACCATCTCTAAAGACATCTCAAAATCTTATATCCCTATCATCTAAAACTAGAAGAATCAAATAATTAATAATGAATAAACGAAAGAAATTGTCTCTAAAAATGCCAACAAAACTGATAAAATGGGATAATTTATGAATTTTCAAAAGAGAGAATTTCATGTTTAAATATATAAAATAATGAATAGCCCTTAAACTTATGAAAAATCAATTGGAGGATTTGTTTATTTCTTTTCAAGCTATATTTACATCAGTGGACTAAATGATTAAGAACTAAATAGACTTACTGAAATAGAATTATTACAAACAGATTTACAAAAAAAAAATTTTATCTTTCAAACTCAAAAAAATTAAGAAATCTAATTTTCAATAAAACTGTGCAATGAAGAAGATTTCGAGCTTTTTGTTAACTAAATCTATAAATTTATAAATAAAAAAATACAAAATAATTAATAAGATTTAAAATGAATTTATTCAATTTATAAATTATTAAGTAAATTATATAAAATTCTCAAATTTGAAAATGAAAAAAATTATAGACCTTTAAAGTCAGTCCCACCAAAATAATTGAAAAACATCTAAAAAATTAATCATAACATGAAATAGTTTCAGGGTAGAGTGAAATTAATTTATATTTCTTTTTATTTTGAAAAGAATTTACTGAAGTTAAAATTTTACTTCTAAAACCTATGTTACTGACCTATTTTATTTATAACAATTAAAATTTAATCTTACAAATTAATAATCAAATTTATTTTTTTTGTTATGTGTATGTTCCTTTTTGATTGATTATCAGATTCTATAAAAATTAATTATTTTACACTTATTTTTTGTATTGTTAAATAATTCATCCACCCACAGTCGACTGTACTATTAACAACTAACTTATTCTATGTTAGCAATTCTAACTTAAATTTGAAATCAATCAAGTGCATCTCTGAAAATCCTCCATAACATAAAAGTAAATCCTGAAATCTTAAAAAAAAAACTCAAAATAAACAATAAAACTTGCTAAAGAGCAGTTGGTATATTCAAAAATTAATGATTAATTTCAATAGATAAAATATGCTATACAGTTTTTTTATTATTTGAAATAAAAATGAAAATTTGGTTGTCAATTTTATCATCAAAATTTTACACCTTTTCTAGAATTTGTTTTAAATATCTTAAAATGATATTGAAAAATATCTCTAAATTATTTACTTATTTTACTATTATTATGAGGAGCTTAAGATTAATAATTAAATATATAAAAGATTTTAAATAGCGTAATGAAGATAAGAATTGTCCCCAAATTAATTTTCTCAAGCCAAAATTTAAAAAAGTGATGCTAGGAACCTAGAGATTTCTCAAAACAAGAGAGTTAGTTTTTGATAGTTTATCTAAAAGGAAATATCTTCTAATTTCATTTTAATTTATTTCTAGATGTTTATTGAAATAAAAAAAATCATCTTTATTAAACAATAATTAACAATCATTTTTAGTTAAATGTAAAAAATAATGTGAAGCCACTTTTTAGATTCTACTTTTGGTTGTGTTTTTTTAAATAAATTTAAATGATTATATTAGATTCTAAATCTATGTTTACTCTAAGCAGAAACAAAAAATGTTAATTAATAACTAAAAACATCCAAAACATTAAAATAGAAATGAGGAAAATTAAAAACAAAAAGTTGTTTGTTCTCAAAAAATAAATCAAATCAAAATCAAATGAGTTTTAAAAGCAATCTAAAAGAGAGTAACTTCTTTGATTTGTTTTAGCATTAAAATCAAGGTTTGAAAGAATATTTGAAAATTGAACACCAAATTCAAAATACCATAAAAACTATTTCTTCTTTACTAAAGTAATTAAAATATCCAGTTCCAAAACAGAAAAAAAAAGAAAGAAAAAATTTTAATTAATAATAATTTTTTTAAAAACTACCATATCTCAAAAGCTTTTAACCAAACATTGCTTGAAATTCTAAAAATAAGTAAAATAATAATTCTTTCTCTTAAAAAATAGTGTGAAAATTTGAGAATATCTTAAAAGTCTATTAAGAATTGTTAAAAGAACCTTTAGATCACTCAAGAGATGTTAGATCAATCAATACTGGATGAATTATTTTTATTATTTACAGTTTATCTTAATAAATTATTGTAAAATTGAGCCATCTGTTTTTTTTTTAGTAAATATCATCATTTTTAATTTATTTGGAAGAAGTTGATTATTCAAAATACTTTCAACACCCCTGGATGAAAGGCTTAATGAAGACTAATAAATTTGAAACTTAATTACCAAATATCATGACATATTTTAATAGTAATTAATTACTTTAAAAAATAAACCTTATTAAAGTTAAGATTGCATTTATTTAAAATAACATTAACTTCATTCACATGTAAAAAAACTTAGAAACAATATTAATTTATTTTTTTTTAATTTTGCTTTAGAATAAAATATATTGCCGAAAAGTAGGTTGATTAATTTACTTTTAAATAATACTTATTTTGTGATTGACAGTAAAAATTATATTGTGATAGATGTATCATATCAAAAAAAGAGTTTATGATATAGTAATAACTTAATTAAGTAAAGTCAGCCATTAATTTATTTTTGATGAAGTGTAATTTCTATTTTATTGTATTAAATTTAGATTTTAAATAAATAAATAAGTTAATTAATTAAAAGCTAATCAAAAATAAATGCGTTAGATTTAATTTGCAAAACCATTTACTGATCTAATTTTAAAAAAATTATTTCAATTTAGCCATATTACTAAAATAAGTATTAGATTAGTAATTATACTGTTTATGCTGATCTCCATCCAACTTTTAGTTTTTGGTTTAATTTTTTAGAAGTAATTAATACTAAGCAGAAACATAATAAAAATGATTTAAAAATAATAATTAGAAAAAATGTCTGAAAGGTCAAACTAATAGTGTAAGACATTTCAAGGTTAACAATCTCTAAAATGTCCTACACAAAATCCATAGTATGAATAAAAATATTACATTTTTAATCTTAATTAATATTATTAAAAAGAACTAACAACTACAATTAGTAAGACACCTAACATCCCTTTTAAAAAGCTTATTCTATTCTTCCCAAGAAAGAAGTAGGCATAAAAAGAAAAAGTTAATTGAAGCATATAAACCAAACAAAAAAAAACAGCGCATATTTATACGGTAAATACAAAAATTACTATTCTTTTTTATTATTTTTTTGACATTAAATGTAATCCATATTAGATAATTCTAACGTTGATATACAAGAAAATGATAAAATGGAATCTATCAACACAATCAATAGCTTTAACATAAATAATTTCACAAACAATCAAGAGGAAAAATGCAGAAATATCCTAAAACATTCTCATAAAATATTTGAAACAAGTACTTATTTCAATAACACTCTTAATATTTTAACATTTTTTTTCTTAGATAAAGGTCCTTAAGTAAACTAGAAATAAACTTAAAATTTAAAAGTTATAGATTCAGGTTTCAAAGAATATAAATTTATATTAGATTTACCTTTCAATTAATCTAGTAATTTAAAATTATTTTTAACCTTTTAACCAAAGTTCTTACTATGATAAAGTGGTTTTTTTTGTTGATGGTGATGAGGGAGGAAATCAAAAAATTTAATAAATTTCTTCTTCCAAAAAAATTGATTAAAAGTAGCTTAACAACCTAAAATGCAATATGCTTCAGAAGGATAGCTTTTTTGATTCCATTTCTAAAGGTATTTTCAATATAATATATTTAAAATCAGTTTACTGTGATTTTTTCTTCAAATATATCAAAATACATTTTTGAAAATTTAGTATACTTTGTATCAAATTATTTAGCTTTATGCCCATAACAAATCTTAGAAATTAATTCATAATTGTAACTCTAAAAATTTTTTAATTATTAGATATAGAATAATAACTTTCATTTGACATCAGCTATTAATCTAGTAAAATAATATTGTTACTCTAAGATAAAAAAAATATTTTATTAATATTAGTAGGAGATAAGTAATTGTAGGATGAGTAACTTGGCATGGATTTTTGCGATATAAAATAAGCAGACTTAATTTAGCTTCTTCTTAAAACTGAAAAATAAAATTCTGTATATTTGAAAAAATATTTTTTTAGTGAATTGGTTACAAAAATATCTTTCTTTGGAGAGAAGAAAAAAAGGATTATTTTCATTACATAAAATTACTTTTATGTCCTTTAAAATATTTATTACCACAAACATATCAAAAGATTTGAAATTTCAGAAATAAAAAAAATAATAATTAGTTCCTAATTTAAAAATGTTTGTTCGATTATTGTAGGAAATTAATATTAATTGAATTTGAAGATAAATCATTTTATTGAATTTTTATAGTTCATTCAAAATATTTTTAAATCATTTTATGAGAGTTCTGTTCCAATAATCTAAAAGAAGAATTCACTGAAGAAAGGAAATTTCAAAAACACTGATGACTCATAATAAGAAATTCTATTTCAGGGTAAATAAAAAAACAAATTTTATGTTTTAAGTGAGAAATTATAAAATGATTATCCCTTTATCGGAATAATTTATTTCTTTTAGAAAAATATTTATTTGTCAGAGTCAGACTAAAACAAAGATTTGAGCAACCTTAACCAAGTAGTATTAGTACATTAAAACTTATAAAATGGAAATTTTATATTCTAATCCATAGCAAATTCAGATGAAATATATCTAGTTTAACTGTAAGACATTTTAGACCTTCCATAATTTAAAAAATAAGTATAAAATATTTATTAATAAATAAAATGATAAAGAAAAAATATTCAAACTAAAAATTTTTATCTCAATATATATTTGTAAACACAATTTTGACTCAAATAAATGAATTTTATGCTCAATTCTATTTTAAGTTTATTTATGAAACACCTTTTAATTTTAAATTTTACAAATATTATTCTAACGTTTTGCATTTTTTAATTCGAAGAGGAAAAATTAAGAAAAAGTAAAAATTTAGATTAATTATTTCAGATTATTTTCCTGCATTGTTCTTATTAACTTTTTCAAGAGAAAATAAAATTGATTAGTTTATTGATTATTAAAATCAAAATAATTATTAAGTTTTACAACAAAGAATTAGCTTGTTAAATAATATAATCAGTTAAAAAACACCAGACTAGAATTAAAAATAAATAATTAAGTTAATAGCTGACTAAATGGAAGTAAAAAATAAACCGCAAGCAATTTTAAAAATCAAACTTAACAAATAGATAAATCTATTATTTAAATTTAAAGGTATTTATATAAAAAAAGTATTAAAATATTTTAATTTAATGAGCTACTGTTTTCTGAATATTATTTACTTGTAATGCTTTATAAATGTATATGTGTCAATTTGTAATTCATTTTTACTACCATCAATCTATTTTTAAATTCGTAAAGTTAGGCTGAATAATTCTGTTTTGGTTTCTCTCTTAAAAAACTGACTCTTTTTTTATAAAATTTAAAAGTAGCTCCAGTATCTTATAACAAAGTAAATATACTTTCAAACAAACATCTAAGCTTTTATAAATTGAAGAATATGATTATTTTTCCTTGTTAAAACTTAAAAAATAATACAATTTATTTTGAAGATTTTATATTTTTTAATTACTCATGGTGTTTAAACTATTTTATATTAGTAGGTTAAAAAAATCAATTTTTGATGTAGATACAATACACTAATTTATAAACATGCATAATTAAAAAAATGAATTCAGTTTTAGATAGGTTATAAAAATATTATTATTTTTAATCCGACAATCAATAATCATTAAAGAAGAATTATTTTACAATTTAAGTAGATAAAAATATACCAAAATACTGTGTCTAGTTATCATTACTATTTCAGAGAAATCAAGTTATTTTTGGTTAAGGAAAATGGCCAGAGGCCAAACCCCACCCCATTTACTATTTGATATAATTTTAAAAAAAATATTTTTTGAGGTATTTAAAATCTAACCTTTTTCTCTCTATTTTATTTTTAAAAATTTAATAAAAGATGTTTATTGTTTGTATTTAGCCCAATATCATTTCTACCTGAGATTATTAGATAAAAGCAAACATGGTGAACCATTATTTGAGAATAATAAAGATAAAGATAAAAAAATTGTATAATTTATATCAATTAATTTATCTTATTTTCTAATTTTTTGTTGATAAAATACAGTTTGAAGCTTAGAATGATAATAATAATAATATATGACGAAATAAGATTAAAAAATTTACTGTGCTCAAATTATTATATTCCAGTTATCTAATATTACTGTTATTTAATAGGTTTTTGACATATTGCTTTCACATATTAATAAAAGATTTAACTGAGATTAATGAAATTTACAAAAATGTAATTTTAGATTTACAAAACTAAATTTACAAATTCTTGTTTCAAAGGTATTTATATTTTTTAATAAAATATTTTGAGTTTTGATGATGATGGTTTTTAAATTCTTTAAAAAATAGAAGATAAAAAGCATAAATAAAAGCTAGTAAATTTTAATTGCAGAATTAGTAACTTTATACTTTTTCCTTACTTACAATTTACTAATTTTTATTTAATAAAAATTTATAATATATTTAAAAATCTAAATAGCAATTAAAATATCACTTTTTAATATTCCCTCAAGTATCTACTAATTAAGACTATAAATTATTATGCTATCATAGCTTTAAGATAAAAAAGTTTTTGTAAAATGAATTATGAGCTGATATTTTTTATGATATAAAATTTTTGTTTATTAATAGCCTTTTAAGTGAGACAAATAATAAGCTTTTTTAAAGTAAAATAAAAAACCAAATATTGTACAGTTTTTTTTCAAAAATAACTTAATAAATCTTATTTAAATTATCATGTATTATAATTTTTTTATTGTGACAATTTACTAAATAAATTATTGATAGAATTAATCTAGATTATTTACAACTTTTTGATAATTGCTTGATTATTTATTAGTTTTTTAATTTTTAATTTAATGCTTGAAAAATAGTCCCAAATTCTACAAAATAATAACTGAAAGTATCTTAAAAGTACTTAAAGTGTTATTTTAAAAAACTCTTAGAATTTTTAGAATAATTGTGTTAGAAAGATTAAAATTTAAATAAGAATTCTAATTTAGTTTAGCAATTTAAATGCAATGCATCTACTTAATTTTTAGATTTTGTTTTTAATAATAATTGATTATTAGAATTTATTTATGATTTTCATAAAAAACATTAACAATAAATTATTTTAAAAGACAATTTTTTTTTCAATTATTTGTCATTATTTTTTTATACACAAAATTAAAATGAATTCATTTTTTACCTTTATTCTTAACCATTTAACTAAAACAACAACACATTTTATTCTTTATTTTGATAAAAATAAAAAAAATTATTAAAAGTTCATTTTCTTCTTAAAAAATGAATTAATAAAGACAGACAGCTAGTAATTATTAGAATTTATCAGTTGTATGTTTTATATTTTTTTTTAGTTAAAAAAAATAATTAAAGGAGTTATGGATGGTATATTCACTTCTGAGTAAGTAATATTGAATTTATTATCTATATCAAAAGCTCTTTTTAAATTTTATACAATAAACTTATTTTTAATAAATAAAAGTGTATAATAACCTTTTTTACTGAATCGAATTACAAATTTTTTAAATTAAATAAGCTCAGTTAGATTTTGCAAATAGGACTTATTGACTAAATCTGCTTTACTTGCTAAATGGTTTCATTCCTTACTGAATATGTTTATAACATTTGTAATTATCTTCTGCTTGGTTAAATACGTTCACGAACTTTATTAGCTTTATAATTTATTATTAATAATTAAAATAAAATAATAAAAATAAATGAGTGAAAACAACTGCATTTAAACCCCCCTTTAAAATAATATTCCATGCCTTTTTATTGTTGATGTCTTAGAAAGCACAAGGTACCTAAATTAATTATTAATTTTATTTTTTCTAATAAAATTTCTTTTTAAAAAAAGCACTGCAAGTTTTTAATCTCAATCTCAATCACATGGCTTTGATTTTGCTGCTATTCAGGATGAATGCAATAGCTTGAAATAGAAAAATTCTGGAAGGAATTGCGAGAATAATGACTCTAAAACTGATATTGTTGATGAAGATAAATTAGATACAAGAAATTCTATAAACAGCTTAATGGTTAAAAGTTTTACTCCTACTTCATAATAAGTAGATTCTATTAACACCTAATTGGGATATCTTTCAATAGATCTTACATAATCATAAGAAAGTAGTTCTTAATTTATGTTTTTTATTTTATTAATTTTTATTCATTTAGTTAAAACGGAATCAAACAAAAAAGAAAAAAACCACTTTCTCTAGCTACCTTTCAAATAATCAAGTAATTTATTATCAGCTTTACCTTTTAAAAAAATTTTTTAATTTAGAAAGCATAAATTATGAAGATGAAGAGTTGAACAATTAAATAGATTCTCCTGATGTAAACTCTTAAAAAAATGAGACTGATAGCTTAAAAAGCTCTCTTATCAAGAGAGTTACTTTTTCAGATTTTATGACAGAAAGTAAATAACATTTTTTATTTATGCTTAAATTCTTTAATCATTTTATGAATTTATCTAAATAGGTACACTGAGCAACTCTGATTAAAACACAAATGAAAAATAATAGTTCTTTTTCTAGTCTCCAAAAGGATAAATGGTCAAATCAGGTATTTATTTTTTTTACTGTTTGTTTTGAAATTAATAAATATTAATTATTTAGATTCGAAATGTTAATTCTCTTAAGAGAAAAGAAAAATTATCACTAAATCAATACTAAAAAGATCTCAAACTACTGAATAAAATATAGGTAAAAATATTAAATTTAAAATATTTCATTTATCTTTTATCAATAAATAAATAGAGTAAAAGAAATTTGAAGATGAACTTCAAATGAATAAATTTTTGATGGATTTCTGCTGTATTAGAAATGACGAGTTTGTTTAATCTTTAATTAAAGATGAAACAAATTAGTCTCTTTAAAATGAATAATACTTTTTCAGTGAAGAGGTGATTAAAATATCTAACTCTGGAGAGAAAAAGAAAAGAACCATTTTAATTACAGATGAATTCTTCTATGTGCTTTAAGATGTTTATAGCTTTAAACATATACAAAAATTTGAAATATCTGAAATTAATAAAATAACAATTAGTTCTACTTAAAATAATGTTTGCTCTTTTATTATAAGAAATTCCTTTTAACTAAATTTGTAGATTAAGCATTTGTTTGATCTCATTTAATTCATTCAAACCATTTTTAAGAAAGTCTTAAAATGCCATATCCCTATAATCAAAGATTAGAGTCAAATATTTAAAGACTAAACTAAAAAAAGCTTCTCTCAAAATGGCCAAACAAAAATGGAATAATTTTTGAGCAGTCAAAGAAAGGAATTTCGTGTTTAAATAGATAAAATAACGAATAATACTTAAAAAGAAGAAAAATAAATCGAAGGATTTATTTCTTTCTTTTCTAGTGATATTTGCGTCAATGGACTAAAGAGCTAAGATTTGAATAGGCTTACCTAAATAGAATTAATACATACAAATTTAGAAAAAAAATATTTTATTTTTTAATCAAAAAAAAACTCAGACATCCTCTACTCAATAAATCTCAAAAATGAAGAGGATATATTAAATTTTGTGAATCAAATAAATAGGTTTTATAAGTAAAAACATTAAAAAATATTATGAATGCAATTACAAATTAATTTGTATTTATCTACATATATATTGTATAATAATTGTTTACTTAAGCTTGACTAATTTAAATAAAATAATATTCATTTCAGTTTATAAAATGTTTGTTTTTAATTGTAAAAACTTAAAAATCAATCTAAAAGTGGAAGAATTAATTTGTAGATACACATATCAATTGATAATAAGAATATTTAATTCTTATAAAGTAAATTAAAAATTATTTATTAGAGGAATTGTGCTAATTTGAAAGTCTTTATTGATTATGAGATTAGATAAAAATTAATTATTTTAAATTTATTTTTTGTATTGTTAAATAATTGATCCACCCAAAGTCTTTTATCTTCTGTATTACTATCAGTTAATATATGTTAGAAAAAATTTTTTAATTTGATTTATTTTTTATTAAAAGCTAGACAGCTTGTAATTATTAGACTTAATCAGTTTTGTGTATTATTATATTTTGTTTAGTTACAAGTAATAACTAAAGAAGTTATTACTTTCTGAGCAAGTAATACTTCTGCTACTATTAATTGAATTTATTATTTTTTTCAAAAGCACCTTATAAAATAGAATAAAAAATAAACCATCTACTTATTTTTAATACATAAAAGCATATATATTTTACTGAATAAAATTTAAATCTCTTAAATAAGAATATTTAAATTTTGAAAATCAGGATTTACTATGTTTGCTTTGCTTTTTTATAGGGTTTGTATATTACTGAATAGGTTTATAACATTCATAATTATCTTTTAGATTATTAAACCCATCCACAGAATATATGAAGAAATACGGGAACGAGCTCAAAATCCCAAATCCCAAATTACCCTCAACATTTTCTCGATGAAAAAATTGTCGAGAAAATGTTGAGGGTAATTTGGGATTTTGAGCTCGTTCCCGTATTTCTTCATATATCACAGAAATCTCTTAACTATATAATTAATTATTCAAAATTAAATATATAAAATTAAATGAGTGAAATCAACCATATTTAAATTCATCTTTAAAATAACACTCAACTTCTTCATATTTTAGATGTCTCAGAAAGCTCAAGGTACCAAAATTGATAATTTAACATTTTTTCTAAATAATTTATTTTAAAAATATACTAAAAGCTTATAATCAGAATCTTAATCTCATAAATTTGATTCTACTATTTATTAGAAATATACTAACTTGAAATGCAAAAGGACTGTAAAGGATTGTGAGAATAGTGACTTAAAAACTGATATTGAAGAAGAGGATATTTTAGATACAAGGAATACTGTCAAGAGCTTGATGGTAAAAAGTTTTACTTCAAATTCATAATAAGTAGATAATCTTAACACCTAATTGGAATATCTTTCTTTAGATCTGACATAATCATAAGAAAGTAACTATTTATTGATTTTTTTTTATCAACTTTTGTTATTATTTAGTTAAAATAGAATCAAAAAATAAAGAAAATAACCTAGTTATCTAACTGCTTTTCAAATAATCAAGTAATTTATTATCAACTTTATCTTTATTAAAAATATTTTCAAATTTAGAAAGCATAAACTGTGATGATGAAAAATTGACCAATTAAATAAATTAGCTTGATACAAAATAATTAAGAAAATAATTATATTACTTTGGTGGGTGTAATGAAGATAAGAATAGCCCCCAAATTAATTTTCCCAACGTTTACTTTTTAAAATTATTTTCAATTATTTTGGGGGAGGGGTGGACTAACTTGAAAAGTAAATAATATTTTATTTTTAATTTGAAATTTTAGAGTTGTAGATAATTTAGTAATCTGTAAAAATGAATAAATTAATTTGTTAAAAAATATGTATATGTAGATAAATACTAATTAAATATTATTTGGACTCATTTTAAATCTTATTAATTATTTTGTATTTTTTTATTATAAAACTTATAAATTTTGTTAACAAAAAGTGGGAAATCTTCTTCTTTGTCCAATTTTATTGAAAATTGGATTTCTTAATTTTTTTGAGTTTGAAAGATAAAACTTTTTTTTTTTTAAATCTGTTTGTATTAATTCTATTTAGGTAAGACTATTTGTCTCTTAGTCGTTTAGTCCACTGATGCAAATATTGCTTGAAAAGAAATAAACAAATCCTTTAATGTTTCATATGTTTAAGGGTTATTCATTATTTTTTGTATTTAAACATGAAATTCTCTTGTTTGAAAGTTCATAAATTATCCAATTTTATCAGTTTTGGTACTTTTCGCGATAATTTTTTTAGTTTATTCTTTAATTATTTGATTTTTTTAATTTTCGATGATAGGGATATATGCTTTTAAGATATTTTTAGATATGATTTGAATGAATTAAATGAGCTCATAGAAATGCTTTACTTACATATTTAGTTAAAATGTATTTCTAACAATAAAAGAGCATACATTGTTTTAAGTAGAACTAATTATTATTTTATTAATTTCTGATATTTCAAATCTTTGTATATGCTTATTGTTACTAAGATCTTATAAAACATAAAAGAATTCATGTGTAATTAAAATAATTCTTTTCTTTTTCTCTCCAGAGTTAGATTGAAAAAGTATTACTCATTTTGAATAAATTAATTTTTAATTAAAGATTGAATAAATTGATCATTGATAATACAGCAGAAATCCATTGTAAATTGGTTTATTTTAGATTCATCTTAGAATTTCTTATATTCTAATTATTTAGATAAAATAAGTTAAATATTTTCAAATTCATATTTTTTACCTGTATTCTATTCATCAGATAGAGATTTCTTTAGTATAGATTTAGAAGTATCTTCATTACAAAGAAAAGGAATATTATCATTGAGAGAGTTTTTAAAATAGTTGATTTGATTCATTTATATTTTGTTTTGTTTTTTTTTATTTAATAAAAATTAATAATATTTTTTAAAGATTTCTCTAAAGCTGTTAAATGACACAGATGATAATTCCATATATTAAAACTTACTGAGCAATAAAAGTAAAAATTTCTAAATAATTCTGATTCTCTAAAAAAAATTAATTAGCTTTATTTGTAAAAATAATACATTCTAATCTTTTTCTTGGTACCTAAATTTTGATTCGTAAAAAAGGTTTGCTATCCACTTTTTTACATAGTATATAAGCTAATTGATTGATTGTAACTTCTTATATTATTTTTTCATAAATGAATGTATAAAATAAAATAAGTTAAAGGAATATTAATATTTCAAAATATTTAACTTATTTCCTAAATAATGAAAACATCGATAACTTTATTAGCTGTTATTGTCGAATTTACAAAATATAATAAAACATAAAACTGATAAATTCTAATAATTATGAACTGCCTAACTTTTTAAATAATAATTAACTAGTAAAATTATAAATTATTTAATTTATGCTTTGATAAGTAAACAAAATTTATGTTATTTTTTTCTAAATAAGGTATTTTGCATTAAAAATTATTGGATAATTTTGTTATTTAATTTAAAATAGCCATAGAGAAGCTGCTACTAATTAAATAGTAATCTTACTCTTTTTACCAAATATCATAATTAGGTGAAATTATGTTAACTTTTTTTGGATTTCATTAAAATAATAAATAAATCATTTCTATTTGAAAAATAAATTGGCCTTAACTTCAAATAGATCATTTGTTCTAAAAAACTACTATAAATTTTCTTTCAGTATTTGATGTAATAGAAATCTTAAAAATTTGTTTGCATTTTTACTTGAAAAAAAGTGATTAAAAAATCATCAGAAAGCTTTGCTTGCAATCTAAATTAGATATGTTCATAGTAAATTTAATTAATTATCTTAACCATTTAATAATAAATACTAAATCATACTTCAATATTTTAATGTTAGATATTTTTTAATTTTATATTTTACTCATAAAATATTTTATCTTTAAGATTTATTCAGTTCGCTATGAAAATTTATATTTATTGTGATTTTTTTATTTGAGTTTTTAAAAAACTCTATAATAGCTAATTTGAATTAAGATTAACTAACTTCTCAAAAAGTCTATTTCGTAAGAAATAAACAGTTTCTTTAATATTGCGAGATCCAAAAGCTTCTTTTATTTTTTGACTTAATTAAATTGCAGCTCTTTTCAAAATTGAAAGTATTAATCAGAATTTTATAAAATCACGATATAAAGAAGTTGTAAAATATCTGGAAAATTACTTATCAAAATTAAGGATTATAGTGATATTTTATCATGTAGATAAATATTCCTGAGAATAAGTGATAAATAATAATTGCTATTGTAATACTTAAAGTGCTTTATAAATTATATTTATTAAGAAAGTAAAGAAAAACCATCAGAATTATTTATCCTTTGATTAAAATATACTGGTTTTAATTTTCATAAATTTATTTATTCTGAATTTAAAGTAATTTAATCAGAAATTATAGTATTAGTTTATTTTTTTATGAATTTAAAAGTGAAATAGACTATTTTTATTTTGCTAAATTTAAACTATTTGACTAAATAATGAAAAAAATCCATAAAAATAGATATATCACTTAAAAATTCAATTTGAAACATTTATTAATTTACTTCTTAAAGCATAAATAGTTTGAGCTATCATAAGTAAATACAACTTTTTGTAATACATCTCAATGAAAGCAATTCCAAAAAAATTGGATATCAATATTTTGGTACAGTAAATTATGATATAGCTGACTTATTTTTTCAAATTAAGTATAAAAATTCATGAGAATTTAAAAAGAGATGATGATTATTTATCAGAATTTCATAGCATATACTTTTATCTATATTATTCTGAAATAATTGTTCATCATGTTCAATGACCCTAATCCCTAATGAGCAATGATAATTAAAATAAATTGTATTTTTACTAAATAATATATGAAAGATATAAATTAATCTTAAACATTCTGTTTTACAAATATACAAGAAATAAATAATATACTTATTAGGAATAAAAAGATAAATCAATTAATTTGTGTTTGAAAAATTTTAAACCTTATCTGTAAAATTTTCAAACTCAGAGTCATCTAACAATTTAATTATAAATAATCTATCAGGATTTCTCAAGGATCTAAGTAAAAATGATTTTCTTTATTAATCACTTTACAATATTTTCACTTAAATTAGTCTATTTAAGCCTTTGCATTTTTCTGTACTTGCAATTGAAATATTATTTTGATAAAATTATAATAAACCTTCCAAATATGACTCATTTTGTAAGCATTTATCATCTATTTTTTTTATTAATACCAAAAATTCTCTTTCATAATTCTTTTAAAGCTATTCCACTTTTGAATTAGCTAAGCTTTGGTTATTTTAGGTTTAAGATTTCCTAATGAAGGAATCATTTTCTTAATATATAATAGGAATATTAACTTTTAAAACAAATTGGAGTATATTTTGAATAACTAAAATAAATTCTTCCAAATGATATATCTTTAAGTTTAACTAAAATTTATTTCTTACAATAATAGAGCAAGTATTTTTGCTTTTAAAATTTACAATTATTTTGTTTATTTCTGTAAGTTAAAATTTTTATACATCATTTAAGTAATTCGCATTTTTAAGTAAATAAAAGGAATTATCATTAAAAAAACATTATTCTCCTTTTATTCTCACCAGAGCAAGATATGTGTGTTACTAACTCACTAAAAAAGTATTTGAATAAACTTTTTGAGTATAAAATTCATTTAATAGTAGTTATTATACTATCTCTTTGCTTTTTATTTCACAATAATCTTAAAAGTTACTCTAAAAATATTTAAAAAAATAATTTTTATCCAAAATTTTATTTTTTCTTATCTATTTTAATTCTTAAAATATTTATTACCTTAATAATATTCACATGTTTATGAACTTTAAAGTTTTAAATATTTAATTTATTTCAAATTATTTTAAGCGGAAGGCATTTCTATTTAGTTTTTATAAAAAATAAATATGGTTAAAATATTAATAATTGTAGAAAAGTATTTTTTTGCAAAAAAGAAATAAAAATTAAATTTATGATTGAGTAAATAATATATTACTTAAAGAGTTAATCTAATCATAAGTAGTTATTATCTTATTCAGGCTTATTATTACTATTATCATTATCTATTTTATTTTAATATCAATTTAAAATAGTAATACAATTTAATTTTATTTACTTTAATTTAGAAGATGCTTTTCAAAGCTGTTTTTTCTTTTATCTAATAAACTGTGTTTGGATTCTCTAAAAAACTAAAATTAAGACACAATTTACTTTTTTAGAAAAAATCGTTAGCTCTAGCAAAAATAAGGGATTCTTCAACCATATCTTCAGACAAATAACATAAAGCAAATAAACTATTTAAATACTGTTTTTCTTTAAAAAGAGTCAATTATTAAAATTTGATTTTATATAAAAATTAAATATTTTACTTTAAATTTCCTTTTCAACACTCAATTAAAAATTTATGTAACAGTTGAAGATCGATCCTATTTTTGTAGTAAATGAAATTTGTGAAATTATTTGAATAAAAAAAGAGTGAAATAAGATAGTACTTTTAGGGGTGAGGAACATGTTAAATGATTTACCTTTTCTTTAAATCAATATAGAAAACTTTGATTTTGAAAAATCTGTTTATATGTTTAAATAAAAAAATGATAGGTAATATATTTGATAGAGGGTAATTTAATTATTTTAAATATTTTAAGAAAAATCTAAAATATTTTTATATTTTATTTTTAATTAACACCCACATTCAAAAAAATCTTCCAAATATTAGGGTGTATAAACATTTTTTTTTAAATTGGGTGTATATTAATTAGTGCTTATTTATAAGAACTTCTTACATTATTTCTTTCTTAATATTAAATTAACTATTTTCATAGTTAAATATCATAATTAATAATTTTAGAGAATAGATTAAATTTAATAAAATATAAATTTTAAAATGTTTATATGTCTTTCTGATTAATCTAGCTTTTAAAATATTTGCTTTTAGCATTAAATTAAGATAAAAATGTGATTGAATATTTGATGTTTACATACAATTTTATTACTGAAATAAATAAAAAATTAGTCAGCTCATCTTAAAATAATTAATCCTAAAACAATAACTATTCAGCAATTAGTAAAATTATAAAATAACATTGAAATAGCCACATTAAATTTTAGCACTGAAGAATATTTCAAAATAATAATTTAATTTGTGTAATAGCCATCAATTTAATTAAAAAAAACACTATTTTTGGGTATTATAGTAGCAATTTAAATAAGCAAATTAATAAAGCAAGCTTTAAAATAAATTACAGATAAAGCAAGGATAATTAACTTAAACTATTTCATGTTGCAAAAATATGTAAATCATTTGAGTAATTTATTTATTATTCCTCTTTTTTATTTTGAATGAAATGCAATTAATATAAACTAAAATATTGTAAAAATTCAAAAATTTTTTAGACTATTTCTAATCATATCCAAAGAAATAAATATATATCTAAATTAAATAAACTCTTCAGAATTTCTCAGTTTTCATTACCTGCGTTTTTAAAAATTTTGTTTTACTAAAAGAGCAGTTTATTTGAAAATATCTCTTTAATAGAATGCCAAAGATTAAGGATTAAAAGAAAATTTATGTTTGATAGACGTTTAATCATTTTTGAATTCACTCTATAAAAAATTTGTAAGATTCCATTTAAGCTTAGAAAATTAGTTGTTTGAGTGTGTCTAAAAATTGTATACTTAAATTCTGTATAATTATAAATTTAAATACTGTAACAGAACCTGTTATTTTACTAGTTAACTGTTTATTTCTTTTGAAATTTAGACAGTTAAAGAGGATTTCAGTTTTTCTTCAATTTATTTTTAAATCATACAAAAATAAAGGTTTTAACAATCATTACTATGAAATATTTTTGATCTTATTTTACTATTAAAGTTAATTGAATCGAGATCCAATTGAATTGTTAAAAATTTTCAAAATTATATTTTTATTTTATGAGTAATATTAAATTAAGAATCTAAAAAACTGAATGAATGAAAGACTGATTACTTTATTATCCAAATTCATCAAAAATTAAGAGTTAATTTCAAATTATAATTACAGTAAAACTGCTTTGCTGTTCTATGGTAGTTATTACTGCTGTCTTGGTTTAATGTCTGAATTGAAGATTAATTTAGATAATTTATCAGCTATTACATCCATCAGTCACAAAATAAAATACATCTTTTTAACTGATTAACAATATTATTAATTATAAAAAATAAAAAATACAAATATAAAAAATGATTAAAAGGTAATCTTCTCAACTCTCACTTTCAAATAACAAATAAGCTTACTAAAATACTAAAACTTCAAAAGAATAATTACAAAGCTTCACAACTAATTCAAGGTATAAATATTTATCTTTCTTCTAAAATAAAATTATCGTAATTAATAAGCGACGAGAGTCTATCTATTGAGAATGAATTATCTCATAAATATGATTCTATTATTCTCAAATAAGATACAAGCTTCTAAAGTGGAAGTACTGTAAAAAATAGAGAAGAAGTTTTATCTTCGAGCTTAATTTGCACTTTAAAAGGTAAATAATAATTGAAAAATCTAAAAGTATTTATAATATATACTATGATTTATAGATGATTAGAGCGCTGACATAATTGGAGATGATACTTAAGATACAATAAATTCTGTCAAAAGCTTTAAGATCAAAGTATTTTCTCCTTTTCATCAAAAAAGTGATAATCATGTACAACAACAATAAATTTCTCAACAAACTGTTTATTCATAAGATGATGGTAATAGCTTTTTATACATTTTTATACTGGATATTAATATATTTTAAATAAAGAAAAATAATAGCTCTAATTTAATTATGATAGTGATTAAGGTATTCAAACAAATACACCTATTTCTTTAAAATCTGAGACAAATAGCTCAAAGTAATATTCTAATAAAAAAGTTACTTTCTCAGATATAATTAAAGATGAGAAAATTAGAATAAAAATAAATAATGATCACTAATAAATATCTTCAATATCATATTTCTTATAATAATCACAATCTGAGACTCCTAAAGGTAATTAATTTCTTCAAATATTGTTTATAAAATGAATTAAAATATTAGATTAAAAGAATTAAGATTGCGAAGAGAGAAGTAGAGCAGCTAGTAAATCAATCTTGAAAAGACCTCAACCATACAAACAAAAACCATGTAAAAACTATTAATTAATATCAAATAACTTAAGAATATTATTAAAAAAAGAGTTTTAAAATGAACCATAAAGACACCAATTTAACATGGAATTTACTAGTTTAAATAGAGAATGTCTATTTGAAAATAATAATTATGATACAAATTAAGATGGGGAATACTTTTTCAGTGAGGAAGTAATAAAAATATCAAATTGTGGAGATTAAAAAAAAAGAATGATAATAGTCACCCAAAATTTATTTTATGTATTTTAAGACCTCTAGAGCAACTAACACATATAAAGATTTGAATTATCAGAAATAAGTAAAATAATAGTTAGTTCTCGCTTAAAAAATGTATGCTCTATTATTGTGAGAAATACCTATTAGCTAAATTTACAGATTAACCATTTTTGTGAATTTATTTAATTCATTTAAACAATTTTTCAGCGTTCTTTCAAAACTTTGTTCCCAATTATCTTTAATAAAAATAAAGAAAGAAGTGATTAATCTAAAGTGAAATAAACTAATAATACTGAAACAAAAATGGAATAAAACAGCTAAAAAAAAGGATTTAGTGTTAGCATACAATATATAATTAATGATATTGAAGATGAAAACTCACAAAAAAAAGGATTAATTTACTTCTTTTCAAACAAAATATGGCTCACTGGATTAAATAAGAAAGAACTAATTTAAATAAACTTAACACATAAGAACTTGCAAAATAAAAGCTTTCTCTTTGAACTATAAAAAAGCCCATAAGTAAAATTCTAAATAAAACTCAATGAAGACTTTGATTTTCCACTTTTCTTAAATAAACTAAACAACTTTTATGATCATCTAATCAAAAATAACTAATCAGATTTATTAAAATGAGTTAATTAATTTATATTTCCTCTCTAAGTATTAATTTAATAAACCCACCCACCTTAATTTTTATTTTGTATTTATATGTATTATTTATTTATTTTAAACAAAACAACTTATGTCTTAATTATCATTAAAACTAAATCAATCTATTAATTCTATCAGTAAATTAACATGCTAAACAATCAATTTATAAATAAATCAAATAATTTCATTTTTAAGATTTCTCAATCAGCTGAAATATATTAATTTATATAATAGAAGAAGCTTAAAATAAATTCATCTGCTTTTGATGAAACAATATTTTTAAAGTAAGATGTAAATCAGTAAAATAATAAACAATCCTTTAAATGGTTTGATAATTTTTATTGATAATTTACCCTTTATTTTTATCAAATTATTTCATTTTTAGGATGTCTTAATCAGCTTAAATATTTATAATAAGCTTATAATAAATTAATCTACTTTTACTGAAAGAATATTTTTAAAGTAAGCAAAAAATCAATAAAATAATAAAGAAATAGTTTTTACTTATATACAATAAATCATGTATATTTATTTTTAAGAATAAATCAACCAATCAAATAACTTCATTTTTAGGATCTGTAATAAGCTGAAATATATAAAATAGAGGAAGCTTATAATAAATTCATCTATTTTAGATGAAATAATGTCCTTAAAGTAAGATGAAAATCAGTAAAATAATAAAGAGTTTATTCAATGGTTTGATAATTTTTACTTTTTATTATCCATTTATGTTATTTTATGAATAATATAAAAAAAGCTGATATTATATTTAACGCATCTCAGTAATTTATAATTCTTGGAGATAGATATTATTAAACATTTAGTCGCCCCAATAAATAGATCAGCAATTAAAAAATAATGTAATCAAAACTATTTATAAATCATTAAAATTAAGTCAGCTAGCTAGATATCTACAGGTTTATCTATTCTTAGACTATTAAAATTTATAAGCTTAATTTTTTATTGGTTTTTTTCTTTAGTAAAAATTTATAATAAATAAGCATCCACTTATTTTGTTCGACAGCTTGTAAAAAAAAATTATTTCCATAAATAAGAAGAAATAAATTAAAACAATCAAAATTTAATTAAAATTAAATTAAATATTAAAATTTATTTACCCATTTTTATTAGGAGTCAGCCATCAAGCTGACAATTACTTTATTAATGATACTTTATTTAATTAAACTAATCGAAAAAATTTTTTCTTTATTAATTTTCAAGAAAACCTAAAATCGATATTTTAATTCTAACTATGATAAACTAGGTTTCTATTTATTTATTTAAAATATGAAAATCAATTTTTAATTCTAAAAATTCTGAAATAGAATAAATTTTTTAAAGCAACTAATATTTAGATTTAACAATGATGATAACTATAGGTATTCTCAAAAAATTGAAACCATATAGCAGACTGCACTAGATTTTAAAGAACAAAGTTTTTTGATTGAGTATCAAATAATAGAGAAATTATGGTAATTATCAACTAGATCTATCGATTCTAACAAATAATAGAAGATAATTTAAAATATAAAATTCATTATACATAAAAGAATATTTTCTTTATTCTATTTTCAACCTCTTTATTTTTGTAATTTACTGATCTCGAAAAATGCATTTTTTAGACTCCTAACTTGAAGTTCTTGCTTAATATTAAAAGTTAACTTTATCATCCATATTTTTTGGTTTACAAAATTCTGAAAATAAGAAGTTCTTTTTAAATTTTTTTGCTTTTAAGCTCAATATTGTTGCTAACTAATTTAAGATAGTCTAAGCAACTACGTATTAGTTTAGATTATTAAATAAGTACTTGCTTTACAACTATCTCAATAACTAATTTTATACACTAAATTTTTTTGTTTTTTTAATGATTCAAAGATGAAACAAAGGATTCAATTTTTTATGTTTGATTTGACAAGAAATTGATAATAAATAATAGTAAATATTTTTATTTAAAAACGAGATTAGTATCATATGAATACTTTAATTTAAATCTTATTACTTTTAGCTAACTACTTTTGCTATTTTAACATAATTTAAAGAAATACCTATTAGTTTAGATTATTAAATCACAGTGGGTGCTTCATAACAAATTCAATTGCTAATTTTATTTATCCAATTTTTTGTTTTTTAAATATCTAAAAAAGGAACAAAAGATTCTAATGTTTATTTTAGTTTTTAAAAGATAAATAATTATTATTAAATCCTTTTAATTAAAAGGAGATTATCATTTCAAGAATATTTTACATAAATTATTTTTAGTTTAAATATTTTTGCTAATTTAAAATAACGTTTAGATTACTAACGAGCAAAGTACTTCCATATTAAATTGTTAGTTATTTTTACCAAACTTTTGGTTTACAAAATTCTTAAAAAGGAAGAATAAGAGATTGTTTTTTTATCATGAATTTAGAGAGAAATAAAGTATCAGATTAAAAAGTAATTTAATGTTGTAAATCAATTTTAATTTACTCTACAAAAATGAGCAATAGATAATATTGTTATTTAAAAAGGATATTATTGAATACCATTATTATTTTCTTTTATGCTTAAGTTACATGTTCTATCTAATAATAGCATAATATTTTTATGATCACGGTCGTCATAGAAAAATTAAAAAAGTACAGTCAACTGAATCAAAAAAAGAGAAAAATTATGGCAATTAAAAATTTTTTGATTATAAAAACAATTCACTGGCAATATTTTTTAAATCAAATCAAAAAAGGTGTTTTATTTACTTCCTTGAAGTTAATTGATTAAAATTAGTTATTGTGGTTGATTGATTGTATAAATTTGATAATTCAGATTTTTAAATGAATTATTGAAGTAGGAAATGTTTGATTATATCTTCAATAAATAAGGTTATTATGAAGAGATCTAATTTTTTTTAGAATTATTTTGTAGCAATTAAGAATATATCAAAACAAAAATGAGAAACAATTAAGAGCTTAAAAAGAATCATTGAAAGAACAAGGGCACAGAAATTCAATAAACAATAGCTGCAGAAGACTTTGCAAAAAACCTCAAATAAAATTCTAAGTATTTCTATAACATTTTAATCCCATAATTTTTAAAACAAATTAAAAAATATTTCATTCAATATACTTTAAGGAGTCACAGTGGAGACAAGTAATATCATTCTAAAAAATTGGACACAAATTTTAATAATTTAGATGTTGTTTAGTAAGTAATGACTTAGCCAAAGAATAGAGGAGATATGGTTTTAAAAAGTGACTCTTTTTTATGCAGTAAAAGTAAGATTATATTTTCTTTCCTATCATGTAAATAATTAATATTTTTGGTGATTCAAATGGGAATCTACAAGAAAGTGATAACCCAACAGAAATTATACACTAAATAAACAAAACATTAGTCAAAAGTTTTACCTATGACCCATAAATAATGAATGAAAATAATTAAGATTATTAGTAAATAAGACTTAAGAATGTTTCTGACCATTACAAAGATTACAAAGGAGTATTTTTATATTTTGCTTTATCTTTATTATTGCTTGATTGATTAAATGTCTACTTTGACTAACTAAGACTTAAATTTAAAATAAAAAAGATGGATCAAATATTTAAAATAATAAGAGCTTTATATCAGAATTACCTTTAGATGAATCATATAAGCTCTTTTATTTCTATTTATCAAATTATCTAAAATTATTTTGAGATGGAGACTGTAACTTTCTGAATGAAACTTAAAAATAAGATGCAAATAATTAACAAAATTCTTTGCTTAACAAAAAAAATGAGAGCATGGAGATATTGAGCATTCTAAAAAGTTGTCTAACCTAAGAAGATTCTATAAAGAATAATATATTTTTATTCAAATCATTCAAATATTACTTTTTTTAATTTTTAAAAATTTGGCTAGGAATTCAAAATGGTAAAAATTTAAAAAGAGTACAATTTGAAAAAACAAAAGAATAAGATAAATTGTCAAATTCAGGTAATCAGTCAAAACAATCTAATATAGATTTTAATGAAAATAAAAAGATGAAAAATATTAGTTATCCATAGACAACTTTTATAATCAAAGTAAATTATTCTTGAAAGATCATAGACTTTAGAAATCAATTAAGTAACAAATTATTAAAAAATTAAGTAAATAGAACTAACTTTAATTAATAGAAAAATAAGATAATACAATTGAAGGGTTATTAGATATCGATTATTTTAACATCAAAAAAGAAAAAATAGTTTAATTACTAATTAACAAGTAATCATCTAGCTCAAAGCTTCTAGATAGATAGTTTTTCAGTGAACAAGTACACATAGTTCATTTTATGTTCTATAAGATGTATATAGCTATGAGCACATATAAAAATTTGATATTTCAGAGATAGATAAAATAATAATTCAATCTGAACATTAAAATATTTGCTCAATTACGATTAGAAACTTATTTTAATTAAATCTGAAAATTTATCATTTTATTGAATTATTATTTGCAATACTGAAGCAAAAATGGAATCATTTTTGAACCAATAAAAAACAGAATATTATGTCTATATCTATCTAAAATATAAAAATAATTTTATGCCTAATGAATCTTAAATTTAAGGATTGATTTAATTCTTTTCAAGTAGTATTTATTTATCTTCTTTTCACAAAGGCACTTAATTAAGAAGATTTAATTAAGCAGAGCTTTCATGCAAAGACTTACAAAAAGGTACCTTCATATTCTAATCCATGAGAAATATTGACACCATGTACAAAATTAACTATAAAATGAATGTAATCTTCCATAATTTATAAATTTAATTGAAAAAATAAATGTCCAAATTAAATGATCTGAATATTTTCAATTTAACAGTTTGAAAATTTTATAATACATACTTAATTATTAAAATCTAATTTTTATTAACCTTACTTAACATCTTTTCTATCTTCAAAAACTGCATGCGAGCATATATTTTATGTAAAAAATTTAATATGTTTAACATTTTAATCATTTCGATAAAAATTATTATTAATCCATTTTTGAAAAGAATCAGAAATTAAAATGGCTGAAACTTAATAATACATATTTCCTTAAAAATAGTATGAAAAATTAAAAATAAAATAATAAAACAATAAGCAAAAAAATTAATAAAAATAAGATAAACTAAAATCCATAATTATATCATATTAAATTATTTACTAAAAAAATTAAACTGATTTTTAAAATTAATATCCCTAAATAAATAAAATAATGTAAATATTTAAATCAACTAAATAAATGTGCTATTTCATTAAAATCATAAATATATGCTTTAAAATGTAAGGAATAATAGTTAAATTATTAATTCTTGTTAAATAAATTAAAATCTTTTCTTATTCAAATACTATTTTTAAAAATTTAAATTGTATAATAAAACAATCAACTAATATTAATACTTAATTTAATTTTTATTCTTTCCAACAGAGCTTTCGTTTCAGTAATTTTTTACCTTTGTTCTTTATTGTTGATAAAAAGTGGTAATATATGAAAGATTCTCATGGTGTATATTTTACGATGGTTTTCTAATATTTTTAAGTGGTATATTTAATTGGGATAAATATGTTTATTTCATTATTTTTACCTTATTTAAAAAATTATTGCAAATGACAGATTAATTCTGATAGCTTAGAAATCTCATTTTGATACACCATAAATTTTACTTTGACCTTTTTACTGCTATAAGTCTTAATTTTAAATATTTTTTAGCAAAATTTTATTACTCTTTTTTCTTTCAATCACTTAATTATCTCAAATCAGAAAGTATTTACATAAAGACAACAAAAAAATTCTAAATTCAAAAATATTACGTTTTTTATTTTTAATTATAAAAATTAAAATAAATGTATTTCACATGCATATTTAACATATATTTCCAATGCTTTAAAATGAAAGATTGAAATTAAATGGAAAAATAAATAATAACAATAATAAATTTGAATTAACTAGTTGAACTTTTAGTAAATAATAAATTTTGATTGACTAGAGAAATTTTAGTTTTTTATTTTTTCATTTGATAATTTTTTTGTTTTCAAAAAACAGAAAAGAAAGAAAAAGAAAGCTTAAAAACACAAATATAATTTTGATGAAATTAAATTTTTGAACTTAAATCAGCATGAGCAGATACACTTTTAAATGGTCAAAAATAATAAATATTTAATTGGAAATTGAATAATAATATCTTTGAAGTGTTGAAAATGAGTATTTTTTTAAAATTAACTTGAAATATTATATTTTTAGCTCATCATTTTACTTGGATAATAAACAAGCGAATTTTAAATAGAAGACAAAAGGGTAGGATAGTAATTAATTAATAATTTAATTATAAAGAATGATGTGTGGCAGAATTTATCAAAATTAAAAGTTAATTTTGATTGTAAAAAAGAAAATTCTTTGTTTTTCTAGAAGACATGCTAATTTTTATATTAATAATATACATATGTATTGTTTAAGCTTATTCTTATCTGCTTTTAATCTTCATATTAATAATAGAGTTTTTTCTCAATTTCATTAATTAAATAAATAATACAAATTAAAATTCATTAAATCAAATCAGAAATCTTTCAAGGCTGCAGTTTAAAAAATAACTTGTAAATCAGATTCCAATATTCCTTTACAAGTAAGTGAATAGCAGCTCATATGAGTAATTCTTCAAAAAACTAAAAGTAAAATATATTTTATATAACAAAAAGAAAATAAAAAGTTTATTTAAAATAGTAAAAAGTAATAATCTTAGACTGAAAGTCTTACTTTTAATATCAAAAAGTAAGAGACTGACTTTGAAAGCAATAGAAATCTCATACTCAAATAATTATAAAATCAGCTAGGTAAATTAACATTTTATTTAGTTTTCAATCTAAAACTAAACACAAAATAACTAATATATAAGATTCCCATACTGATATACAAGATTAAGATACTAAAGATACAATTAACTCTATAAATTATATTATGGCCAAAAGTTTTTCTCCTTTTACAGAAAATTTTGGAGTAAACTTTGAACAGAAATTTAATTTTGAAGATGCTAGGGTTTCATAAGAAAGAAGTAATTTCATTATTTTTTGTTTATATTGTAATACTTAAATTGGGTAAAAAAAGACTAAATATAGAGTTATTAATCAAATATGATGCTATTTGAAAAATAAGAAGCAAAAAGTGAAATTAAATCCTAAAAGATTTTCTTACTAGACATACCTTTAATTCAATCACGTATATTAAATTCACTATTTTTTTTAAAATTAAACATTTTTTATAAAAGAGAACTATTTATTTGATGAAAACAAGGTTCAAGATCAAAACTAAAAGAAAAATTCAGCCAGCAATAGATTAGATTTAAATTAACTGAGCAACTTAAAAACTTTTGAGCATAAAAGAGTGACCTTCTCAGATGATTTTGAAGATAGTATGAGTCAATTTTTTATTTGAAAAATATAAATGCTGAAAACATTTTTTAAAATAGAAAATATTTAAGATGAAAATAGTGAAGATTTCTTAATGAAATAAGTTAAAACGAATAATAATGATCCTTGTTGTAATCAATAATCAATATATCTGAATAATTTGAGTAAATCTATAGATTTAAGCTCAGAGCCTTCAAGAAACTTTGCTAACAAAAAAAGAACAAAATCAATATTAAAAAGATCAAAAACTCTAGAAACAAGTAAATCATAAACAAAAATCAAATAATCTGAAGGTGAATTTTTTATTTATAACTTTGTTAATAAAAAAAGAACCAAAGACGCAAAAAGATGATTTACTTAAAATGGACTTTTATGACATCAAGCAAGAGGAAATTGTTTAATCTCTCCTTGCAAAAGAAGCTAACAGCTCTCATTTCATTAGGAAATACTTTTTCAGTGAGTTAGCAACTAAAATATCAAATTCTGGAGAAAAGAAACAAAAGATCATTTTTCTAACCCATCATTCATTTTATGCTCTTGAAGATCTTTGTAATTTGAAACATGTACAAAAATTTCTAATTTCAGAAATTGATAAAATAATGATCCACTCTAATAAGTAAAATACTTGCTCAATAATTGTGAGAAAAACATTTTAATTAAACCTGCAAATCAACCATTTTAATGAATTTTTGTAATTCATTCAAATAGTTTTTAATTCGATCTTAAAAACTTTTGTTCCAATAGCATTCAACAATAATAATCAATAGGAAGAATAAAAATCTATGATGGTATGTAAAGAATCAAAAATGGAAGAATTTAATGTTTTAATCAAAAAAATAACTAATAATAACCAATAAAATGATTACCAAATTCTTGGATTAATTTAAATCTTGGCAAATAAGATTTGCTTGGTAGCAAGATAAAAGTGTTAATTATTAAATAGCACTTAAGTAGTTCTACTTTACTAAGAATTATCAAATAGAACATTTATCTTTAAATCTCTTAGAAATTCTGACAACACCTACCATATCAAGCTTTTCAATAAGGAAAATCTTTAAATCTTTTTAAATTTAGTAGAGAATAGTTAAATTTAAATTAAGTGAAGTTATTAAAGTATTTGTGATAAAAGATCTTTTAAAAAGTTAATTTTATTTTCTGTTTAATTTAAATAAATATTTGTTACTTTAGAGTAATTATCAATTTTATTAATATTTCTGACTCATTCTTAGACAAATTAAATCAATTATATTTCTTTTTTATATAGAAATAAGTAGCCTATTTATCTTTTTGAAGATAAAAAATCTAAAAAAAATGCTGGAAAAAGTCCCCAAAAAAATATTGCTTTAGCAAAATAGAAAATTAAATTTAACTTTATTTATGATGAATAAGGAACATTCACTTGACCAATTAGAGAATAATGTTTATTTATTCATGAATTCTGCCTTGAAATCAAATTGTAAGGATATTGAGGTAAAAACAAATGTATTGACTATTTTTTGGAGTAAATTCATTAATAACGTATTATGTGCACCTAATGGCTGCAAAACTAAGCTAGTTAATTATTAATCTGTAAATTAGTAAGAAAGTGGTTAAAACCAAAATTTATTTTATTTAGTCTGATTCATGTCATCTTTCTTATTTCCTTATTTTTTTAAACTGTTATTTATAATAAATACGCCTTTTTTATGGTTAAAAATAATTAATATTAAATAAATATACTCTCATAACGATAAAATCAATATCTTCTTTTATTTAATTAATAATAATAGGATTTAGTTTGAAAAGATAAAGAAATTTAATTTAAAGGGAAAAAAAACCAGTTTTTTTAAGTGTTGCGTTTATTTTGTATTGAAATTTTTGACATGAAAAAAAGTTAATTAAATTCAAAATTATTAAGGTTAATACTTAATTTCGACAAAATCAAAAAAACTTGCTAGTAAATAATTCGATTGTTTTAATTGATTTCTATTTTGATTGATTAAAAATTGGTCAAGTTAGCATAATTTAAAATAAACAGCAGTGTATTTTGATTAAATTATGTTTAGTTCAAACCAAAAGGAGTTAATAATTTTGATTTGGTTTAGATACAAGTTTAAAATATTATTTTAATATTACTGATTAATTTTATTGTAAAATTAGTATTTACGAAAAGAAATTATGACATTCTTTTTGTAAATAATATCTTCATGAACTATATAAAGTAATTCTTAATTTTTTAAGATAATCTTTTGTAAAAATTTAAAATTTATTCCATTTGAATTTCAGTCAATTAAATATGGACTAATAATTTAAAAATTATTATAATAATAGAGCTATTTTTCTTCTTCTGTTTTGATTATTTTTACTGATTTAAAATTGAAAATTATGATTACCTTGAACAAGATGGAGCTAACAAATTTTAGATAGAAATGTTAATGGAATAAGTGAGCAAATAGGTTATTTATAAATACATGCAAATTTAAACAATATAAGTTATTTCATAATAAAGAAAGCTTTAAATATTTAGATAATAATTATAATTGGTAAAATCATTCTATTAATATCTTTTGTAAACTAATCCAAAAATAGGAAAGAGGTCTTTTTTAGGAAAATTTAATCATTATTTTTTCTCAAGCTCATAAACTTGTAGGGTAAAAATGCAAACAAAACTGGCTAAAAATAATAGAGAGAGATACTAAATGTAATATAAATTTACATTAGAATTTAAAAAAAAGTATTTAAATCTTATCTTAAGAAAATTTGATATAAATAGCTTCTTATGTGAATACTATTTTAATTAGTCATAAGATCAATATCTAAATCAATATTTAAAATATTAAGAAACCTAGAAAGTTTAATCTTAAGTGGTTAAGTTAATGTAAATAGAAATTATATTTATAGGTGTTAATGTATGTGGGGAAAAAGATAAAAATAATTAATATTAATTTAAATTACACACAATGCCTTTATGAATCAAAATTTAATTAAATATATGTAAGTCTATGAAAATGCAAATCATAATAATTATCACTTCTATTCCATAAAAGATAATTACCTATCTGTCAACTAAAATCATAAAAAAAACCTTTTCTATTTAAGATTTCCACCTCTGAAATATGTAAATATGAGAGATCTATTCATTTTTGATGATTATATTCATAATATCAAATAAGTTATAGGAATTTAAATTTTAGATTCTTTATCAATTAATAATTAAACTAATTATAATTATCAAATTTATACATAAGTTCGTTTATTAATTAACAAGAAAGCATAATTTTACTAGTCAATTATTTTTTCTTATCAAACTAAAGACAGCTAAAATCAATTAGAGTTTATCAGCCAGCTTTATTAATCAAAAAATGTGAGATTTTATCAGCATAAATTGTAAACAAATTTTTTTAAATATGTCATATTATTTTCTTATTGAAATAATATCATAGTCCGCTTGGCAAACAATAAAAACATTTTTTGTTTTCAAAGCTATTGTTAAAATTTTAAAAGGATAAAAAATATCTTTGTAATATTAATAAATGTAAAATGCAATAACTTGGTCTGATCTACCATAGAAAGATTATAATTCAATTAAGTAAGTAAGTTTCTTTTCAGGATTTATAGTTAATAATTTATCTTATGTTCTTAATGAATTTATTTGCCTAAAAATATAGTAAATTATTTGTCTATTATCCTTTCTAACATTAAATAACAACCAGAGAAATCAGTTTGGCATATTATTAATTAATATAAAATAAAACCATAAAGATAAAAATGAGCCAAATAAACTCCTAAAAAACCTCCATTTAAAATTATTATCAACTCCTCCCTAACAATAAATACCCAAATGAGCAGACTAAAATATCAACAGAAAACACATGGTAAAAATATAAATAATAGTAATATCTCTTCTAATTTACAATAATTCAAAAAAGTAGCTTGAAAAACAAAAGCCTTGTTAAATATGACCATGAAGATGATTGTGATGATTTTAATACAGATATTGCTGATCATGATACTCAAATGACTATAAACTCTATCAATAGTATTATTATCAAAAGCTGTACCCCTAGTCCATAATAAAATGAATCTAAAAATTTATATTAATCAAGTAATAAATTATTCATTCCTTTATGATTTATTTTTAAAAAAAATTTATTAATTAAGAAATCTCCTTTTGTGAAGATGAAGATTAGAAAAATTAAATAAATTCCCCCAATAATAAATCTATGATAACTGATACCAATAACCTATAAAGTTCTCAACATAAAAGAGTCACATTTTCTGACTTTATCTAAGAAGGTATTTATTAATATTTTATTACTTACGAGATATTGTGTCTTCTAATGTTAATCTAATCTATTTAATTCAAAAGGAAAATTAAATATCAATAATCAGACTACTATAAAATAACACTTCTTTTTCTAGTCATAATAAAAATCAATGACCAGCTCAGGTAATTAATATCTATTTCCTTTTTTAAAAAAATTAACTTATTTTCAATAAATAGATTCAAAACACGAAGAAATAAACAAATAAAGTAATAAATCAATATTGAAAAAGTCACAAACATTTGAAATAAAAAAGGGTAAACAAATTTATTATTATTGAATTTCTCATCATTTATCTTAATATTAATTAGATGCGTCAAAGTTGTTAAATGAATCTGAAAAAAACTAATTTCACATGGACTTTTGTTGCATTAAAGATGATGATTTTGTTGAATCTTTGATTGAAAATGAAGCAAATAATATATATCTTGAAAAATATTTTTTTAGTGAGGAGGTAGTTAAAATATCAAATTCTGGAGACAAAAAGAAAAGAATCATTTTAATTACACCTAACTACTTTTACGTGCTCTAAGATCTGTATAATTATTAACACATACAAAGATTTGAAATATCAGAAATCAACAAAATAATCATTAGTTCTACTTTAAAAAATGTATGCACTCTTATTGTGAGAAACACCTTCCAATTAAATATATAAATTACCCATTTCTATGAGTTTATATAATTCATTCAAACTATTTTTAAGTGCTTCCTAAAATCTTTTATCCAAATTGTCTAAAGTTAACCAAATCAAAATAAAGAACAACCAACTTTTAATATATATGAAGATTATAAATCAAAAATGGAATCATTTTTAGCCAGTTAAAGAAAAGAATTTCGTGTAGAAGTATAGAAAATAACCAATTGTGACTAAAAAGATGAATCCTGTTAACAAGGATTAATTTATTTCTTTTCTGACAACATTTACTTAAACGGACTAAAGAATTAAGACATTAATAGATTAACGTAAGTTGATCTAATCAATTAAGACTAAAAATAAAACATTTTTGTATTTAAATCTGTAAAAAATTCAGATAACATATACTCAATAAAACTTACTGATAACCAACACTTAACACTCTTTTTATATCAAATAAAAAAGCACTATTAAAAAAAATGTTTAAATAATTAATAAATTTTATTAAAATGATTAATAATACTCTATTTATTCTTGTATATATATTAGATATAAAACCACTCAGCCTATCAATATCATTTATATTTTACTAATTTCAAGCAAAAATTAATTCAAAACTTTTTTAAAATTTAAAAATGACTAAAAATAAATATTAATGAATTTAATCTTATATTAATTATCAAAAATTTATTTAATTATTCAAATTCTTATGAAGATTTAGCATGCTTCTCAAACTGTAAGAAAAAGATTATGAAAGATATCAGAAATTATTTGAAAAATAATAGTGCATTTTTTTAATAATTCTAAATTAATTAAATCCTCTCTAAATAAAAATAGTAAAATTCATAAAAATCTTACATAATTTATCAAAATGTCTATTTTAGGATAAAACTAAGTAAGAATTAGTCTTAATTAGTAAATACTAAGCTAATTCATCTTTTTTAATATTTTAAATTTTTACATAACTAGCAAATAAATTTTATAAGAATAATACTAGAAAGGTTTTATGTTTTTAGATCATTTAATTAGATGTTAAAAGTAATATCAAAAAATAAGAAAAAAAATTAAGTATTTAAGTTTAACAACATAAAATATCAATTTAAAGCATTTTAATGATAACTTGACTCATTCTGATTTTTGACAAATAAGATAGGAGTAGTATCTAAAATAAATTTTAAAAACTAATAGATGAGTAATGAAATATCAATAGAAAAAAAGTTTATGATATTTAAAAATAAGTTTTTAAAGTAATGTCTTGCTTTTAATAATAATTAATATTAAATATAATTAATAGTAATAATTTTTGAATAAATACTGATCAAAATTAGCTAGATTAAAATTCTGTCAATGTCTTAAATTTGAAAAAAAAAATAAAGAGAGGTCTATCTTTTTTTCAAAACTAACTTTACTGTAAAGAATAATTGATT
The DNA here is from genome assembly GCA_000231825.2 of Tetrahymena elliotti 4EA. Lineage (NCBI taxonomy): Eukaryota > Ciliophora > Oligohymenophorea > Hymenostomatida > Tetrahymenidae > Tetrahymena > Tetrahymena elliotti. The sequence goes on from JH720332.1 coordinate 519,479, forward strand.
GTCTATGTTCTTCTAAAAATGAATGTATCAAATGTTTTATTCCTAGTAAAAATATAAAAATTATGATTAAAGACGTTTTCATAAGCTTAATAATCAAAATCCACATAATTTATAAAAAATTATAGATTAATATTAATAGGATTGATAAAAAAATAATTAAAAAAAAATTAAAGAAACTGAGACAGAGGAGAACTAAACTGAATTCGCTGACTTTTTTTTCATTAAAATAGAATCTAGTTAATTTTTAAATAATAGATGATAAATTCAAGCAAATAATTACTTCATCTAATTCAAATGAAATTATTTAATAAGGTCATCTTTTTAAAACTCATTTTTCAAGTTTTGATTAGCTTGAAAAATTAAGTTAGATTTTTAATAACAACATAATTTTTGATAAACATTAAAAAAACTTATCATTTTTTTATTTATTATAATTTAACTTAAATTACAAATATAAATAATAGATAAAAAGTAAATGATATAAAATCTCAATTTATAAACTCATTTTTCCTTCAAAAGCAGACCACCATAATGCTACTGCATGTAAATAATTATATTTTGAATTTTTGTCCAAAAATCTTCTATTTTTAAATATAAAGTAATTAACTTTAGCCTCAAGATAATCTTTCACCTATAACTCTAATATAAGATCAACAGATAGCTAAATAAAATGTTGATCTATTAAGGAAAAATTCAATATTTGGTAAAATAAATCATATTATTTTTATTTATAATTTTTGATTTAAATTCTACTTCAAAAGATGTTTCAAATACTGATATTTAAGACGATGATGATGACACTACATCAGATAATTTGAATTCTATAAACGCATTCCAGACAAAAATTTTTTCTCCATTTATAAAAAAGAAAGTAAAAATGGCTTAAACATTCAATTTTGAGAATTCTTATGATTCTTGTGATAAAAAAAGTAATTCCTATTTTGATTACTCAGAGCTAAAAATCATATATTTAACATTAAAAAATTAGAAAACAAGAGTTAAAATCTAGAAGAATTTAACACTTAAGAATCAACTAAATAAGATAAAGATCACTTTCAAGAAACTCAATAAAATAAAACCAGTAATTATTAATTATATGTTTCTTTGAATTTAGCTCATACAAACATTATTTAAAAAGTGACCAACCATTTCAAATTTTCTTCATTATAAAGTACCCTATTGAATTAAAAATATTAAATTATCAAAAATTTTGGTTATTTTTGATAAAATAGTATTTTATATTTTTGAATATTTTAAATTTTATAATTTAACATTATTTTTCAAAGATATCTTTATCAATAATAATCTTATGAGATGAATACTTCAAATCCTTTATTTAAAATATCTCAATCAATCTAAAATTTACTTTAGATGAATAAACTATATATATATAAACATTTCTAAACATTTAGGAATTTTAAGAATAAAATATGATTTAAACAAATATTTTCAATAAAAATTAATTATTATTTTATTTTAACAGAAATTTTAGAGAAAGATGGCTATAAATTACAAATAAATAATTAGATATTATTCAAAGAAAACAAAAATAAACCTCAAAATAAATTAATAAAGAATTCAATTCTAAAAACTTCAAAAACGTGGGAATACAATTCAGGTAAAAAATATCTAATTTTTATTATTAATTAAAGTTAATCATTTTTTTTATTAGACTTAGTTAAATAGCAAGATGAGCATTGGACAAATGAAATAATCTTAGATTTTTGCAATTTAAGAAATAATATTATTATTTAAAAGATAATTTAAAATGAAATTTCTAACTCATATAACATCAAAACATATTTTTATAGTGAATTCGCAACTAAAATATCTCGCAATAGCGAAATAAAATAAAAAATAATACTTTTGACTAATAATTTCTTTTATGTGATAAAAGATCTGAACAAATAATCTGGAATCTAAAAATTTGAGATTTATGAAATTAGCAAGATAGTTGTTTGTTCTGAAAATAAGAATATGTGCACCATTAATATTAAAAATATGTTTAAATTGAGTTTGATAATTAACCATTTTGAAGAATTTATTTTCACAATTAAAAATATTTTCAAAAACATTTTAGAAGCAGATGTGCTCTTAGTATACAAAGATAAAAAACAAATTAGAAATAAATCACAAACTTAAGATTTAAAAAATGTTTAAGATAAAGAAGATCCTTTGAATTCTATCAAAACAGGATTTCAAATATTTATCAAAAAAGTGGATAATAAAAATGTGTAAAACAATAACTAAATAGAAGGTCTATTGCAGATATATCATACAACTATTTGCATAGTTAATTTTTAGGAATGCGAAACATTAAATAGACTTCTTTAAGTAGAAGTATTAGAAACTGATTCTCAAAAAAGAATTTTTTTATTGTAATCTCTTCAAAACTCAAAAGATTAATTTGAAATTAAATTGTAAAATCAATCTGAATTTTCTAATCTTGCAGATAAAATATAACACTGTAAAAACAAAAAATCAAGTAGATGATTTGATTTTTTTTTTTATTAAATAATTATTAGCTTATTTGTTTAATAGAAAATAATTAAAAATAAAACCTTTTCCTAAATAATTTGTTAATAGTAAAAAAATTCAAAAGAAAAGTCACAAATAAAACTTAAAGATGGATATGATGTTCTAACTTTAAAATTAATAAAAGAGTATTTATAGCTTATATTAAAGCTGCTTAAATCAATTAATAAATTTTTGTTTTGTTTTTTTATCTCTTCTAATCTACATATAATATTATTAAATAAAAACAAGCGTTTTATAAATAAAATCAATATATTTTTTTGAGAGCAGAAATGATCTGAAAAATATTGAATAGAAAAAATCTATCAAATTAGAAATCAACAATAGTTTATTCTTATGAATAGAAGAAAAATAGATAAACACTTAAACATTATTTATTTTTTTATAATTTTGATATATTTTTTATAATTCATATAATGTTATCTCAATTCTTATATTTCACTCAAAAATTATATTTACTTTTTCTTATCACTTTGCTAAGATCTTATTTCTTCCAATATTATCATAAATTATAATAATATTAATGAGCTTAGATATTTTAAAAATTTTAAAAAGTAGATTTAAATTATTAGGAAGAGCTAAAATAACCTATCGAAAAGATTAGGATATTATTATTTTTTGTGTTAGGTTATTTGAATACATATTTTTAAAAGTTATATAGTAGGAAACATAGTATGATTTTTACAAATGATAAAAAAAAAGAAAGAAATTCACATCTAAAAGTGATCAAATAATATGTATTAATTATATAGTTAAAAAAAACTAAATTTTAGAGCTATAAAAAATGTTCTTTCTTTAAAAAAAATAGAAATTCTTTATCTTTGTATCGATTACAAATAATTAATGACGACTAAGATAGTATTAATGGAATAATTTTAAATTTTAATAAGATTCTATTCTAAAGTTTTGATAAAATTTAGTCAGCTTTATTAACTTTTATTAGCTGTAATCAAAATCAAAGAGATAGGTATTAATATTTTTAATTTTAGTCAGCTATTTATTTATCTGATGATTAAATTTATCATATATTTTCATTTTTTTCAAAGTACTAAAATAAATGTCTAAATCAGTTAACAAATACAAGGTAAAAATATAGAATTACATAAAATTACCATAAAATACTTGTAAGAAAGCTTTAATAAGTAGGAAACTAAAATATCATTACATTTAAAAACCTATTTCATTGTTTCTGGCTATACAAACCATACATTTTTAAGAATGACAAAAAATAAATTTTAATCATTTTTCTTTTTTAATTGATTAATTAATGTTTACTATTTAATAAATAATAGTTAATAATTCAAAAGATTATTTTTAACTTCTCCTGATCAAATCCATAAAAGATTGAATTTTTATAATTATCTAAGACATAATAAAACTAAATAATTTATTTTCTTTTTGAGAATTATTTATTCCTTAAAACATAAAAATGAAAAAATTGAAACATTTTAAATGAAAATAATGTTTAATTGGATCAAAAATAATATATATTTAAAATCTTATTTACTATTCATTCTTATTAATTATCAAAACACCATTAAAATGTGTGAGCGAACTCAATTTAATAAGCAATGAGTGGCCCAAAATAAAAAGTTTTTATCAATAATTTTAAAGACATTCCAAAATCTGATTAAAATTAAATAGATGAATTAATTAATTAATCAAGTTTTATTTAAATGTGTAATTTAGAAAAATCAGAAATAGAAAGAACTTTTATTATTACAAACTGATTAATTAATACTGACTTTTTTTAATAATAATAGATTCTTTTTAATTCTTATTTATGATTAATAATTTAAAAGGTAGGTTACTTCACTTTGAATAACTAAATTAATTATTACTTTTTATTTTGGTTCTCTATTAGGTTTAATTGGATAAATTATTGAGTTTTTAAGATCAAAGTTAATGAGTTTTTCTTTTAAATAATAAAAACCCTACCTACCTAACATTTATCTATCTTATTTGTTATGTTATAAAAAGAGTGTATCATTTATAAAAATTTATAATCAAATAAAATTTAAAAACATTCATTAACTATTTATTAATCAGAAAATAAATGATATAAAATCTTACTTTAAAAATTAACTTTTCACCTAAAAGCTCCCATTACAATAAGTAAGTTTGTTTGTTTGTTTAAAGTATTTTCATCTCAAAAAAAAACATAATTTAAAAAAGTGACTTATAAGATTGCTTATCACCTGCGACTCGTAAATAAGATAAATTCTAGATTAAATAAGATGTAGACTATTAAATCCAAAATTCAAATAACAGTAAAGAAATTCTTTTAATTTTTATTTTAACAAAATTCTAAATTATTAACATAAATAGATCTTTCAAACACTAACACCGATATATAAGATGAAGATGAATCTTCAATTGATCATTTAAATTCAATAAACACCTTTGTAACAAAAGTCTTTTCTCCTTTTAAGAAAAGAAAGATCAATATACATAATAATAATAATAAGTCTTTAACTTTTCAGATTGCGAATAGAAAAGTAAATCAATTTTTAAAACTAATTTCTGGTATTCATAAATGCATAATTTTATTAATAAATTTAGATAACTCAAACACAGATATTTAAAATGTCAAAAACAAATAAGAATCATAGAAATAAAGTAAAAAAGATTTATTTTTAATAAAATTTTTTTATCGCAACAGTAAAATATATAATTAAAAATATAGATAAATTTCTAAACAACTCTGACAACGATCTTGAGAGCAATTCTCTGAAATCTTATTCATAAAAAACTTTGAAAACTGAATCAAATAGTCAAAGAAATACTTCTCAAAAGAAGGTTACATTCAATGATAACATTTTAAAAGGTAAAAAATTAAGCTGATAAAACAAATACAACTAAACAATCAATAATCAATCAGCTATTTTATTAAAAAAAAACTAAAAAATTATTTTGTATTCTAAAAGAAACTTTTAAGAAAATTGATCATCATCTTCATTAATTCCATGAATAAAATATCGTTTTTGAACCAAAATTTTTAAAATAAAGCTAAACATAAGGTAATTCATTAATTCATCAATATTTTATTTTTTAATTAATTAACCTATTTTAATCAAAATTAAAGGAAAATAAATTAGGAACACAAATCTAAGAATGTCCAAAACATGGGATTAAGAATAAGGTAAACAAATAATTTGTCTCATTGAAATAATTTGGACTAATAATTTTCTTAAATAAATTTAGTCGAATAATATGAAGCACTTAGGTTGAATGTAATGATTCTTGACTATTAAGAATTAAGAAAAAATAAGATTATACTATAAATGATTTAAAATGATATTTCTGAACCAAATAGTAAAGATAAATATTTTTTTAGTGACTTAGCTACAAAGGTATCTAATTCAGGTGAAATCAAACAAAGAATTATATTCTTGACTCATAAATTCTTTTATGTTATCAAAGACATGAATAACCTTAGTAATGTTTAGAAATTCTAATTCTCAGAAATCAGCAAAATAACAACTCATCCTCTTAATAAGAATATGTGCTCAATTGTAATATAAAAAACTTATAGATTAAACTTGATAATTAGCCATTTTGAAGAATTTATTTTAATTCTGAAAAACATTTTCAAAGATCTTTTAATAGCTAATCTTCCTTTAGTACACACAAATAATAAATAACTTAAAAGAAAATCTTTAAGCTAAGATGAAAAAAGCCTATTTGGATCTAAACCAGAATAATCTTTAAAGAATTGCTAAACTGGATTTTAGGTACAGATAACAAAATTAGATAGCAAAAATTAAAAAATTGATTCTGAAGTCAATGGCCTCTTGTAAATATATCATAATATTATTTGCATAGTTAGCCTAAAAAAATGTGAAGGCTTAAATAGACTTCTTTAAGTTCAAATTTAGCAAACGGATTTATCAAAAAAAATATTATATTTAAAATCTCTTTAAAATCACGAAAATTTGTTTGCTATAAAGCTTCTAAATCAAACAGAGTTTTCTAATTTACAAGATAAAATACAAGCATTTTAAAATAGAAATAATAAAAAATAGGCTAAGCTTGATTGACCTTTTTTAACTTCTAAGAATATCTTAATTATTTAACTTTTATTAATTATATACTTATCAAATATCTTTGTATCTGTTTTATATTTTTGTTAATAAAATAATTTTTAAAAATTAAAAATATTTAAACATTTTTTCATATTTTTATCCTAAATTTAACCAAAAATTTATTAAGCTCATAAAAATATTTTGATAAGACGGTTAGTCTTTAATGCTCATTCATTTAAAGTGTATAATTCTTCCTATAGTAATAATCATAGAATAATTAGAATTATCATAGTTCCTGCAGCGCATATAAGGTTAATAATACTAACCGTTATAATACATAACCTTAATTATAGATGAGTTTAGCAAAAAACATCAATAATTGGGTGTAAAAGTGTAAACATAATACTATGATTTTATATTTAAATTCTAAATATTCTTTTCTTTTTATGGATGAATTATTCATAATCTAAGTTACAAAAAATTATTATTAAATTTAACAAAAGAACAAACTAATTTATTTTGATGAATTTATTTGCATTTGGATTAATTTATTAAACAAGCTGACTAAATTTTCTTATATATTTTTTTAATTAAAAATAAATTTAGTATTTTGATATAATAATTAATAGCTGCAAATGATTATTAATAATTTAACTAACTTTTATTTTGTCAATATTTTTTAAATATAAATAATATTTCTTTATCTCAGTAAAATTTTAAAACAGCCTTTCATATTACTTAAATAATATGAAGTTTATTGATTTAAATGTGGAGTTTCCATTAAACAATGATTATATTTATCATAGTTCTAAAATTTTAGCATAAAAAAGAAATTAGTGTAATTACGATTTTTAATTACAAAAAAGAAATTTAATTGTAAATGACCATGTCGATATTTACAAAATCTACTCTAAGTTCTTAACTATAAGTAAGGATACCCACCCCTCCACAAAAATTTGGACACCTATCTTTTATTTTTTTTATTCATAATCTAAAACCTCACTTGATTTAGGCCAAAAAGATATTTAAGAATATGGTATATATATTTTTTCAATATTTATTATTGATTTTATAAGTGATTTACTTTGAAGGGTAAACAAACTAGTTTGAATTTAGTCATCAAATCTTTGATTTCATATACTTTATAAAGCTGTTGGATATTTTTTAAAAATATAATCTATTAAGAATTAAAAGTATCATATAATTGAAAAATAAATGATTGACCAAAATCTCAAATAGAAAATTAACTTTTCAATTGAAAGCATATCACCAGAGCAAATAAAGTAAGTTTACATACAAAACATTTTTTGTCTAAAAAGTAATAAATAAGTAATATGCTAAAAAAAAGAAACTAATTAAACTCATTTAATGGCTTCTCACCTATAAACCGCTCTTCAAATAATTTTTTTTAAAACCAACATTTGACTATTAAAGATAAATGATGCAAAAGAGTAGATAAACACTTAGTATGTTACAAGGATAAGGTAAAAAATATTAGTTTTTAGCTGAAGTAATTTATCTTTTAATCAAAGTAGATAGTTCTCTTACTGATATAAAAAATGACGATGATGAGACAAAGGATACTGTAAATTCAATAAATACCTTGATGACAAAAAACTTTTCTCCGTTTTATGAAAAAGATGAGAGATATATCAAATAAAAGTTCTCCTTTTAAAGCAATTATAATAACTAAAATCAAAGTAAATTTATTGCTATTTTTTTTTTACTTATGCTAATGTTGATGAATTTTGATTAAAATAAAAAGACACTTCAAGTAATACCCTATAAATTAATTTGAGAACCAATAAAATTAATTCAATCAGATAAAATAATGATCACTCCTAAAAAAACGAACACAGTAATTTAATTTAAATGATTCAATCAAACTCAAAACTAATAAAAAAAAAGAGAGTAGTCTAAATTATTCTGGTATCGATAATTAATACAATTTGAAGAATTCATTTGTTTACAACGAACTATTGCCACAAGCAAATAGTCGTAAAAACTCTCCTTAAAAGAAGGTCACTTTCAATGATTAAATCTAAAAAGGTATTTTAATTTAGAATAAACTAATATTTTTCAAAAATTTTAATCTGAAAAAGGTACTATTTAGAAAGATGATAGTAAGAAATTGGATAAGTAGATTTAGATTTATATAACAAAATGGGAAGAGAAAATCTAAAAATAGGGTAAATATTATAAGATTTTTTGTAATTTTATATTGAAATATAATAATTTTAATGAATAGAATTAATTTATGACTAAAATACTACTAAACAGTCTTAAAAGATAAAATTGAAACCATCTAAGACTTGGGAGTAAGAATCAGGTAAATTATTAAATCATTAACTTTAATTATTTATTTTTGTGCTTTAAAACTTAATTATTTTTATGGTAACATTAAGGGTATTAGTAAGATTTATATGAATCATTTGAGACAAAAGAAATCACTGTTGATTATTGTTAGATTAAAAACGAAGAATTGATATAATAATTATTATAAAATGAAACCTCTAAAACAAATTATTAGTAGAAGTATTTTTTTAGTGAATTAGTAACAAAGGTGTCTTGTACAGCGGAGAAGGAAAAAAGGATATTATTTATAACTAATTAGTCATTTTTATATTGAAGTACATTAACTGTTTTAAAGGTGTTTAAAGATTTAATTTATCAGATATTAGCAAAATAATAATACATTCCTATAGTATGAAAATATGCTCTATTATTGTCAAAGAGATGTATTAACTAAACATAAAAGTAAAGCATTTTGAAGAATTTATCTTGATTATTGAAAGTATATTCAAACATGAATTGTAAACTGATTTATAAATAGTCTGCAAAGACAAAAAATAATTTAATTATTTTGCATTAAATGTTGAGGACATACAAGATTAGAGAGCTAGATAACTCTCCTTGACTTACTAAACAGAATTTTACGTAGTGATTAAGAAAGTAGAAGGCGAATCTCAATAAACAAAATCTTAAAAATTAGGTCTAAAATAAATACTTAACTACAGTATTTCCTTAGCTAGTCTAGATAAATGTAAAGACTTGAATAAAATGCTATAAGTAGATCTAATACAAAGTGATTTCTCAAAATAATGTTTTGTATTTAAATCTTAAAATAATCCCAGCCAATTATTTGTCATAAAATTGCTTAATGAAATTTCTCTGAAAAATTACAAAAATTTACAGAAACTAAAAAAAAGATTAACAGTGTGATTAATAATATCAAATATCACAAAGCAGATTTCTATTTTAAATGAAATATGTTCAATGTTTATTAAAAAATCTGTATTTTATAACTAACTATATTTTTTATAGATTACTCTATTTTAACTCTCTTATTTTATTTAAAAAAAAGATTTTCTGTTGAAAAATAAAGAAATTAGCTAAAAAATATCTCATTAAATCATTTTTTCATCAAAGAAAATGGCAATTTTCACAAAATTATAATCAATTCATATTGAAATTCTGTTATCTATCTAAATTCTTTCTCATTTTTTTTAGATTTCTTCTTAGAAGTTTTTAATTCTTTCATTTACTTCAAAAAAATTCAGATAATAAATTTAGAATAGCTTTTTTATTCAAAATTAGTTTGTTTGTATGAAAAACTTGATGATTCTTACTATCTAATAAAAGAAATATACGATTCGATATTGTAGATGACAAAGAAGATAAAGTAACTTCAATAGAGAGTTCATACATAAATTACGATTTACTGATTTTTTCAAGACAATTCTTTGAAGAATTATCTAAATTTAATTTTAATTTTTATTAAATGATACTTTTAATATTATTTTTATAAAAATGTATGCCTAAGAAATTTTAGCAAATAAAAAATTTAGATATTTTAGCATTTTGTTTTAGTGTTTTAAGAATAATTAAAGTTAAAAAAAATCAAAAAGCTATAATCAAATGTCATTTTTGTTAATAATTAATTATAAACTGCTCCAGTAAAAAAATAGTAAAGAATAAGTGATTAATAATACAATTGATCTAATTTATAAACTTAAATAGGCCTAGAAAAAAATTAATTACATTATAACTTTTTTCAACCATTCTTAGCCTTTATTTATGCAAATTTTACAAATAGACAAATCATTCATGCATTATCTACTTTTTTTGTTATTCTTTAAATCTTATTGATTAAATGATTTCCCTCAAAAGAAAAAATTGTTGATTTGATTATGGCTAAAAAAAATGTAAAGTTCAATAATATTTAAAAAAACTACAAGTCTTCAAAAAGAGCCAAAAGGAATTATTTAAAAATGTTTTCTTGTTTAAATTCACTTTTCTTATTTGTCTAAATTAAAGAAGAAATAAGTATTTTAAGTAAAAGAAAAATGCTGTATTCTCATTAGAATAAAAAATTTAACAAGTAAGTTAATCAAACACAATATATTACTCAATAATTAAGTTTGTCTTCATTTCAAATACTTTATTTTTAAAATGATAATCTTTAAAAATCACAGTGAATGCAATTATTATCAAAATTTTTACTGAATTACTATAAATCCTCATTAATTAAGGCCCCCTTCTTCACTTTTCCCCTTGACTCAATAACCCTGAATCCTTAATTAAAAGTTTTCTCGACTTTACTCAAAAATTATCCTTAATTAATGAGGATTATGCTATCGCAAGAAAATTTAATTTTTTCTTATCTTTTGTATTTAAATAAATGATTGCAACCATTTTTTATATTTTAATTTTCATTATTTGAGAGAGGAGTTAGTTGATACAATATAAATAGCTAAAAATAAATATATTTTATCATTTAAAATAATAAATTAATTTTGTTATGTTACAAAAAGCATTAATTTAATTTTTCAAATATATAATATATTTCTTCTTAACATAATTATATCTAGTTAAATTGAATCATTCATTCTCACTGCTTTTAGTTTTTAATGCGATTATGATTGAACTTCTAATAAATATACTGGAATGATATAATTAAAAAATTGACCCTATTCTAAGATAGTTAAAAAAAAACAAAATACTCTTCATTGCCTCCAATGTTGATATTCAAAATTTCAAGGAACTGATAAAATCCAGAAGAATATTTTTATAATTTAATTAATATCAGAGAAAACTTAAAAGGATAGATAGATAGATATTGTAGGAATTAAAATTATCAAAAGCGAATAAATATATGTTGTAACAAAAATTCAAAAGATTTTTATTTTTAAATAATCTATACATTTTTGACCAAAAAATTATTGATGTTTTTGATGCAAGTAATATGAATAATTTTCATCTCATAATTAATTTAATTTTTATAAAAAGAATTGTAAATCCTATCACCTAGAAATATCATAAGAATCTAAGAATGGTATCTCACAAATTAACGAATTTGAATTAAATATTATTTTTTACTAACTTATTAGATTATCTTCTTTTTTAAAAAAACAGTTTCCATTATTTTAATAAAAATTAATTTAACTGCTTTATACTAATTATAGTAATAAAAATTTCATAATAATAATTATTTTTGTTTATAATTTAATAAAAAGTTAACTTCAATCACTCACTAGTCAATTATTTATTGTTTATAACCGATAATAATTTATAAAGAGTGTTTACATTTTTTCAATTTTAATTAATGTGAATTACAATTGATTAGTTGATTAAATCATATATAATAAAATTTCTTTAAACAAACTACTCTACCATATTTACAAAATACTTTAGGATATTTAATAAAAAAGTAAAATTTTAAATCTATTTTAAATTAAAATATTAATCTACTCAAAAAATGAATCGCCTTTCTATTCATTTTGCATAAAAAGCAGTCACTTTACTTTGTCTTTAATTTGCTATCATAATTGATACAATTCAATTGAGGCACTTGAATTTTTAAAGAACATTCAGAAAACTTTTTTTTAAAAACAAAAATAGTTATTTCTACTACTTTCAGTGTCTAATTTTTACCTTTATCTATAAATCTTCTCAAATTTTAAACTGATCCTTAGAAACAAAGAGTCAATATAATTTATTATTTCAAATCAAAGCTGATTAAAGCAAAAAATGAGTGAATTATAAAGCTTAAAAACCGCCTCTCAAAATAATAATCCACTTTTCTATCATTATAAGGTTCATGAAGGGGATTCAAAAATTCTACCAAGAAATTCTAATGAGTAAAAGCTTAAAACCATTTTTAATCACATTGTAATCATAAATTTTATTTTAAAAAAGCATTAAAAATACAAGTTTCTTAGACAAAAACTTAGTCGATTTTAGTAAAAATATAGATGAGCACGATAATGAAATTACTGTTAATTCAATAAAGAGTCTTGCTTTCAAAAATTTCAATCAGTGTGTCTAATAATTAGATAGTAATACCTAATAAGAATCCATTTCTAATGAGCTTGCTTTTCCATAAAATAATAGTAATTATTATCTATATTTTGTGGCTATTAATTTACCTTTATTAAAGTTAAATAAAAAGAAAATTAAAAAGAATAAAACCTGATATTGCAATTACCTTTCGATGATTCAAGTAAATAGTAATAAATTTTAGGTCTACATCTTAAAAATAAAGAAGACTAAAATGATGTTAATAATTATGATGAGATAAGCTAAACTTATTCAACAAATTCGAAATCTATTTTTAGTGAGAATAGTAGTGTGAAAAGCTCTCCTAATAAAAGAGTTACCTTTTCAGAATTTATCTAAGAAGGTTTTTATATTATTTTTTTTTATTTTATTTCTTACTTTCATTTTTACTTACAAAAATTAAATTACTTATTTCTATGTAATTTTATAGGAAAATCCAATAAAAATAATGAAACCAGTTCATAAGGGCGATTTTTTTTCTAGTCTCAGATAAAGCAAATGTTAAAATCTGGTAATTAATTTCTTCATATTTCATTTTTTATAATGTGAATATGTTTAAAAATTAGATTCTAAGTTTAAATTTGCATAATAAGCAAGCTGTAAAGGAAGTAAATCGATATTGAAAAGGTCGCAGACTTTTGAATAAAAGAATTGTAAAAATAAAATTTTGATTCAGTGAATTTTATAACATATTTTTCATTATAATTAGAATAAAGCGAATTTTAAGATGACTCTCACAAAAGCTAATATGACATGGATTTTTATGGGATTAAAGATGAAGAAATCGTTTAATATTTAATTGAAGGTGATTATTCAGATGATTCTAATGATTTTGGAAAATATTTTTTTAGTGAGGAGGTAATAAAAATTTCAACTTCTGGTGAGAAAAAGAGAAGAATAATTTTCATAATGCATGACTATTTTTATGTATTGCAAGATCTTTATAGCAAGCAACATATTCAAAGATTTAAAATTTCAGAAATAGATAAAATAATAATTGTTTCTACTTAAAATAACATATGCTCTCTTATTTTGAGAAATGTATTTTAATTAAATTTACAGATTGATCATTTTTATGAATTCATCTAATTCATTCAAAACATTTTTAAACACCTCTTAAAAGCTTATATCCCTATTGTGTAAAATAAAAATTATTTAAACAAACAATAATTAACAATGAAAACACTATATAATAATAAACTTCAAAGCTAGTAATCTTAGAGCAGCCAGAAAAAAGAATTTCAAGTTAAAATTATTAAAATAACGAATAATAATAAAAAAGAAGAACTATAAATTGAAGGAATGCTTTACTTCTTTTCAGACTAACTTTGTGTGACTGAATTAACGAGTTATGAATAGATTAGACTCACCTAAGTAGATTTAATCAATTATGACTAATAATAAAAAATCTTTCTTTTTAAATCTCAAAAAAATTCAGAGCAATAATACTAAATAAAACTAAAAGATGACTAACAATAAGCTATCTTTATTAATAACATAAAACATTTTTAGAGTAAAAAATGATAAAATAGTTAATTATCATCTTGAATATTTGTATTGCTATTTATTTCCTATTTTATCTAAAAATTGATGATCTTCAAACCATAAAACCATAAAAATTTATTTCTCTATCAATAATTGTTCAAAAAAAACAAAAATTTTAGGAAGGCATTAATATATATAATAAAATTATTCTTTAACATTTTAATTAGAACAAGATTTATTGAATATTTTATTTCTAAATGACCATTTATCTAAAATAGAAAAATGTAAACAGAAATATTACTGTAGCTGAAAATAAACAAATTAATTTTGAGATAATTAAAAGAATAGTTTGTTTATTGTTTAAATAATATGTAATTTTTTGATAAAATTAATAAATTATTACAAGAAATGGACTAGTTTATTCTTTAAAAAGAGATTGATTATAACTTATTGTTTTTGCTAAAAAATTACATCATTAACTGCTTTGAACTATTATTCATTATAAAATAAAAAAATAAAAAATATAAAATAATTTAATTTAAAATCTTTCACAGTCTTCTATTCAAATCAACATCTTACAAAACTTATTTTTCATTTTAACGTTGATTTTTTTATATTTGTTCTTTACTTGACTTGCTTCAATTATGATCAGGTACCTATTTTTACTAATAATTGTTACTAATTTAATGTATTAATTAACCAGGACATGTATATTTCGTTGTTGAATTGAGCTGGTTTAATTTTAGATTATAAATAAATAAATTATAAATAGTCTAAAATGTGTCCAGCATTTTTAATCAATATGAGTTGAATTAAAAAGTTATATTAATTTCTTTTTAATTTAACTTATTAAAGTTATTTTGTAAAATATAACTTTTATAGGAATAATATTAAGAATTTTCTTTTGTATTTGTTTATAAATTCTTATATACTAGATGTAGTTGAATATTTTACTATTTTAAAATGGAGGATTCTAATTTTATAAATTTTTTACTAAGCTAAAAATTAACTTTTAAAATTTTTTCACTTTTCATTTAAAAATGAATGAGTCCCTGCTGTGATCCCCCCTCCCCCCAAATAAGAAAAGTAAATATATTAATATCAATTTGAGATTTGAAAATATTATAAATTTTTTCTATTATCCAAGCTTGCAATAATGATCATTTCTTTTTAGTATTGCTTTATTGAAAGAAAATAATATTAGAGGTAATATTTTTTTGCAAAAATAAATTAATAAAGTAAAAATAAAGAAGAATTAAATATTGAATGTATATAAATTATGAGACACATTTCATAAAAGCAAATAAGCAGATTGTTTTTTTATTTACTAAAAAAGGATAGTATTTAAAATTTCATAACAAAGATTTTAACAGAATAAAAGCATGAATCATTTTTTAAAGTTAATGGCATTTCTAAAAATAATTCAATAAGTGAAATGAAGATTTAAAAATACATCACATACTTTGAAGATAAATAGCTTAAAATATAATTTGATCTAATGAAGATTTCTATTGTTGAATGTATTGAATATTTTTGTAGTAGTTACATTCCTAACTATCTTCATTTTAAATATTTGATGTGTTTTTATTTCAAAATTAATAAAATATAGCCAGCTAGCTAATAATCAAAATACAATTTAGATTTTAATAGAAAAACAATCTTATTAATTTTGATCAGTCATAGTAATTATTTAAATTAATTAGAAACATCCTGAATTAGATTGCATTTTTTATTATTTAATTCCTAATAATTTCTAATCAAACAATAAATTATTTGATTTTATTGAGATGCTAACTTAAATTTTTTCACCATCAATAAATACTATTATTTCATTTAAAATACATCATAAAAAACATTTTCCATCATAAAAAAAATAAGACTGTCATTAGAAAAATAATCTATTACTTTTATAAAGGGTAAAGCCTCTTCAAAAATTTGGTAGAGAAGGTAATATTTAAAAATTTAAATCTTTTACTGAGTAAATTTTAATTGAAATAATTGACCAAATTTAACCATTTATTTTTAAATTATTATTAATTAAGATTATGTATTTTAAAATCCTAAAAGCAAGAATAATTAAATATTTTAGAAAGTTTCTAAAATTTTATGTTGATTAAAATATATTATTTTATCTTTTAACTGAACCTTTAATTTGATAAATTCATTTATTTGAAATCTCATTATTTTTTGTAATGTTTTTTAATCAAAAAGTAATGAATTATTTTTTATTTACTATTTGGAATTCTAATTTTTGTAAAAATATTGAATAAATAAATACATAGAAATCTGAATAAATTAATACAAATAAATCATCTATTCTTTAATGACTAATATCTTCTAAATAAAAAATAGCAATTATATCAGTCTTTACAGTGATCTAATCCCCCTCCCCCCTTTATTTTTTTGATGAGGATAAACTAATTCAATAAATTCCACTAAAAAGGGGAGGGAGGATACAGATCAATACAAAACCCTATATTTTTAACATCTATTTTATTAGTTAAGTAAAAATGATTTTAGATATTGTATTAGTGATACGTTCATTTATTTAAAATCTCATTATTTTTTGTAATGTTTTTTAATTAAAAGAAATGAATTGTTTTTCTTTACTATTCAGAATTCTAATTTTAGTAAAAATATAGAAAAAATAAATATAATAAATCTGAATAAATACATTTAAATCATCTATTCTTTAATGACTAATATCTTCTAAATAAAATATAACAATTGTGTTTTTAATGTCTATTTTATTAAATAGGTAAAAATCATTTTATTGTTTGAATTTAAAAAGATTAGTTAACAAACAAAGAAAAATTTGTTTGTTTTTAAATGATTGATTAATGAAAGATCTCAATTTAAGTAAGTAATTTATTTTTGAGAAAATCAAATAATTATCATTTTATTCTCAGTGCAACAATTTCATTTCTCAATTGCTTTTTTTGAAAAAAGCTTTTATTAGTTTAAAACCAATCTATATCATTAGGGTGATGTGATTATTCTTAGCTCATAAATTAATTAGATAGTGTGTTTATTGTATTTTACAGTGTCCAATTTTTAGGGATGTTATTTTATTTATCTAATTAAATTAACAATTTAAGATTGTCTTCTAAATTGCAAAAATTAAATTATGGTGATTTTTTGTATATCGAATTTGTTTAAAAACTGTTTTAAATGATTCAAGAATTCTAACAAACTATGTAGAAATGGACATTGCTTAGGATATTTTAAATTTAGAAAGTACTTTTAAAGTTGTTACATTTTCCTCATCTTTTAAGTCAACAATTATAAGTTTTAAAATAAAAAAATTGATGATTATTAAACCACTACTATTCTTTGCTTACATAAGAAGATAGATTTTTATAATAACAAAATAAATATATCAATAAAGAAAATACAAATAGAGTAGGGTATTATCTAGGCATCATTATATATGCTCCTAATGCAGGAAAATCTATAAATATACTTGACACTGATTAAATCAAAAAGTAGCCCAATATATATTATTAGTATTTTGTAAAAGGGACATAAAAAATAATATGGATTAAAATAAATTTTTCAGAAATAATATGAATTGAAGAACTAACTAACTAACATTTTTTTTATCAATTATTTATCTCGCTGTTATTTATCACACACAAATTAATTAAAAGGAACTGTTTAAAATCAAAAATTCTTTTTAAGTAAGTATTAATTATTGATGTATCACAAGTTAAACCTCTCGTTGTTATATTTGTTGTAAGAGAAACCAAAAGTCATATTTCAACAATAAATTCATTTATGCATTTGCTTGTTTTTCTGAATAAAAGTAATGGAGATTTTCAAATTAAGTGTTTTAAAGTTAATAAAAACAAAATTTCATTGGCTTTGATCATTTTTTTTAAAAACACTTTGTAATTAAACTTGGTAATTAATTATCAGTTGTTGATGAATTTAGACAAAAATTTTAAAATACATGAAAAAAAGGATTTTAGTATTTAATAAAATAGAAAAAAGAAAAAGAATTATACCCTGTTTCAGTGACTTGTTCTCACTGTCTGTGATCCTCCAAAAAGAATTAATATGGAAATCAAATATTGTCATACAATAATATAAACTATCAATTTATATATTATAACCAAATAAACAGCGCGTGCTTATTATTTATAAAGAAACTGCAAATTTAAGAAAAAACTTCGTAGAAAATCCTTTATTCGAAAAACTGCAATTGCTAATCTGGCTTAATTTCTATATTCACTATTATCTATTTATTAATGATCCATTTACTAAAATCTGTAAGAAACCAAAATCAAATATAATATAAATTAAATTAATACAATGATATATTATATATACAAATTTTTATTTTTCTATCAATTCATTTAGGATGATAATTTAGGGTCAGAACAAGTCATTGAAACAGGCTATATTTGAGTTAAAAAAATATAATGATGAGGGATTGAATATTTCAAATGAAAAAAAGCTCTCTTTTTTATAATTTACTTAATAAAATTGATAATATTAAGGTCATCGAAGTTTATTTAAGATGATTGTTTTCATAAAAATTATTTAAAATTTATTAAACGAGTTATTTATTACTTGAAAAAAAAGTCATCATTTTATTTACTCTTTAATTATCATAATAAACATAATCATATGACACTCTTTTAGAAGTTTCTTTCTTATTTAACAACTTTTTCAAACCTAAATTAAGGCTAAGATGAAGAATAAGTATTATTTACAGAAAAGGTCTATCATTATTAAAAAAAAGAAATAGCTATCTATTTTAAATGATATATTTTAAGTTGTCTGTCTAATTTTGATTTGCTCGATTAATACTAAATAGATATTAAAAACTGAGGGTTATGTAAGTATATAAAATGAATTAGATTTTAATAGATTGATTACTTATTTAACATTGGTCAGTATTTGTTTCTTCATAATTAAATAATTATTATAAAATATACTGGACTATTTTTAACTATTTTAACAATTTTGATTAAATATATAAAAAAGATGATTCAGTTTATTTGAAATTTGTTGAAAGGACGATTTAAGGTAAAAAACTCATCTTCAAAATAAAAAAAAAGCAATTTTTATTTCCCATCACTCATAACTTTCAAAATATTTTGTGATAATTCTTGCTTTAGAATTAATTATTTGAATCTCAACTACTAATAAAAGAACATTTATTAAAATAGAAAACAAACAAACGAAATTTGATGGGCAATATTTTTTTATTGATCAGAGCTGACTGAATAATTTTAATTAAAATTCGTTATTTTATTATTTTGATATCAATTATAATAAATTAAATTTAATTCAGTATATTTTAAATCTATATTATTTCAATTAAATATTGGACAAATTATTATTTTTTACTAATTTTAGTATGTCTTTAAATACATTTTAGCATCAAGTATTAATAATATCTATAAGCTTTATTGTTTCTATAAAATATCTCTCCTTCCTGCTCTGGTTTTTTTTATACTATTAGTTTTATAAATGGAAAAATCTTCAAATACTTTGTTTTTTGGCTAATTTTATTCAGACTTCAAACTAAAAAAATGCAATAGCCAAAAACATAACATAACCTAAAATTAATTGAAAGACAAGTGAAATCTAAAATAAATCATGGTGAAAATCTTTAAAATTATTAAATGTATCTTAAAAATATCATTTTATCATTGTTTTAAGATGAGAAAATATTTAGATGTGTTGTATTTTGTTAAAATAAAATAGAATTAAAACAGTTCAGCTTTTCTAAATAAAGGAATTAATAAGACTTCAAACTAAAAAAATATAATAGCAGCATAATAATCAATTAATTGAAAACAAAGAAATCTAAAATAAATAATGGCGAAGATCATTAAAATTATAGAATATGTATTGAGAATATCATTTTATCATTATTTTAGATGAGAAAATACTTGGATGTGTTGTATTTTGTTAAAATAAAATAGCATTACAGCAGCTAAGTTTTTCTAATTAAGAAGATCTATTTAATTTTTTTATCTTAAAATTAAATAGATAATTATGAATGCAATTCAAAGTATAAATATTTTTTAAAATATATCCTGAACCCAGCAAATAATACTAAAAAAAATGTAGAAATATAAATTAAAATGATTATTAGAGTTAACTAGGATATGAAAAAGACAACTACTTTTTTATCTTGATAGTTTTTTTGAAGTATAAATGTCTATGAGAAATGTTTATACGATTAGATATTGAATAAAAAGTAATCTACTCAATGTGTAAATAATAATATCTAATAGGCTGTAAATAATTGTTAATTGCAAATTAAAAACACTAAGTAAACAAAATCTGATGAATTCTCAATAAAGAATTAAATTAAGTAAAAGATTATAATAATTAATTGCTTAAAATAAGAAAATTATAACTTTCAACATTCAGATCAACTTTTGTTTGAGATTACTGCTTAAAAATTGAATTTAGGAATAAGTTTTTTTAATCAAATTACAGGATGTTTTTCCAGTGGGTTAATAGTTAAAAAAGGTTGGGGATTTTTAAAAAACTTATAAAGAAATTAATATAAAAAAAATACATAATAAATAATTTAAAATAGATGATCCAAAATCTCAATAATTTGCAATTAAACTTTTCTCTTAAAAACCTAACTTTAGATTAAATAAAGTAAGTTTATTTTACATTACTTTTTAAAAGAAAACAAACAATTTAAAAAAGAACTGAAATGAACTCATTTGATGGCTTTTCACCTATTACCCATTCTTCTCAAGAATTCTTTCCAAGATAAGATGTTAAATTTTAAAAAAAAATGTTGATGCAGAGCAAAAACGACCTTCTTAAATCTAGCAAGTCTTATGAAATCAGTAAAAAAATAGCATAAGTTTCTTGTATGACATTTTAATTATAATAATATAATTAGATGTTTCAAACACCAACATAACTGATGAAGATGATGACACACAAATATCCGTTAATTCAATAAATTCATTGATGACTAAAAACTTCTCATCCTTTTATGAGCAAGATGACAATGATAACAAAAGAGTTTTATCTTTTTCTGGAAGTTTTGACAGCCAAAAGAAGAGTAAATTTCATTTTCATAATATTTATTAAATTGTAATATTAATATTTATCAAAAAAAGATGGCTCATTCAAATCATTTTAAAATAACCTGAGTGCTATTCCTAATCGAGCTGAATAAACCTAAGAGAATAAGGAACATGGTGAAGAGTTGCAACAAAACTAATCCAGTAAATTTTAATTTTATAAATGAACTATTCTAAAATTAATTATATAAATTACAGATGATTCCGTTAAATATTATGAAATGAATAATGATGACAAAAAGATTAATAAGATCTCATATGCCCAAAATGATACTAATTCAGAAATTAGTAGTCTCAACAACTCATCAATAAAGAAAGTTTCTTTCAATGATTACATTTAAAAAAGTATTTACATTTTTTATTCTAAAATATTTGGCTTATCTTACCTTTTATGAATTTTTGATTGTTGATTAATTTTAAAATAATTTTTTGTAATTTTAAATAGAAACTTTTGAGAAAGATGATTGCTAAAAATTGGATAAATAGATTTAGATTTTCTTAACAAAATGGGAAGAGAAAAGTTAGCAACAATAAGGTAATGATTGATTGATTAAATCATATTATTTAAACAAATTTTTTTTTAATAAATAGAGATCACATACAGCCCAAATAATACTAAATAAGTTAAAAAGACTATATTGAAGGCATCTAAAACTTGGGAATAAGAATCAAGTACATTATTTATTCAATTATCAAAAAAATTGATGTTAATTATTTTTTAATAATTTAGTTTATTATCAAGACTCTTAAGATGGTAGAGGACCAAAAGAAGTTATCATTGATTACTGCCAGATTATGAATGAAGAACTGATATAAAAACTGCTTAATAATGATGTCTCTAGCTCGAATAACAAGAGAACATATTTTTTTAGTGAATTGGTAACCAAAATATCTCGTTCTGGAGAGAGATAAAAAAGAATAATATTTTTGACAAATAATTCCTTTTTCGTCCTGAAAAATCTGAATGATTTAAGCGGTGTCTAAAAATTTGAAATTCAAGACATCAATAAAATAGTATTCCATTCTCATAAAAAGAACACTTGCTCAGTTATTGTGAGAAACATGTTTTAGTTAAACTTAAAAATTAATCATATCGAGGAATTCATCTTAATCATTCAAAGCATATTTAGACATGTATTAAGAGCTAACACTCCTTTAATCTACAAAGAGAAAAAATAGCATAAAGATTAAGCTAACAAAGATGAAGAAAGCTTAATTGACTAAAAAGCAGAATAGATTAGCTCAAGTTTCTAAACTGAATTTTATGTCTTGATTTAGAAAATAGATAATGAATCTCCTTAAAATAATTCTCAAATACAAGGTTTAATATAAATATTCGAAACAAGCGTATGTATTGCAAGTCTAGAGAAATGCGAAGGCCTCAATAGACTGCTTTAAGTCGACCTAATAAAAAGTGATTTATAAAACAGATGCTTCTTGTTTAAATCACAAAAAAATTCAGGCTAATTATTTGCAATAAAACTGCTTAATGACTCAGAATTTACTAACTTCTTTGAAAAAATATATAACTTTTATGAAAATAAAATAACATTTATCAAATGACTGACTGATTAATAAATTTATTTATTTATTTGTTCTAATTCTTTTATGCTTTATTATTAAAAAAAATATAATCATTAATATTTCTTCAAATTAAATTTTCTTTTATTATCAATTTATTTGTTCTTTTGCCATTATTTTTTAATTCAAAAACTAATTTTTGAGTAAAGAAAAAGCATCATTAAGGTGTTTTGTCATAAATAATACAAAGATGCCATTATGGAAATAGAGGAAAATTATAATTTTACTCAAAAATAAATCAAGCTAAAAAATAAAAGTGTGTCGCTCACTTACCTAATTGTTTGTCTTTCAGAATTTTTATTCCATTCCTCTTTTATTTCTTTTATTGTTTTTGTTATATTTATATATATTGCCAGATTATTAAATTTGCACGAAATTAAAGAAATTAAAACAAATTAGGTTGTAAAAATCTGATACAAATTTACTTTATGATTTCTTAATAGATGACCAACAATATTAATAAATGACATTAAGATTTCATAAATTATATTTTTCTTTTTTTGATATTTGAAAGACATTACTTTAATGTTTAGTCAGCCATTTTATTTACATTTCTTAGTTCAATATTTTAGATAGTACTTCAATAGATTTTATGGATAAAAGCAATATGTAAAATTGCTATTTTCTTCAATTTTAGATGACAATTATGAATGAATAAATATTTATTTTAGTCTGTAACAAATTAATTTGTTTTAATAAGAATAAAAAAGCAAAATCTAGAAAATGCTTTATATTGTCTTTCTTTCATAAATATTCTTTGTTATTAATTAAGCATAAAAAAACTAAACACACTAATCATCACTCATTTATTTTTATGAATTGTAATGTAATTCAGTAAATTTATAATAAAATTTATGATTTACTTTCAAATCTAACTAATTTTACAGCTAACAATTTTGATATTAATAAAGCTGCTTAATTAATTAACTTATATTTCTTTTTTATTTTTATTTATCCATTATAATTTCAAATCAATTGATTTTATTACTTTTATATACTATTCCTATTTTTTATTTATCTTCTTCTATTCTAATCTTTTTCAATCTTAAATTTATTGAAAAAATTTGTTGTGTTTGTTTTTGCCATCAATCGATATTAAAAAAGATTAAAATTGAATGAATGAAAACAGCCTTAAAGCTTAAAAGGGAGAGTAACTCAAATGTTTGTTAATGAAAAATTCAAAATAAATAAATTATTGATTAATTTCTTTAAATCTTCTCATTCATCACAAACTCTTCAATCTTAAATTTCAAATTCATTCAAAAATGTGTAGTATTGTTTTTTTATCATCAGTAATAAATTCAAAGGATGAATAATAATTTAATTTCCAAAGACCTAATTTTTCATCCACCATTACATAGTTTATTTATTATTGCTTTCTCAAAATTAAAATTAGTCTCTCTAAAATATTTTTGAAAATTTGAATGTGTTTTTTATCATCAACCAATCTTTAGAACTAGAAAATTAGAAAACATTTCTTGATTTCATAAGACCTACTTTTTATTCATCTTCCATTAAAGTCTTCTAGAACAAAAAAATTAAAACACTCTAAAAAATATCTTGAAAAACTAATCATCACTATTCATTTTAACAAGAATTGAGATAATCCTTCATTTACTTAACATCTATGTCTTCTTATTCATCTTCTATGAAAAATTTCAATTAAATAAATAATCTATTGTGTAAACTACTGATAATATTTGTAGCAAATTATAAAAATCTATCATTTTATTTCAATTTTTTATTCATTTAATACTAAATAAAGTATTTTGAAATCTGGCTAAAATATAAACACCTCTAAAATCTGTATGGAAAATTAGTCGTGTTTTTAATGATACTAAAAAATATTTAAGAATATTAATCTACACAAAAAAGAGCCAGGTATATGGTATTGTAAAAGATTTCATTTTGTAAACAAATGTAGAATTTTTATTAGAATTAAAGCTCAAAAAAATATTTTAGTTTTTTGAAAAGTTTGCTTCAAAACAAATTAAATTGTAAATTTGCTAAATTAATTAAATTAATAGCAATATTATTTTTATTTCTTTGCTTCGATCAACCTTACATCTAATTGTATAAACATTATAATTTTTACTGCATATGTTTTAAAAAAGAGATATTACTCAAAGCTGGCTCTAAGAATCATCATACCAATTCAACAATTATCTTAAAAAAGTTTTATATCTAAGCATTTGGTTTGGCTTTAATAAAATAAACAAAGATATTTTTAATTTGATTGATGTTTTTAAAAAAAAATCAAGAAGAATTTGCTTAGAGAGAAATGAATGTTTTTTCTTTTTGAGAAACACATTTTTTCTTAATTAACAAAATAGACTGCAAGATCTAAATTAATATTAAAAGTAAGAATAAACCTACTTATTTTAAGTGATCATTTATTATTAATTATTGTCATTTGATTAGATTTTTTAAGATCATTTTGATGGTAATAATAATAAAAATATACACACCATAATTCCTTGATATTCCCTCCTTGTCATTGCTATAATTTTTATGAGAAGTGGATTTTCCATAGTGAATAATAAAGGGGGGAGGGGGTTTTGGTAAAAATCTTAAAAAATTGAAGAAAAAAAGTGTATAAAGAAAGATGCTAAATTATCAATAGATAGACAAAAAAGTAATAGTATTAAGTAGAAAATAAATGCTTTCAACATTAATTTTCTGTTTTTAAATTGAACAATAAATTAATTTTTTGTAATAAAAAATATTATAAAATAAGAAAATAAAAATTTGGTTTTTGCGTTGACTTGATGCACTTTTTTGCTTTATTTAGTCTTAAGATTTAACTGAAGAAAAGAGATTTTGATTCAAAAATAATTCAGTAGATGATGTTGAACATAAAACATAAAGATTATTAAATGACAGGTTTTGAGAAAATTGCTATTTTGTTAATTTAACTGCTTAGAATAGATAGATAAATAATTTATTTTGTCTGTCTTAATTAAGTAAGTTTTAGTTGCTTCTTGCTGCTGCTAGTAAGTAGGATTCTTTTTAGGAATAAATAAAAAGTATTAAATTTTATCTTTAGATTTATTGCTTTTAATTATTAATTTCTATTTCTTTCCTTAGGTATTATTTTATTTTAAGAAGAAGAATTTCTGAAATAATTGAAATTAATCAAATGAATCAAATAATAATCATTAATAAAGATAATATTTAAAATATATTTTAAAAAGGCATTTTGAAAACTGTAAATTTGATACTTCAATAAAAAATAAGACAAATCCAGCAATTCTAGATAAAAAAAATGATATTTTTGGTTCTAAAAATCCTTCTCTTAATTGAGACGGAAACAGTTGAAACATAAAAAATAATTTATCTTGAAGGAATTAGTTCCAAATTTCAAGATAATTTCTCTCTTTCTTGCTAATAGTACAAGTTTTGTCAATCAATGAGTTGATGATAAAATCAAATGAAAGATATTTGTTGTCAAATTAATAGCTTAAAGAGTGACAGGTTAACATATTTTTAAAGTAAAAACAGTATTACTTAATGAATCAATTAATTACTTAATTTTTTATGAAAAAGTTAAAATTTTTGTTTTCAAATTTCTAGCACTACCAAACTGCTAGCTAGTCATAAATAATTTATAGTTTTTAATAATTTTGAATAAAACAAAAAACAAGACAGTACTAATCAATAAATCAATTAATAAATGAAAGGAATTTTGCATTTTTTAATAATTGCTTAATTGATTGATTGCAGATAATTATTAACTTGATTAAAGTTATAATAGCTATTAATAAAATATTGCATTAAAGAAATTTACCTTTTCGCTATTTGAAATAACTATATCTTTATCATAGTATTTTAAGTAAATATTTTTTTTTTAATTTTAAATATTTAATAATATCAAATTTGTTAACTAAAAAGATAAATTTTTACAACCTTCTGATCTTATTAAAAGAAAATATTTGGTCAACTTAAAATTTTGGAAAAGATAGATTTCAAAATGGATAACTAAAAGCGTAAGGAATCAGCAATTTCTTCAAAATTTATTACAGGTATTTACATTTTAACAGTGATTTTAAGAAAAATCAATTAAATATTTAATAGAAGAATTAATTACTGATATAGAAGAAGATACTGACTCTCACCAAAACATGAATTGTATTAATCACTTCACTCCACATAGATTTTCTCTTTTTGATGAAAGTGCTGAGAAGCAAAAGTTATTTTGTCAAAACTTCAATCAGTCACATCAATCCTTTTCATAGAGTAATCTAAGATAACACTTATGAGTTTATGAGTGTATAGTCATTTCTTTTTCATAAAAAATTAGTTACTTAGGAATCTTCTTTCAGCACAAGCTTTACCCTTGATCTTAAGAAGGAAGAATTTTAAATTAATAGATAGGATGATTTTTTTGATTAAAAAGTTCAGCTTTAAGACTAGCCAAGTAATTTTTTTTTCTAAATTTAATTATGAACCAACTTACTAACTAACCAGCCAATCAATCAATAATTAAAGTTACCGAATCAATCCAATTAAATATGATTTGATTTTACTACATTTAATTTTTTGATACTATTAATTAAATTTCAAAAAGCTTTGATCAATAAATATTAAACCCAAATTTGATATAAAAACACAAATAATTATCTTTTATATTTAACTTTTTATTAAAATAACTAGGTTTCTAATAAAATGAGCAATAATAAGATTATAATTTCAGAGCACTCAATATGGATTTCTGTGGAATTAGAAACAAGAAGCTAGTGCAATTGCTAATTAAAACAGAATATTACAGCCAAGCATATAAATAATAAAATTTTTTCAGTGAGTTAACAACTAAAATATCTAGCAGAGGAAAAAAGAAACAGAGAATAATATTTATCACTGATAATGCCTTTTATGTGATCAAAACACTTAACAGCTACAGAGGTGTACAAAGGTTTAACATAAAAGAGATAGGTTTAATCTAATTCTATTCAAAAAGTAGTAATCTTTGCTCAATTTTTGACAAAAATGAAATTAAATTAATGTTGAAAGTAAATCATTTCAATGAGTTCCTTGAGTTTGTACAGAATATTTTTAAGTGCGAATTATTAACACAAGACAATTATTTAAATGAATAAGATAAAATATAAAATAATTCTTAATATTGTGATTCTGATCCATAAAGCTCTATGGATAAAATGGAATTATTTTTATAGAACTAATAACAATAATTTTATATTTATGTTAACAAAATAAACAATAATAACATTATTGAAGATCAATCGATTTAAGGTTTGTTACAGTTTTTAGGCAATAGTATTTGTATTAATTCACTAGATGGTAGCTCTAAATATTTAAGTAGACTAACTCAAGTTGAGTTATTATTAATAGACTTATAAAATAAATCTTTCATATTCAAATCACTAAAAAATTAATCTGATAAATTCTTTATAAAATTATTAAACAATGAAGAAATTCCAAACTTTATAAATTAGTTAGAAAATTATTGAACTGAAACCTAATTAATTTCATTAGATTTTTATCTTTATTTTTCACTTAAATTTTGTATTTTCACTTAAATCTATTTACGTACGTTTATTAAATCTTAGCTATTCTATAATCTCCATAAAAAGAGCTCTATTTCTTAATCCAATTAATGGTAAAAAAATTTAATTGTTTTCATTAATATTACTGAGCTGAGTCAAATTTTAATACTTTCTACTAAAAATATTATCATTTATTTATTTGTGAATTCAAATTTATGGATATTTTAAATTTCACAAAAGGGTTAAAATTTAACATTTTTGATTAGTAAATTCATTTTTTTATCAGTAATGATAGACACAAAACAAATCAAATAAAATTCAAACTCACTTTAAAACAACAGCTAACTACTTTTAAATTTAGAAATAGATATTAATAAACAGCAAAATTGACCTAAAAACTGGATGTCAGTCAGACCTGAATAACTTAATCAAAAATTCTTCTAAGTTGAAAGTTTGAAAACTAAGTTGAAGTATCAAAAATAAATACTGTAAACTCTCTATAACAAGACCCCCCTTATAGGGTTTTTAAATAGGGGTCTTATTATAGGGGATAATAAAGTGCAAAAATATTAGGGGTCTAATATCAAGGAGGATCTTAATATAGAGAGTATACAGCAATTATTTTAGATATTGCTAGAAAAATTATGATTTCTAAGATAATTAGTTTTAATTTCTCTTCTTAATTTAAATAAGCTTTTTTAAATTCATATCAAGTGTTAAATAAATAATTCCATAACTTTAATTTATTTAATAGAATTTTTTTTTACATGCCAAAGCTTTTTAGATTCTGAAATGTTTTAAGATGAGGTAGTTTATCTTTCATCTACATTTTTTTACTTTCTTTAAAGGAGAAATTATGAAACAAAAAAAATCAATTATTTTTAAAAAAATGTATTATTGTTGCGATAAAAAATAAATTAAAATTCATTTGAGTAAAAATATAAAGTAATTATTCTTATTAATCAATTTTTTTAGAAATTCAGTATAAAAATTTAAGTTTTCATAAGAAAGAAAACAATTAAATATGATATTATTTATCTACACAAAATTAAAAAATATAATCAAAATAAAAAATTTAAAATTATTTTTTTTATGAAATTTTTTAAAGATAATTGTAGTAAGTTTGAGAAAAATATTGTTAATTTAATTTATAATAAAAATAAATGAATTATTAGTGAAAGTTAATTTGCTGTAAAGGCATATAAAATATTTATAAAAAAACCTTGAATTATTTTTGAGGTAGAGAAAATTATCAATAAATATCAATTGAATTTATTACAAAAAACCAAAAAAGAAAGTGAATTCATTATTTTTAAGACATTCATTTATTCTTTTTAAAAAAAATCTTTATTATTAAAGATTACAAAATTTTAATGAAGCAAACAGTATATATTGTGACAGACAGACATTCAAATAAATGTTAAACATCTTAAAACAATCTTTTTAATAATTGATCATTTAAAAAGAAAGATTAAGGAAGATTGATAAAAAAATAAAAATTTGAAATAAAATCATTTTCAAAAGAAAATAGAAAAAATAAAAGTTCAATTATTTATTTAGCTATTTTTGTAAATAGATAACAGTTTTTGGCTAATTTTTTTGATGAACTAATTAATTCATTATTGACTATTCTCTTTGATGTATTAGGTTAACAAACAAGAGTGAATCCTTTTGAGATGTTTTATTATCTTTTAAATTTGCTTTAGAAGAAACTAATTAATGCAGAGATAGATTAATATTTGTGAACATAAATTTGATAATTAATTAATTATTAATTATTTTCAATTATTAATAGGAAGTAGTAAATTAATTACTTAATAATAACATTTTTATTCTAATTTTGAATAAAATTATTCGAAAACAATGATCAATCAACAAAACCCCAGGTAAACATATTTATTAACTCAGAATGTTCTTAAAGGTTTATAATTTATAACTTAAACCCCACACAATAGTTCTTCAATTTACATTTTTTTAAAAAAAATACAATTAATAATTATGAATGATCTTATAATTATTATTATTTTAAAAGCCCATAATGGAAGGAACAAAAACTTAATTCTGCAGAGAAAACAAATAACATTTTTGGTATTAACTTAAAAAAATGCTTAAAATTTAAGTTTTTGATATATAATAGATGGCTTAGAA
The DNA here is from genome assembly GCA_000231825.2 of Tetrahymena elliotti 4EA. NCBI lineage: Eukaryota > Ciliophora > Oligohymenophorea > Hymenostomatida > Tetrahymenidae > Tetrahymena > Tetrahymena elliotti. The sequence continues at coordinate 550,169 of JH720332.1, forward strand.
ACTGATGTAGAAGAAGCTGATTCTATACAAAATATAAATTTCATCAATAATCTTACACCACGAAGCTTTTCACCTTTTTCTCCAGATAAATGCTCATAAATTCAAAGCTTCAGTTAATCGTACGATCTCTATACTCAGAGTAATTAAAATAGATCTTCCTATATATAATATTCATTCATACTTTCTTGCTTTTAGTGAGTCAAGATTCATCTTCTAATGCAAGCTTTAGTGTTGATCTAAAGAGTGATGATTATTAATATAACAAGCAAAACGATGTTCTAGAATAGTAATTTCTACAAGACTAATCAAGTAAATTTCTTTGATTTCTAGCTTTATATTATTCTATGATAAACATTAATAGATTAGGTTATGAGTTATAAAGCTAAAAGTTATTTTAATAAACTATCTAATTCATGCGTTGAGAATTCAAAGTCAGTAAATAACAATTATTAGAACTCTAAATTTAACAATTCTCAAGATTAAGAATTATCACCTAGTAACAATTTTATTATTGAATTATTTTGATTTGATCATTTTGAAATATGAATAGGATAAATGGATGAACTTGAAATTCTTAATAAAAATTTATCTAATATGGATTTCTATGGTATTCGAAACAAACAAATTGTGCAATTGTTAATCCAAACAGAATCGTCTAACTTAAAAAGATATTTTTTTAGTGAACTGACCGCTAAAATCTCCAGTTCTGGAAAAAAGAAATCAAGAGTGTTATTTATCACTATCAACTGTATTTATATTTTAAAATCTCTTAGCAGTTATAGAGGAGTTAAAAAATTTGACATCAACAATATCAAAATGGTTAAATTTCATTCGGAAAATGTTAATCTTTGCTCTTTTTTTGGCAAAAATAATTTTAAATCAAGTTTGATAATCAATCATAAAAGTGAATTCATCCAATTCATTCAATTTATTTTTAACAAAGACAAAATAGACCAATACAAAATGGAAAAATTTTTGTAAAACTAATAGGCATAATTCTATGTTTAAATCACCAAAATGACTATCGAAAGTGATAATAATAAAAATAATCCTTAAGTATAAGTATAAGGGTTGTTGTAATTTTTAGGCAAAAGTATCTGCTTAACTGCATACAGCGATTTTTATAGAGATTTAAGTAGGCTAGCCTTAGTAGAATTATTGGAGATAAACTAATAAAGGAATAATTTCACCTTTAAATCCATAAAAAATTCATCTAATAAATATATAATAAAGTTATAAAATGATAAAGAATTGTCAAGCTTCATGAATTAACTGTCTAATTTATGACATATCAAATATTTTTTGATATTATTTAGTTATTTATTTATTCATTTACGCCATTTAATTAATTATACTTCTGCTCTCAAATTATTCATACATATAAACTATAGCAAATTAATTAGTTATTATTTTATATAATTTAAGATTTATTTTATTTAATATATGCATTTAATACAAGCTATTAAAGAAATTATTTTAATTTTGTTAATAACTCATATCATCCTCTTATTAAGAAATATTTTATATGTATGTCCTTTCATTAATTTGTTATCATTTAATCTGATTTAGCTATTCTCATATTTTTAGCTCTGTTTAATTAATTCTACAAAGAATTAGCCTAAGTTATGTTTAAATAATTATTTGGAAGATTTTTTAATTTTTATATATATTTTTTTTCATTCCATATTTACACATTTTTAGTTGATTTATACTCAAAAATTAAAGAAAATTTTTTTAATAAAAATAGAATATCTTTTCAGGCAAATTTTTCTTTTAAGGAATTAAAAAAAAGTGAATGACCAAGAATAATCAAATCGAAAAATTTTATCATATTGAAAACTATTGATTAAGGGTTGTTGGTCTAGTGGCATGATTCTCGTTTAGGGTACGAGAGGTCCCGGGTTCGATTCTCGGACGACCCCAATTTTTTTTAAATTTCTAAAAATAAATAAATAAATAGTCAATTAGAAAATTTGAGACTATTTCAGATTATTTTTTTATGAATAAAATTAAGATGAATTTTAATAAATGTAAATTTGAAGATTAAATTATTCCATAAAAAAAAACAATTACCATTAAATAATATTCTAATCATTCAAATAAGAAAATTAAAGTAAAAATTTTCAACACAAAATTTTATTAAAAAAAGAATGATAAAATAACAATAGACATAATAATATTATTTGTGTTTGTTTTATTTAAGGGTACTAAATTATTTGCATAAAGAGAACAAATGAATATTGAATTTTTAAAAAAATGGTTGTTCGCATTAAGTATTTTTAAATGGAAAATAATTTTTTTAAAAAAGAAATCAATATTTTACTCTTTCTTAAGCTTTTTATAAGTGATTTAAGGTAATCTTTGAGAAAATAAATTATATATAAAAAAGAAATTAGGAATGTTTAAACAAATTTGATATTATGGGAAATTAGCTAAGACTTATTTCCACTTCATTTGATATCACAAATTCCAGATTTACTTTAATTAAAAGTTTGAAATGAGGTTTTTTTAATAGAAAATTGGGATGTTTTTTGAATATTTCTCAATTAATAATTTAGATCAACTGATATGAAATTATGATTGCAAACTTTTATTGTTATTTTTCAAAAAGTTAATCAAATAGTAAATTATTACTAAGAGTTAATATTTAAAAAATCAATTATTTCTTTATTCATGAAATAATCACAAAAAAATAATCTGTAATTAAATACAAATATCTGCAATAAAAAAAATTCATCTGCTTATTTGCTTTTGTAATTGAAAAGTAAATTAATTAAAAAGATTTTTTAAAAATAGAAAAAACAAGAAGGATAATTAATGATTAGCACACTTTTAAACTTAATATTATTCTTTATATTTCTAACATTTATTGTCTCTTCTTGTGTTGATCATAGTTTGGATAAGGTTTAGGAAGTAGATAGTCAACTTTTTTTCAAAAAAGTTTATCATTGTATTGTTGATTATGATACAAATGTGGGTTTCATAATTTATATAGATAAAGGAAAGAACATTAACATATATTGTTATGACTACCAAGCAAAAGCACCATGTAAAATCACTTTAATTTTTACTTTTGTGGAGTAATAAGATTTATTTATCTCATTTAAATAGTTGAAATTCTTGATGATAGAAATAAAACAGTTATTTTCTCTAACAGATTAGACTGTTTAGATGGAGATAAAATGGTCTATTTAGGAGGTGAATTCGATTGCTATGATGATAAGAGAAGATGTTAAAGGAACAATAATTGCGCTAGGTGCAAAGAAGGATATTGCTTATAAGAATAAAAATGCTATGATATAAATAAAGTAGAATAGTGTATAGGGTATGATTATGATAATAAATGCGTTACAACATCTCATAGTTATACTTCTTCTATGATTTGCTAGGCATAGTTGAGTGATGTTTGTATAAGGGAAGAATACAATTCATTAACCTATACTTACTCTTATATTTGTACATATATACCTGCTTTTAGCTATATTGTGGTAACTATTTTTCAATTAAATTATTTTATTATTCATATACGATTCCTTTTACCTAATTTGTTGCTATTTATTTCATTTGAAATAGGGAAAATACAATTCAAATACTTGCTACTTTGAGAATTAATCATTGATCCCAGAATAAATAAACAAATGCATAAACAAATATTGTATTTTTACAGCTTCTAAAAGTCCTTTATCAAACGCATGTAAAAATATGAATGATCTTTAAAACATCAATTAGATAATTGGATTTGATCAAAATCAAAATTGTATTATAAAATACAAAAGTAATATCTCAGCAAAATAGTAATTTATTTCTAATCAATATGAATAAATCTATTTTTTTGTTATTTCTGTTTTAAAATCGTTTAATTTTTCTTTAAAGAATGTAAAAAAATCATTTTTAAAAAATAAAGATGTAGGTTTAATTATTGTATTTAACAAAATGGGAGTTAAAGTTCTTGTGTATTGTTAGATGAGAATAATTCTTCATAAATTGTAAAATAAAAAAATACTCATTATTGTTTATCACTAAATGAACAAAATTAAGATGCTATTAATTGCGCTCCTACATACTGTTTAGACTTTAATGAAAAGACATGTGTGCTTTTAAAAGACTAAGATGGATATAGAGGAAAATAAGCAGTCACTGATTATTGTATTGATGAAGTATTAGACCCAAATGGTTATCCTTTGATTGAGTGTCATGATTAATTTTGCATTTTAGGTACTAAATGTGTTAACTATTTAAGTGATTAAAGTATTGTTGGTAAGAATATCGTTTAAATGTGCATCTTTGAATAGAATTTTTATGATTAATACTGCTAACGTAACCTTTCTAATCTCTAAATGATTTCTTGTAATTATCTATTATTAGACATTTGTTTTTATAATAATTATTGCTACCTTTTGAATGGGTTAAAAAATACAAATACTTTAGCGTTAGCAAATGGAAAAACCTCATCAGCTAATTTATTCAATATATTTGGTTCTAGCAATGAAGGGATTTGCCTCCGTCAAGGTTAAATTAGTGCTTAAAAATGTTCAAATGGGTATTGCATTAGACAAAACACTTGCATTATGTATAATGGAAATTATGTTGGTAGAGATAAAAAATATCAATGCCTCTAACAAGCTGAAGATGCTATTGCTGTTCAATGCTAAATAGGGTAGAATATTTATTTTTGTTAAATTTCTTAATTAATTAAATAAATTATTTTTAAAGGTATTGCCTGAAGAAGGATAACATAACAAATTCTAATATTTATTGTGTAAAAATAGATATTATAAATGATGTTGCTGGTATGCTAAAAAAGTATTAACTTTTTTCAGCCTTACTCCCCTTTTAAAGAAAAATTTTCTCTTTTTAAATCAATTTATGATCATACAAAATTTAATTAATCAAGTTACATAATATTTATTTGTTTGTTTACATATATTTTTAATTAATTTAGGATTGTAAAAAGGCACTTAAAACTGTATTCTTGTAGGAAATGAGTTAAGTTAATAAGCAGTAATAAATACATTCTTTCATTCATTCATTTTTCCTTATCTTTGATTCTAAGTTTTTTACTATTTTATAATTAAAGTCTGACTGCTCCGTTGGTTTTTATTGCTTAAATTTAAATGGGTTTTGCTAGAAACTCTAAAAAAATGATTGCTCTGGAAAAAATTAGATATGTGTGGACACAAATATAAATCCTTACAATTGTTATTCTTGCTAACCTTCTAGCTGCTTATTAGGTTTACCTGGAAGGTGTATTGAAATCACATAAGAAAATTAATTTTGTCAAAATAAAAACGGTACTTCATAAAAGTTGATTATTTTAGTCTTCAATTTTTGTTATTATTCTTTTTTTAAGACTTGTTTTAATTTGAAATTCCCCATTTAACAATTAATTATTTTAAGATAAAATAAAAAAAAAGCTAAATTGAAAAAATAAAGTGGAAAAAATTATGAATTTTTTAAATTTTATTTATTCATTCATAAATAAAAAATCTATTATAAATGATCTTTTTAAATATGTCTATTTACAAAAAAATATTATCCAAACCCTTAGATTTTTAAATAGTATATTGGAATACATCTTATTTTAAATTTAACATTAAATGATAATACTAATTACTATTTATACACAAATACTATTTAAGTTTCATAACTATTTTAAAAATTATTATACTTTCTTTTATAAATTAGCTTTATCCTGTATTGTTGTGATCAAAATTTTTTTCAGATTACCCAAAAATAACCAAAAGTGCTTGATTACCTGAAATTCAATATAAATTACATTAATAAAATTAAAAATTAATTTGAAAATTTTTTAAATTTTAAAGTATTTTTATTTCTGATTGGAAGAGAATTGAAAGATTTAAATAATCTTTTATATAAAATTAGGATATTGTGAGTATTTATAATCTAGTAATTGTAATTATTGTCCTTAATTGTTTTGCAAGGATCCAATTAAAAGTAATTAGTTAAAAATATTAATTTTAGCAAAAAACATTTTAAATAGAAAATTGTGTGAAGATGACAAAAATGAAGTTAAAATCAAATGAGTGTATATTTTAAATAAGATCTGATATACCATGCTTAATTTAAGATATGAATGAATATTTAAATGAAAAGTTATAAAACCCTTCTTATTAAACTAAATGTGCAGATTCATATGGTAGATGCTCCAAAATTGAAAATGGTTCTTGTTCTTCTTGTCCTATCAATTATATTTAACCTGGAAATAGAGTTTGCTATAGCTTAATGTAATAACAAGATATGATGAAATCTTAAGATAGCTAGTTTTTAGATTTAATCAGTTTGAACTATATTCTTCAAAGTGTTAGTGTTTAAAATTAACAACAATGTCCTTAAAAGTACATTCTATTCAATTTAAATGAATTTTTTATATTTAAATTATCCATTTGTGCTAATCAAATAGTTGTTTCTCTTGCTTTTCTTAAAAAATATGTACAAAATGTAAGTTTGGATTTAGCTTATTTGAAATGAATAAAAATGAAATTATTTGTGTTTTAACTGATCTTGATAAAAGAATTACAATTTAATTAGACTATGATGAAAAATAGATTTATAAGCTTAATTAAATTTAATATTAATGTACACAAACTGGGCTTTATAATGGTTAACAGTAAATACAAATTAATATTTTAAAAGTGTTTTATTTTTTGAACTATGTTTTTTTATCAAAAGGATATTACCTTAACCCTATGTTTATGATTTTCCCCTTTCCGAATAGCAAGTAGATGAGTATGATTTGCTTGAATATAGAATTATAAATACCTAAAAGGTAATAATAAATTGTTAAAATTTGATATAAAATTAAGTAGATGTAAGCAGTTAGTCAATTATTAGTTAAGAATATATAGCTTTGAGAGGCTTATTCCTTTAATTTTCTTTGAAAAATGTTATTTAAAACAAGAAAATTACCTATTTCCAGAATAATAACTGTATAATTATTTAATTTAAGAAAAAATTATTTAATTAAATCAATCATATATTTTTAAAAAGGTTAATCTTGCTTATCTTGCTTTTTCAATGAAGCTACAAAAGAAAATATTTGCTTGAAATGCAACATTGGATATGCTCTTCATTATAAAGGAACTTGCACTAAATGTCCTCTCAATTGCTCTAAATGCATTTATGGAGGTCTTTAAGCAGGTAATAGTGTAGTTTGGAGTGAAATTTAAAATCTCTACAGCAAGGATTTTATGAGTAAATTAGTTGTAAGTGAATATTCCCTAAAATGTTCTATTTGCGAAGAAGGTTTCACAGCTGATTATACATATAACTTTTGTACCAAATGTGGATAATATTGTGCAAGCTGCTACACAGGTTTCATTCAAAATCAATTTCCAAATTATTTTGTAATTAAAATACTCTTAAACTATAAACTTAAAAGGGACACCTACTTATAATCATAGCGCTGTGCTGAACTTTAATTTAGAATATACCCAAAATTTAAATCTAATAAATAAGTGCATTAAATGTAAAAACTCTGAGTTTAAATTCAAAAATGGTAAGTTTAATTTTAAAATTGAGATTTTATAGTTATATAATTTTAAAATATTTATTTTTTCATATCACCTTAACTTAGAGTTTTGATGGTATTTATTTTTCTATTTCAAAAAGAAATGAATTATGTTGTTAATTTTATTTTTCATTTACAAATTTTACAGAATTTTATTTGGAAAAAGAAATTTATTTAATATTAAATAATTAGATGATATTAATTGCGAATAAAAGAGCATACCATATTGTGAAATAGAATTTAATTAGATAATATCTTCTTCTGCAATGTCTTATATATTATCCAAAGGATCTTGGGGTTTAAATTAACGATAAATACCTTACTGTTATTAGTGTAAAGATCAATTCTATAATGTTGTAAACAAAAAATGTCTGTAAAGCAAAAGTGTTTGCAGTTTGTATGATTCTAGTCAATAATCTAGTTAATAATATTAACTCTGCCTTTCCTCAACCTTAAATCTGTTAATACAATAAATCAAACAAATTTAATATTATTGTCTTATGCCAATTTTTGATGAGTAAAGTAAATTGTCAAATTGCTTTTAATGCTCCTAAACTCAATGCAATTATGACAGCAACTAAGAAATTACTTTTGATAAAACTATTTTGGATGACAGCAAACTACTTACATGTTCTAAAAATGTATCAAAAATTCCTTTGACCATTTAAAAATTTATTTTATTTTTCTTTAAATAGATTGAAAATTGTGAGTTTTGCTATTCTTATAGTGATTAGAATATTTATTAATGTACAAAATGCAAATCTGGATACATAACAACTCATGAAGGATGCAGTAAATGTCCTGATGGATGTTTAGATTGCTACTAGAGTAAATAATAAAAATATAAATAAGCAACATATTTATAATCAATCTATTTTGTTTCAATGATAAAATAGGTGATGGAATAGTCAACTTGACTGATTAAATTTAGTATTTACTTCCACTATATCCTTTCGAAGAGCGTTAATATGCTGTTTTGAATGGTTCTTATAAATTTTAATGCACTTCTTGCTCAGAAAACTATTATTTAAATACCTAAAACAATCTATGTGTGCAGAATAGTTGTGATATTTCATGTTCAAATTGCTAAATGTATCACAATCAAAAATTCATTTGCACTACTTGCAACTAGTAGTATCTTTTGAACTAAGCCTTAAAAATTATTGGATACATTTCATTGTTTCATGACTAAAAGGATTATTTAGATATTAATTTAATAGTTAATTTTAATACCCAACACAGCGCATGCCATCTTTGCCCTTATTCGTAAAATTTGTTATTTCTTTACTTTATTTTATTTATATTTTTAACACTTTTAAGTTGTTCAGTATGCGAGACTGGAGGAAATTTAAGCATAAATCCTTTTCTAATTTATAAGTCTAAATGTAAAATGTGCAAGCCAAATTTAAAAATACCTCTTGTAATACCTCAATAAGAATAAAAAAATTATGAATGGAGATATGATAGCTACAGAGAGAAGTGTCTTTTATGTAAAAAGTAAGATGAAGGATGCACTTATGAGTTAAAAACAAAATAAATTTATGCTTTTTGTGGAAATACTAAAGATGGAATAGGAAAAGGAACAATTTATGAGCCTTTAAATATTTAGAGATCATCAGATGTAAATTGGAATTAATTGATAATAGATCAATAAGATATTATGAAATATTACGTTTTTTATAATGAGATGTCAGTAGAGTATATGGATATACAACTAATATTTAAAGGAAATGATTGTTAAATTAGTGAATAAATAACAATTTCATCATCTATTTTAAATTACATATAAACTCTTGAGAGGTTTTCTTTAACAATAAAGAACTTTGAGTAAAATCAGCTGACTTTGTATTCTAAGTATCCAATTAAAATCCAAGGTTTTACAGATGTATATTTTGAAAATCTTTAACTATCAACTTAACTTTTAAATACAAAAGAGTATAAATTTGGATTTATAATCAGTCATGAGCTAATCAAATAAGTTAAATTTAGCAATGTTTAATTCTTTAATTAATAAAATGAAAGTAATAATTTTATTTTCTAAATTGACAATCTATCCGGATTTCTTAATTTACAACAAGTAAAAATAGAAGGATTTAAAATTTAATCTAATAATTTCTTTAGCTTAAACTATAATTCTCTAACCTAACAAAAGAAAAGGTTCCTTTTTATTGTTAAAAACTCCATTCTTAATAATGTAATTCTCTTTACAAACATTATTCTTTTTTATTCTATTTCATTTACCTTACTTATTCATTTATTTATTATCTAATCCCCCAAAAAATAGTTTTTTCTAACTTTAAAATTTTTTTTGCAAAATAATTTTAATTTTTAAAAATTTTTAAATTATAAAAACAGATGTAATTCAAGTAATCATCATTTATAAATCTTTTGGCAGGAAATTTATATATTGAATTTGATAACTTGATAATACAGAAATCTTAGCTTTTAGATAGCAGCTTATTTTTAAGTATATAGCCTACTTACTAAAATAAAAATACGTATTTATAATGGAATGAAATGAACATCAATAATTGTTAAATAGATTCAAAGAGCTAAATGTTTTCTTTTAATTACTTTGAATTGAATTAGATTAATTAAATAAGTTTGATTAATAATAACTTTACAAGTGAAAGTGATAGCTCATTATTCCAATAAAATAAGTTATAACTTTATTCTCTGATTATAAAAAACAATAATTTTGAGAATTATAAAATATTTGAACATTTTTCTTAGCCAAATAAATTTTATTACACAAGCTTTAATTATGAAATTAATGACATTTCAATTTCAAAAAACACTATTAAGTGTCATGATGGGCTTCTTTTTAAACTAAAAGGAAATTTGTTATTACCAGCTGACTCAATAAAAATCAAACTATTTAGTGTGGATTTAGATAATATTTATTTTAATTCCTAACAAAATGTGTTTATATAAGTCAACTCAGCTTTAAAATTTGAGTTTAAAAAATTTAAAGTGATTAATTTATATTAGGCAGGTGTGCTTATATTAAATAATATTTAGAATATATCAATTATTTATGGATAAGTTACTTCTATTTAAAATATATTATTAGACTAATTCTAAATAATAGATACCTTATACCAATTAACAATATCTTAGGTAAATATCTATAATACCCTCTCTTCAGCCACTATTTTTTCAGTAACAAATACAACTCCAAGAATTAATTCTTTGAAAATAAATATTGATAATTTGTATGCCAACAATAATTAATTTGCTGTTACTAAAAAAACTAAAAATGTTGGCTTATTTATCATCCTAAATCGTATAAAAGCTGACATTATTATTTAAAACTCAAAATTAATGAAAAACTAACTCAAAAGCTTTGTTCCAACAATGGTAATTTCTTCTTTTTTTTCATCAATTTTCTTTTTCTTTTTTTCATTCAAAAATAAAAATAGTTTGAATGACTTTTCTTTGTTTTTTTATCTCCTTTTAAAATAATTTTTGACAAAAATTTCCAAAAAATGTTTGATTTTATTTTAAAATAATTTACAAAAAATAGGTTCAATATTTATAAACAAGTCCAGGATTTAATATATTTAGCTATGGTAGTTTAAAAGTAGCTTAATCTACTTTTATAGACAATTAAACTGAGCTATCTAAGCCAGTTTTTTGTGTGGTGACTTAAACAATTAAAGTAAAAAACTGTGTATTTTAAACATTTGATGGCTCTATTCCTAATTCAAATCTTTAAGGGGGTTTTTTATTTTTATAGGCTGAATAGATTTCTTTAATTGGTTCTTCTTTTGTTGGATAGCAAGCTATTTATGGAGAAGCTATTTATATCTGTTTGACTAAATAAAGCTAATTGCTTATAAAAAATAGCTAATTTGATAAAAATTAGGCACTTATTGATAATATTTATAGTATGGGTGGAGCAGTTTACATTTAAACTAATTTGGCAGATATAATTGAAGTTGCAGTTGAAAAAAGTAATTTTTACAGCAACTTTGCTAATTAAGGGGGTGTATTTTATATAGAAAAGACAAATGCTAAAACAAGTATTAAGTTTGATGAAGTTAATTTTGAAAATAATTTTTCTATCTAAAAATCAATAATATTGCATGTAGAAGGATTTGAAAGTTAAGCTATAAATATTGAGATTTCAGATTGTTAAATAATAAACACGATTGAAAGCATGTAGAAAGAAATTCAACAAATGATTGATTGTATGAATAAAAATTTATTTAAAATAGAATAATTTTACTATATTTACTTAAGCAGGGCAACTTTGATTACAATAGTGAATCTAAAATTTAAGTAGATCGTTTAGTAAATAGATTTTAGTAATAATTCATTTGATCTCCCTAAACCTATTCATATTATTGATTCTTTCTCTTACTTTGATTATTTATCAGAATATAATTAATCTACTTCTCATTCAGAGATGATTAGTGTAGAGGCTGATTACATTTCTATGTATGATGTTAAATTCCTAAATATTAAATCAATTTTTTCAACTTCTCAATTAATAAAATTAAAAGCAAAAACAATAAGTTTACATAGGATTTTAGCTGATCATTTAATTTGCTTAAAGTGTATTTATGGTAATATCAGTTTAGAAGTTATTGAAGAAGCCTAGATCAGTAATTCTTTGTTTTAAAATAATATATGCTAAAATGGAGGAGGAATTTTTATAAAATCAGCAATAAATATGAATAGCATTTCATTAAAAAATAGATTTCTTGCAAATGCTTAAAATCCTATAAAAACTGTTTAGTTCTATAACAACATTTTTCAGAATAATACTTCCTATTAAAATGGTGGAGGTATTTATTTCATGAATATTTATGCAAAAATTCTAAACACCACAATAAAAAACAATACTTCTTATCAATCTGGAGGAGGAATTCTTAATAACATAGAAGTTTAATTAATAAAAAATGATTAAAAATTAATGAATTTCTATTAACTGTATAATCTAATTCTACAAAATACTTACATAATTTACAATACTGCCATAAGAGGTGGAGGATATTACTCCACTTTAAATATCCCTATGCTTGATAATAGTTTAATTTAAAATAACAAGGCCTAGTAATATGGATCTGATTAATCAGGATTCCCTACTTTCTATTAAGTAAACTATAAAGATTCATTCATCAAGCAAAATAGCACTATCTAACTCTTTTCTGGAAAAATCAGTGTAAGACAATAATTTTATTTATTTAATTTCATTCATTTTCTTATTTTACACATTGGGGGAGTTTAAAAATAAGACAAAATTTAATATTGCAAAAAAAAATTACAGAAATTTAGCCCATCTATCCCTGTAAATTAGATTGTTTTATTTAGATTCCCCCAGAAGATTATAAAAATTTATTTCTACATTTCTTAATAGTATTTAAATAAATGTTATTTAGGTACCTTTTATAGTTTATTTGATGAACAATGATAGGCAAATTTATAAAGATTAGATGTTTGAGGATACCTATTTAGAAATAACTTAAGTTGAGGAATAAAATGATGAAAAGAATAGATTAATTTTGAAAGACTCAATTATTAATTTTAAAAATAATATATTTGATTTAAGTGGATTAGGAGTGTATGGAAAGTTTAACTAGAAATCTAGAATAATTTTTTCTTGTAATAAAGTTAAATAACCTATTTATCAATAAGGAAAGATAGTTGAAATCAAATAAGATATAAAATTTGAGCTAGAATTTTAAATTGTCAATTAATGTCCAATTGGATATAAAAATTCTAAAATAAATAATACCTACGATACTTGCCTTGCATGCCTTGAAAAAACTTATAGCATTAAGTAAGGATAATCTTAATGTTAAAAATGCTAATCAAGCTAATATAAATGCAGATAGAATATCATACAAATCCCAGATGGATACTTTAGAAAAGATAATAACACATCATACATTACTTAATGTACTAACTGGCCTGATAATTGTCTAGGAGATATTTCTAGAGATAATTCACCTTTAAATATCCTAAGATCATCAAACTATAACATCTATTACTGCGTTGAAGGTATTCATTTTTCATTTAAAATCTTTTTGTTATCATTTTAAATAAATGTTAAAAAAATTGATATTTTTCATTTAATACCTTTCAATTCATTACTTTTTTAATTCGGAAATTTTTGAAGTTGATTTTAAAAAACTATTCGAAATAAGTAGCTTTTATGAATTAATTATTGTTTTGATATTTAGAACCCTAACAACAATGAAAGTTAATATCATTAAAACTAATATTGCCTGTTTTTGTGTTCTATTGAAAAGATTTTGCTTGGGTTTATCATTTATCTTCTTTTTTGATTTCTTTTAAGCATTTTAAATTTAATTTTTATTTGAATAGGAAATATGGGATTTTATTGTGAAGATTGTGACTACTAAGGAAAATACTGGGGTAAAAAATTTATGAGACATCAACAATACCTTTGCCAAGAGTAAAATAAACCTTACATTTTATTTAAAATATTTTGCTTAGTAAGATTGATTTTTTTAATTTAATACTTTGATAAAAATAGGTGCAGTTTCAATAATATTAAAGATACAGTGACTATGGCTATAATAATTTAATTATTTATAACCATTATCACTCTTGTATTTATATTAAAGATTTGGATTGGCTAATCATCTATCCTCTTTTTATTGAAAAAAAATCATTTTATTTATGATTTCTTAAAATAATAAAGAAAACTTAGTTCAGTTTAAGAATCTTAAAGAATGATTATCATTAAAGTTCTATTTTGCTATTTGCAGCTACTTTTTATGATAACTTTGTTAGAGCTTTAGTTGCCGTGGCCACTTACTTTTACCTTAATAATTTTAGCGAGATACAATGAATTCATACTTCGCTCATTTGATTGCTTTATTGATTTAATACCAAGCTCTTATGCTAAAGTTGTTATTTCAATCATACATTTGTTTGCTATAAACTTCTTTACTATTTTGATTGCTTTCTTTTTATTATATTGCTATTCTTTAATGAAAAAGAGAAAATATATTTTTGAATTTAGTAAAAAATATTTCAAGGAATTGTTTGCTTTTATTACAAGTCTAAACTACATTATTTACTCACCTTCAATTATTTAAATTCTTTTGGCCAATGTAATTTATTCAATTTTATTTAAAATAAACAAATTAATTTTCTAAACAAACCCTAACTTCAAGTTAAAATTTTCAATTAAAATAAAATAATATTTTACATAAAAAATGAATAATAACATGGGATATTTAATAAAATATTTTGATATATAATAATTAGATTAACTGTGCTAATAATGATGGAACTTAATATGTTATTTATTCAACTTCATTACTATGTGATTCGACCCACACTAAATGGACTTTATATTTTTTTTCCTAATTTTCTTTTAAATTTTAACAATTATTTAAAAGAAGTAGAAACAGGGCTTTATTTTAGATGATTTGAGGATTAGACTAATCTGTGGAAACTCAATGAAACATTTATCATTTACTTTGTTTATATTTAGCAAATTTGTAAATTAATTATTTGGGGAATGTGGAAGTGATTTGAAATAGCTTTTATAGCATGTAATAAACAGTAATCTTGTAAATGTTTAAATGATATACGATAGATTGAGAGTAATTATTTAAAGCAAATCAAAAAGGCTGACATAATTTTTATAAACTAAAATCTGATGAATTATAAATTAAAAATTCAATTAAGAAAATAGCTAGTATAATTACTTGTTTAAAGCATCAAAATAATATCATTCAACACTAAGATCAACTTTTAAGATGACCTCTTCAAATTAAAGTTAGAAATAAGTTTGCTTTTAATTAAATTAGAGGAGGCTTTGCCTGTTGCTAGTGAATAGTTTATAAAAAGTTTGGGATTTTTAAACAACTTATAATGAAATTAAAATAAATAAAAATAATTGAAAAGTAAATGATCCAAAATCCCCATTTACCATCTAACTTTTATCTTAAAAGCCAGTCTTCAGATTAAACAAAGTAAGTTTATTTTATATTACTTTTTAAATGAAAAAAAAAAATAATAAAAGAGCTCAACTGAACTCATTTGATGGCTCTTCTTAACCTATTGCCCATCCTCCATAAAAATTCCTTCATAGATAAGAAGTTGACTTCTAAACAAAATTAATGATAAAGAGCAGAAATGAATTTCTTAAATCTAACAAGCCTTATGAAATCAGTAAAAAGATATATAATATTAATTTTTTTTATGAGAATTCAATAATAATTTAATTAGATGCTTCAGCCACGAACATAACAGAGGAAGATGATGATGTATAAATATCTATAAATTCTATCAATTCATTGATGACTAAAAACTTCTCATCTTTTCTTGAGTAAGAAGATCAAGATAATAAAATCATTTTTACTTTTTCTGGGAATTTTGATAACCAAATGAAAAGTAAATTTCATTTTAATAATATTTTCTTAAATTTTAACAGAAATACTAATCTAATAACAGATAGGTCATAGAATGACTTATAAAAAAATATAAAATCTAAAGCAGATTATAATTAATAGAATTAGGTTCATAGCAAAGAAATGCAATAAAACTAATCCAGTAAATTTTAATTTTTTTATTCCAATTTTTATTCTATCTCTAATTATATAAAAACATAGATGATTCAGTTAAATGTTATTTAATCAATAATGATAATAAGACAAAGATTTCATTTGCCAAAAATGATGAGAAGTCAGAAATGGCTGTTCTAAACAATACATTTTAAAAGATTGCTTTCAAAGACTGTGTTTAAAAAAGTAATTAAATCTTAAATAAAATACTTTATCTTAGATTAATATCCTATTTGATTGATTGTTTTTTGGTGGTTATTTTAAAAAATAATTCATTTTAAATAGAGAAAGACGATAGCTAAAAAATGAATAAGTAGATTTAGATTTTCTTAACTAAATGTGAAGAAAAAAGTCAACAATAATAAGGTAATGAACCAATGATTGGTTAGATAATTTTTTTTACGAACTTTTTTTAAAATAAATAGAGATCATTTACAGAGCAAATAATACTGAATAAGTTAAAAAGACTATATTAAAGGAATCAAAATCTTGGGAATAAGAATCAAGTAAATTTTTCAATTAAGAAAAAAAAGTATTGATTGATTGATGTTAATTATTTTTTAATAATTTAGTTTATTTTCAAGATGCTTAAGATAATAAAGAAACAAAAGAAATCTTTGTTGATTAATGCCATGCTTTGAATGAAGAACTCCTTTAAAAACTTATTTTTAATGATGTTTCTAACTCTAATGATGCAAAGAGAAAATATTTTTTTAGTGAACTAGTGACCAAAATATCTCATTCTGGAGAGAGATAAAAAAGAATAATATTCTTGACAAACAATCCCTTTTTTGCTCTGAAAAATCTTAAAGGTTTAAGCAGTGTTTAAAAATTTGAAATATAAGAAATCAATAAAATAGTAGTTGAATATCATAATAAGAACATGTGCTCGATTGTGGTGAGAAACATGTTTAAACTAAGCTTAAAAATTAATCATATTGAAGAATTGATCTTAATCATTCAAAATATATTTAAACATTTATAAAGTACTAATAATCTTTTAATTTACAAAGAGTAAAGTCAAGATTAAACCAGCAGAGATGTAGAAAGCATAATTTCTTAAAAAGCGGAATAGATTAATATTTGTTTTTAAACAGAATTTTATGTTTTGATTTAGAAATTAGAAAACCAATATCTATAAAATAACTCTCAAATCCAAGGTCTAATCTAAATATTCTAATGTAGTGTCTGCATTGCAAGTCTAGAAAAATGTGAAGGTTTGAATAGACTCCTAGAAGTAGACCTAATAAAAATTGATTTATAAAAAAAATGCTTCTTGTTTTAATCAAAAAAAAATTCAAGCTTATTATTTGCTATCAAACTGCTTAAAGAAACTGAATTTAATAACTTTTTTGAAAAAATATATAATTTTTATGAAAATAAAAAACATTTATCAAATTGACTAATTTATTTATTTATTTAATTGTTCTACTTAATATTATATTTATATTAAAAAATATATAATGATTAATTAAAATATCATCTAATTGAGCTGAGTTTTCTTTTATTATTAAGATTTGGTAATTTATTCTTTTGTAGTTAATATCTCTTCTTTTTGAGTTGATTTTTCTTTTATTATTCAGATTTGGCAATTTATTTTTTTGTTGTTATTTTTTAATTGAAAAACTCATTTTCAATTTTCAGTAAAAGAAAAAAGAAAAAATGAAAATAACATTTTCCTATTAATAATATGATTTCATAATTGAAAAACAAAAGATAATAATAATTTTTATTTTCTAAAAATTCTATTCATTTTTACAATAGCAGAAACTTTTATGATTTCTTTAATGGTCATCATTCAAATAAATTAGATGAAAATTTCATAAATTCACATTTCACATTTTTTTTTTATTACTATTTTTGATTAATTATTTCGATATTTGAGGGTCTTTCAAAAAAATATGGTTTTTCATTTAATATTTAAAATTTAATAACTTTTTAAAGTTTAATACTGTACTATTTCAAACTTTGCAAGAGAAAAACTGAATAATTTATATTGAGCTGTAAATATCAAAATATTGGGGTTGAGTGAAATATTATAAATATAAAAAAATGTTATCATACAAATTAAGAGCTTATTAGATTTTTTTAAGATTATTTCATTTTTTGTTAGGTTTTTATTTTGATTATTTACCTTTTCTTGAATATTTATAATAATTAAATTATTATAGTAATTAAAGATAATATTGTTAAATTTTTTATAAAATTCATTTAAGCTAAGGAAAATAGATAGCTCAGTATTATTATTTACATCTTCAATAGTTTTTATTTCATCTTAGTTTTAATTTGTTGATATTCCTTAGAATACTGGTTAATTCAAAAAAAATTATCCAGAAATTTGCGAATTTTAATAATTTGGTGCAGCTAAATTATTTATTTGAATTCTTTGATGTAGCATTATTAAAAGATTGAATGAGATTGGTTAAAAAATAAATAAATGCTTAATAATTTAAAATGCTTGTTATTTCAGTTAATTATATGTATTCATTATTATACTATTATTTTATCTTGTAATGGTTTATTATGATTTAATTTGATTTTTTCATACAAATTTCATTAGGTGTGCAAAATGTGATTTCATCTATCTCTTGAGTAAATTTTCTTTTATAGTAAGTAGTTAATCAGTCAATTAGAGGACATTACACTTAATTAAATAATATTAGATTTTAAAGCACTATTTATTTCAGCAATATCATGTGTAATCATAAATATTGTGTACTATTATTTTATATGTGCGACTAATCATGAAGTTATTATTAAATATATTTTTTTAAATATAAATTTCATTGCCTTTTTAGTAGCTTAGTTGCATATTCTTTAAGCTCATATTTACTCTGTGATTTGCCACTTGAGCAAATTTCTTTTGATCATAAGTAATCAGTCAAAATTGAAGATATTACACTTAATTAGATAGTATTAGGTTTTAAAGTTCTTTCTATTTCAGTAATATAATGATGTATTAATTATTAATTTCGTACTATCGTTTTATCTATAATCATTAATCATGAAATTATTATTAATTATACTTTTTCAATACAAATTTTATTTATGTGCGCAAAGGGTTATTTAATCTATCACTTGAGCAAATTTTCTTTTATCATAGTTGATCAGTCAATTAAAGGAAATTACACTTAATTAAAAATGAGTGACTAATTAAATTTAATCAAATTTTTAACTTCATTCTTTTAATTTTTGAAAATTAATACATTTACTCTTTTTGAAATTTTTCATTCCTCATTTTCTGAATTTAGAATTTTGACTTAATAGCAAGTAAAATGAATTATTTTGAATGTTTAAATAATCTATAAGATTAGAATTTCTATATTATTATCCAAAAGGAACTTTAGAGCAAATTTTTCATAATAAAATTAAAAAATGTAAGTATCTACTCACTATCCATCTTTAGTTTGTTTGATAAAATTATCAAATTATTTGCTTGATTGTTTTTGGTAATGAAGAAGAAAATCAAGAAATGAAAGATAATATTAAGTATATATAATAAGATAAATTATTTGAATTAATAATATAGAATCTAAAAATTTTCTTTTACAAATCAATCTAAATTCCTTTATTAATTAATTAATTGCCTCTATCTTCAATTAAAGATAGATACTTTAAGACAAAAACATAAAAAGTAATCTATTCCATCAGTATTTATTGCTAATGTAAAAAATGCAGGAAATTAAAATGAATTTTTATTTTAGATTTAGGTTTTAGGAATGGCAGCAATAATATGGTGATTACATTTTTTATTTAAATTTTAATTATATTTGTTTTTGTTAATGAATTAATAGCATTTATTACTTACATATGGCTACTCATAATAAATAATTAAAAAGTGTATCCTTGATTACTTGAATATGATCAGAATTGATTAAACTTTAATTATTTTAAATGATACATTCAATCAATCTAAATATTGTAAAGTAATCAATTAAAGAAAATACAATTAAGTAAATGATATCAAAAAAATCAAAAACAAACAATACAATTATCTATCCAATTTCTAGCAATTATTACAAGTTAAAATAACTCTCAGAAGATAGAGTCTCTTAGATAAAATAGCTAGAGGAATCTGGAAGCTAAGCTAATATTGCTAAAACAGAGAATGAAACTTTGTTAAAAAATATTGACTTAAAAGAAGGTTTTGATGAAATAAATGATGGAAATCTTATTGTTTAGAAAAATGCAATTTCAGAGTTTAATAAAGATCAAATCAGAAATGATAACTTCTTTTCTAAAATGTTTATGTACGATTACTTTAAAATATTGATAAGGTGCTCTAAATCTATAAGAATGCATAAAATACTATCTCTTAAGCATGTGCCTCCTCTCTCTTAAGAATAATAAGTTGATCTAAAGTATTAGATATTGGATTAAAAGCTATCTTAGCTTATTCACTAATCAAATATTGAGCATAAAGAAATCTCTAAATTTAAGATTATTTCTATTCTTCTTTCAGCTTTTAAGTAAGAAATAACATTTCTGATTCTTACTAACACCTTATTCAATGCTTTTAAGATTCTTTACTCTTCTCTCTTAATTAGTTTGCTTGATGCAGTTTCAGGTAATTCAAGTAACTCTCTTAGATTCACTCTAGCTTTTGTTATGACTTTAGTGTAATTCTTAAATATCTCTGCTGGACACAGCATCGCAAGATTCTTTTACAATTTCTTACCTGTATTCAAAGCAGCATTCATGAAAATATTATTTCAAAAGATACTTTCTCTTTCAGCCTTTTCAGTTAAGTAAGCTAATGTTGGTAAATTGATAAATTTAGTTTCAAATGATCTTAATATATTGGACGCTAAAGGTATTGGCATGATCAAAATTATCACTATTCCTATAGATCTTGCAGCTATAGCAATAATTTTGTATTAAAGGTAATTTCATACTATTTTTTAACATTTAATTGTTTTTATTAAATTGATTTTTTTAAACTAAAAGATTAGGTACTTCTTCTTTAATAGGATTTATTTTTATCCTTTCTAACCCTCTTTTTTAAATGCTCTTTGCAAAGCTAAGCTAAAGATACTTTAAGGATAAAGCTTAGTTAGTAGATTAGAGGATTAAATTTACAAATGAAGTAATTGAAGGTATTAGGCTAATTAAAATGTATGCTTGGGAAGATGCATTTGTTAAATTTGTTTAAGTGATAAGGAATAATGAAATAAATAAAATATTAATCATACAAATCATTTCTGTATGTTAATAATCTCTCAATTAAATATTTAACTTGCTTGCTTGTTTTATTTCTTTTATAAGCATTTATTATGTTGGTGATCCTGCAATCTTAACTGTTCCGAAAATGCTCTCTGTTTTAGATTTGTTCTCTTTAACAAAAAGTGAAATAATCGTTTATGCCAGCATAGGTATCACTGGTTTTTATGAATCAAAAGTAATCATAGATAGAGCAATAGCTGTTTTAAGTATTAAACAACAATCTATGAAAAATATTTCAGATAAATCAAATGAGGGTAAATTCAAAATAATAATTAAATTAAAATTTATTTTCATTTCTTGTCATAAATTTAAAGAAGGAAAAATAATTTATTTTTTTTAAATTAAAAAAATAGAATGTTAAATTTAGGATGAATTCCTTCAAAAAGGTGAAATAAAAATGAAAAATTTCAAGGCTTTTTGGAATGAAAGCGCACCAGTTCTTCAAAATATAAATCTCGAGATTAAAAGTGGAGAATTTGTTGCTATCACAGGAAGAATTTGCAGTGGAAAATCTTCTCTTTTGAGTTGTATTTTATAAGAAGTTCCATTTTTTGATGGAAATTTTAAATTTAATGGAAAAGTAGCTTATGTAGAATAAGAGCCTTATATTTTCAGTAGTTCTATTAAAGAAAATATTCTTTTTGGACTAGAATATGATGAATAGCTTTATTCAAAAGTTCTTGATGCATGTAGTCTTAAATAAGACATTTAATAATTAGATAATGGAGATCTGACTGAGATAGGAGAAAGAGGAGTAAACTTGAGTGGAGGATAAAAAGCTCGTATTTCACTGGCACGTGCTATATATTCTTAGTCAGATATTATTTTATTAGATGATCCTTTATCAGCAGTAGATTCTAAAGTAATTTTCTTTTAAAATATTTAAAAGATTAATGATATTCCTCATTAAAATTTAATCTAATTCTTAAAAAAATAATTTTATGATTATAAAATTCTTTAGGTAGCTAATTTAATTATTGAGAATCTATTCTAAAATTACTGAAAGGAAAAACCATACTGATGGCTACTCACCATCTTCATTTCACATAAAAAGCTGATAAAATAATAATAATGAAAGGTGGCTAAATTTACAAATAAGGAATTTACTCAGATCTATAATAATCATTAAAGGATATTTTCAATAGATTGGAATTCAATAATATTACTAACGATAGCCATCCTGAAAATTATTTGCCATTTAACTAGGAAAGATTTGAGCAAAACAAAAGTGTTAATAAGGAAGAAAATGATGAAAATTCCCCAAAAGATTAAATTAAATAGAATGAGAAAGAATAAGAAAATGAGAATAAAAGTAATTAAATCAAGTAAATATTCACTCAAGAATCCGATGAAAATATTATTGTTGAATTTTCTACATACAAAAAATATTTTTAATATTCTTCTTCTTTCAAGTGGTTGATTTTCATAGCCTTTGCTCTGTTTTTATCATGTGAAATAGTATATGTGTTCTTTACAAAAACAATTTCAAAGTATAATTAAAATGACGAAGACATTCTGGATAGGCTTAATTTATTAGGATATCTAACTTTAATATACTTTGTTAATTATTTCATGAAATATTTAATTTTTACTTTCATCATCTATAATAGCAATAAAAATATTCATTAAAGTATGGTAAAATCAATTGTCAGAGCTACTATTTTGTTCTTTGATACAACTCCATCTGGTAGAATTCTAAATAAATTTTCTTCTGATTTAGGTAATTTCAAATTTTTATTGAATTATAAAAAAGCAAAATATTCTTAACATGCAACCTAATATAGTGTAATGCAGTCACATATGATAAATATTTTTATTATTTTCACAAATAAATTTTAATTTTAAAACACATCCTATTTCTTTCTCCAAAATTTTAGAACACATACTAATTTTCAAAATCACTTAATACATTAAAATGAAAGAGGAGAAAGAGCCTAAATAGAAATCGTATTTGTTGATTGATACAATTAATTGATAATGAATTATATAAAAGTAATTAAAAAGTACATTTTAAATTAAATCATAAGTATATATAATTTTATTAAGTCCCTTTTTTGGTCAAATCCTTATAAAAAGTTCGTTAGGATTTTTCTGTAAAAAATTTTATGAGGATTTTTCAATCTATTTATTATTTTGATTTGGTTTATATCTTTCAAATTATTTTTTAAGCGAATAAATCCTCCCCATTTGCCCTAATAAAGAAAACAGTTAATTTTGTCAATTTTTTTAAGATGAATTTGAATGAGAGTTATTAATAATATCTTTTATTGAAATAGGAATATTAGATTAAGCAATAACTAGAACTATGATAATCTCTTTGGAAGTTATTTCTATCGCATGCGTTTATCTTGCTGCAATCTTCATTATCAATCCTTACTTTATGATAGTAGTATTTCTATAAGCAATTTTAACTAGGAAATTTGTTAAATTTTCAAAGGATTCTCTTTAGCAATCAAAGCAACTTGCCTTGAGAAATAACTCTCCTATCTTTACATGCTTTAATTAAACAATTTAAGGAGTACTTCTTATTAAAATTTACAAAAAAGAAAGTAAGTTTTTAAAAAACTTCTCTGTTCTGCTAGAAAACTCTCTAAGAGCTACACTTGCATTTTCTTTTAATTAAAGAGTATTCTCAATGTATGTTCATTTATTAGCTACTTTATTTTCTAATTTAGGGATATTTATGCTTTTATTAACAAATAAAAATTCTGATTCTTTAGGATAGGCTATTATACTTTTTATAAGTATAAGTGATTTTATGTAAGTAGGATTGAGGTATTCATTTTCCAATTTTTTTAATTTAAGAATTATAAAAATTTATTTAATATATTAGAATGATTATAGAAACTGACACAACTATGTCGAGTGCTTAAAGAATAATTAATATGATAGATATTGATTAAGAACCTGAAACAAGGTTAGAAAATGATACATTTTTTATTGAAGATAGTTAAATTAGCACTTAAAATAAAAAGAAAACTTAAATTTATAATTTTCCTGTCAGAGGAACTCTTGAATTTCATAATGTTAGAATGAAGTATAGATAAGATCTCAGTTTTGTATTAAATGGATTATCTTTCATAATAAATGCTGGAGAAAAAGTAGGATTTGTTGGTAGAACAGGTGCAGGAAAATCATCAATCATTTAAGCTTTATATAGATTGACAGAAATCGAAGATGATCCAGAGATAAATGGAAAATAAGGATACATTAAAATTGATGGATTTAATTTGAAAGAACTAGGTATTCATACTATTAGATAAGGGATAAGTATAATACCCTAAACACCAATTGTTTTTTCAGGTTCTATTCGAAGAAATTTAGATCCTCTAAATTAATATTCTGACTCATAAATCAACTAAATATTAGAAGAAATAAACTTAAAAAGTAAGAATTGTTCAATATTATTACGCCGTTTAGCTTTAATTGAATAAATATGTTTAATCTTTTGAAATAGATTTTAAATTATTGTTTTAGGAGTTTCAATAGAATTTATTATTATTTATTTTTACAAATAATATTGTATTTATAAAAAAACAATTTTATGAACGAAAAGATAAAGTTTCCAACCTCAAAGATGGTATTAATACTGATATGACTAATTCAAGTGATGTATTTAGCAGTGGAGAAAAATAACTGATTTGTTTAGGAAGAGTAATTTTGAGATAAAGTAAGCTCATTGTTTTGGATGAAGCTACTGCTAACTGTGATTTGCAAACTGATAAAATTATTTAATAAAAAATAAGAGAAAGATTTAAAAACTCAACCTTGATCACTATTGCTCATAGATTAAATACAATAGCAGATTATGATAGAATCATAGTATTAGAGAATGGCTCAGTTATAGAATAAGGAATTCCTTATGAACTTCTTATGTAAGAAAAAAGCTTCTTTAGAAAAATGGTACTTTAAACTGGATAAAATAACTTTAATCAAATACTCAAAATAGCTTCACATTCAATTTAAAAATGAAAACTGTTAATTTATTGTTATAGATTATTTCAACTACCCAGTTTTTTATGTGAATATATATATGTAAAATTATTAAATAATATTTTTTAAAAAATTTATATGCTATTTTAATAATAAAACTAATGAAATTATTCGAAGTAAAATGATGGCAGAGCATAGTATATTTTCTTTTTAAATCATATTTTTATTGGTTTATTTTAAAAAGTGATTTGCTATTAATTATTACAGTTAGTTTTTTTCTTTTGGTGAGTGTTCTTTCTTTTCCTAGTTTTTAATTTCTTAGAAATCTACTTGTTGTAAGTTAGGAGTCGTCATCATTGTTTTGATAATCTGAGTAGGTTGGCTAATTAATTAATTCTAGCATTGTTATAATTTGTTTAATTCTTTCTTTTAGTTGTTGATTTGACTACTATAATTCTGCTATTTTTAACTCCTTTTTTAAGAATTATTTTGAGTAAATTAAGGATAGGTAAACTAAAAATTTAGATTAATAACATAAGTTATTTTTTGGTCATCTTTATTCAACTCTTAGAATAAGCTCTGTTCATTTTTACTTTAAAAAATGTTAAAAAAACTGTAAATTGGATTAAACTAGCATACACGATTAGATAAAACTCATTTGAAAAGTTTTAAACAAACTCAATATCATTTTTGAGTGAACTTGCAAACTGTTAAGTGTTTTCGTCTATCATCTCAATAAGCATGTCATCTAACTAAAATTCAAAAGAAAACATACCTTATAAAATAATCAAAGACTCTTTAATAGGCGATCTATTTCTTGGAACAAAATTAGTTAAACCATCAATCAGTTACTAAAGATGTTTGTTAATAAACAAAATTGTTAAATTCATTGTCATAATTTAACTTCTTGTGTTTATTAATTGCTAATTAGAAATCTATTCCCTAGACCATTGTATAAATTAGATATCCATTTTATAAGTTGTCTAAATTAAAACATAATATTTTATATTTGGTTTTATATCTAAAGAGCATGCTTCACTCTTTTTAAATTAATAAAAACAATATTAATTAATTAGTGTTTAACTAAATCATTTTCTTACTCTATTGCTTGGTTCATTTTTCACATTGACACCTAATTTTTAATATTCATTAAATTAAACCTTACCTGCATCTGATTAAGGGTCATAGCACTCAGGTGCTTGATACAAGAAGTTTCCCATCTTATTGTATAATTTAAATATCTTATGGGAAGAGGAAAAAGATAAATGTTTACATATTAATTAATGGCATAACTTGATTTGATTATTAGATTATCTGCTAATCCAAAATCAGCTATTCAATTAAATGGAGTTTAGAGATTGTTAAGATTATTTATGAATAATTTACAAACAACTGCATTTCCATTGTAGTCAATTAAGATATTGTACATTTTTAGATCATTAACAATACAACTCTTAGAAACAAAAATATTTTATATTATTTTTTATCTAATTAGCTGCTAAGAGTTTTTAAAAATATTCTCACCACTGCTAATTACTAACAATTAAAATATTTAAAATAATAACTACTATTTAAATTCATTATTTTGAAATAATAATTTATTCAAGCTATTTTAGAACCATAAAATATCTAATATTAATTTGATTGATAAATTAATATATCTTTTATCTTTTATAATAATTTGATTGATAAATCATTTTATTTTTCATCTAAAAAATAATTTTCTTGTGTATTTTAGCAATTTTTTCTTATGGAAAGCTATTATAAATTATTATATTTTTTATTTTCTAATTTCTTAATATTCTTCTCCAATTCATCAGCTACTTACTGCTGTTTTCTTTTATTACTATATGACTATTGAAGTATCTAAAAATTATTAATCAGTAATCTTAATTATTTCTACTTTTTGAAAAATAGAGAAAGCCACTAAAAATTTAAGCTTTTATAGAAAAGTTCAAAAGCATTTGAATTTTAAAATGGAAATAATATTAACACAACAAAAAATTAAAATGATAATTGAAAAGAAAATATTCAAAATAAGTTTTAGATTTCTTAAATTAAATATAAAATTCAGAGTAAAATGATATTCAAAAATAAAAGCTTAGCTAAATCTAGAAACAAACTGTTGTAAATAGTTAAAATATACTTTTTCTTACTTCTTAATTCATCTTTTTATTGTTTAAATATGTTAGTTTAATGATTTATTAAAACATTGAAAAAAGTTAAAATAAACTTTTTTTTGCTTGTTAATTCATCTTTGACTTTTTGTTTGTGTTTTTCTGTCTATCTTATTTTAATTATTATCAATGATTTTTCTTATTTTTGTAAAATCATTTTAAACTAATTAAGGTTGTGTTTGCTAAGCAAGATGGGAAGCAGTTTTTTGATAATATAAAAGGAGAAAAATAATTAATTTATTTTAATTAGAAATGATATAAAAGTAATTAATTAAATATTTATTATATTATTTATCCCTTTAATTAAATGACTAATAAATAATACATACCATATTATTTGTAAATTTTTTGAATCTATTATTTTTTAGTAAATACAGTTAATTTAGCACTAAAAAATAAATTTGAAAGTGCTTCAAATAAACTGTTTTCTGTCTTTAAAGAGGTTTTACACTTCTCTTGCCTCATAAAATATAATAACTTATTATATTAGGAAAAGGAAAATTAAATAATTAATTGATTGATTTTTAATTTTATAAAAGTGCTAAATAAATAATATTCTTTTGTCATTTTTTGTAAGCGTTTTAAAAATTTTTAATTCATTTTCTTCTTTATCTCTAATTTATGTTTAATAATTTTATTATAAAAAAATTATAAGCCTCTCTTTGTGATTTGTGGATGATATATCACCATTTATTTAATTCTAAAAAGTAGAAAAATAGAGAACTAAAAACAAGAAAAAAGCAAATGATAATAACAATCAAAGATTTTTATTTTTTTTATTTAAAAAAAAAAAATTAATAAATTAAGATAAAATTTACAAGTAACAACATAAATTAATTACATATTTTAACTTATTTATTTATTCATTTTCATATTCCTTTTTATTTTATGGTTTAGGTGTATCTCATATATGATATTGATCCTATTTTTGTATTTCTTGAATCTAATGACACTCCTTAATAGATCTTCGAACTTTTATATATTAATTTTATGTTTTTTATTTTCTAAAAAAAATAGCATGATTATTAAATAAATTTACTTTCTGATATCATAAAAATTTTTTAAAGATAATAAGTTGTCTTTAAGTATATCTTTCAAATTTTACCTAATATTAATTCAAAATTAAATTAATTTTACTTTTTATCTATCATTAATCCAAATATTTACTTTCTTTTTATTTTAGATCAAAAATTAAAAGATGATTCACTTTTGAGATGAATTTTACCAGCTTAATTAAAAAGTTGATTGATTAATGAACTAGTCTTGATGAAAACATATTAAATCTCTTACAAGCTATGTTTTTGGTTAATTTGTTTGATTTTACAGCCTTTTAATATTAAAAGTAATTAAATCAAAACCATAAGCAAAATAGCAATTTACTCGCTAAATGAATTAATTAATTATTTTAAAGTAAATTCTAATTGATACTGAGTTCTTCTATAAAAATGTTACTATCTTTTAAATTAAAATAATAAGTACTTCATCTAAAAATCAAGAAAATCTTACTCGCTTTTTGAATTATTTAATAAAGGAATTTATTCATTTTTGAAACTTTCTGTAATTTTATAGGAATGATTACCAGCTAAATTGACTTTTTATTAAATTGTAGAATTATTATAAGCTGTTTAGTATTTCACAATGAAGTTTACTTCCTAAATTTTATTTTAAATTGATTAAATTATTTATTTTATATATAAAGAAATACTGGAACGAGCTCAAAATCCCAAAACCCAAACAGCCCTCAACATTTTCTTGACAAACTGTTTCATAGATTTATTTATAATAAATTTTTAGTAGAACCATTAAAAGTATTAAAAGGTAAATATTTGTTTATTTTCTTTATGATTAATTAAATATTGGAAATTAATTTCTTTAGTAAAGTGCAAAAAGAAATCAAAAAAATTCTTATAAATTGATCATTTTAAATCACAAAAAAAATTATGATAAATAAGTATTTAATAGACATTAGATGCTATTTTTTGAAAAATTCCATATTTTCAGATAATCAGTTTTGTCATTTTTTAACCACTAAAGAATCTTTTGTTAAAATTCTTTTATTTAAAAAAAATAACAAAAAAAAAACTAACTTTTTATTACTGAAGCTCTTTTAAAAGCAAAAAAAAGGCATTTTCAAAATATTTTGTCAAAGATAGATATTTCCTAATACAGGAAGCATATACATAAACAATCCTACAGAAATTACCAAGCCAATTTACAGACAAAGGAGCAACAATGAAAAAATATTTAGTTATTACTACCTCATCTAATTCTTGAATTTGATCTTTAATTGATTAGAATTAAAATAAAAATGATAACTTTCTGTGTCTTCTGATAAACTTACAAAAATGTGAGAATAAGAATAGTAAGTGAGGGATAAAATAATTTGCTTTATCAATAAATAATTTTACAAACTGTTCTCAAATGAATATAAGCATACAATTACTAAGATAAATGAGATTTAAAAAAATCCATTTGTACTTCTATTAGGTAACTGAATTTTACTTTTGCAAAAATAATTTTATAGGAATAAAATAAAAATGAATTTATTCTAATATTACTTTTTGATATTTGACAGATGATCATTTAAATTCTGCTTCTTTCTATTATTCCACACCTTTCTTTTCTTTGCTAAGCTTATTATTATCAATCATTCAGTCTAAATTTTTCTAATTTTCAGCTATAAAATATAATAATACTAAAATAAAAGAGATACCTTTTATTCTTAAGAAATACTATGTTTTGATTAAAATCACTAGTTCACTGATTTACATTAAAATTATTTGTTTTATTATTCTTTTTGATAAATTTCTTTATAAAAATATTTTACTGTTCATTCTATTACTCATTAAGAAAAATTTGGATGTCCTATATTTATAAATTATATAAAAAATTGATCTATATATTCTTATAGTCCAAAGAAACTGATGAAATTTCATTTATCAACAATGATATAAATTTCTTTTTCTAAATTATTGTCAAATGGCTATCAAATTTTTCATTTGACAATTTTGAAAGATTATTCAAATTTCTTTAAGACTCGTAATATTTGAAACTGTATTTAGTAAGCATTTTAGGGTTTGTTATATGAATTAAATAAGCAATTAGTTTTTGAAGAGGAAATTAATAAAAGTAAATAAATAAATTATTTTTGAAGCTAATTAAATTTTACAAAAATTGATGTTAAATTTGATAATTTTCATTAATCTTTTTAAAATTTTAAATCTGATAAATAAAGATAGCAGACAAACAACTTAAAAGATAATACCAGTAGACATGGATGGTACTGAAGCAATAGCCTTTAGATTAATATTAATCAATTACTCAAATCAAACTTAAGAAATATTTGATGTAAAATTAAAGAGATCAAATTAGTACAGAGAATTACTATAGTCATAAATCATAGACCCATATGGATACTTTTATTAGCAGAAGTAATAGGAAATTCGTTTGAAAATTACAATTTAATTCTAAAATATTATATTATATTGGTTATTGTATAGATATACATGTATTTGTTAAGCACTCACTCCAATTTAATACTTAAACAATTTTGAAAAGTAGATTTTAAAAATTATTTACTTAAAGATTGATATATTAAATAAAAAACTGTAATTAATATTTATGGGTTTATCTATAAGGAAGATAAAAGAAATATTTTATATTTATAAAAGAAATATATCTTCTTTTTTGAAATTAATAAATATATTTAATTAAAAGGAATTGTTAAAAAATGAATAGAAAAAATGATATTTTTTTTGAGGAAAATTAACATGTTGATGTTGTATGTTTGTTTAGAACTTTTTTATTAGAATCTTAATGTAAAAATATAAAACTTTATCTGGACAAATCAAGGTATTTAATGAGTGAGTAATTTGTAAAATTTTTGATCAAATATTCCTGGTTTCCATCATAAAAAAATACTACTATAATAAGGCTACAAATCAGCTACTATCATTATTCCAATTTAATTAGTTAGTTAGTTAGTTTCATTGCTGGACTAGAGAAGAGATAAAATCCAACTATTTTACTAAAAAAGCTGAAATCTGTTGATTATTAGATTTTTTTGTTACTATTTTTATTAAAGGTACTCTTAATATAAGGTGAAGATGATTTTTTTCCAAATAAATTTTTAAATTAAAATGATTTTAGAATTTTGATATCCAATTCAGAATATTCTTTCTTGCAATTTATTTATTTATTTGCTTACATATTGCAATTTTATAATCAGCATTACTGATTTCGAAATAGTTAAAAATGGGAATTTATTATTAATTTGACATTTAATTGTATTTACTCTTTAATTTGATGATACAATAATTTTCATTAAGGGATTATATGAAATATAAAATAAAGAGTAATTTGTATCTCATTATAAATAAAATTTTAGATTTTTTATAAATATCTAAGAATCAAATTTAATCAAGACCAAAATCCCAAGAAATAACAATAACTTATTTATTATTCAGTTATTATTTGCTCTTTTGTGAATATTTTTTGTAATTACCAATCTAGGAATATTAGAAATAAAAAAAAATTATTTAACCAAATATTTTAATGAAAACAGTTAAAATAGTAAAAAATTAAAAATTACATAAATTTTTTGTAAATTTTATTTATATGGTCTATACATAAACCACTTGTAACTTTATCATATTTTTATTATTAATATATCATTTTTCATCATTTAAAGAGCTTTGCACTATTAAATTAAAAAAGAAAATAAAATACATAAGAAATGGTGGTAACATCCAAGCTTTTCTTAACTAGTAATAGAGCTGCCCACCTATTTATTAAAACAGATTGTTGTTTGATCTTCTTTCATACATGTAGTTATGATGTAAATCTGGGCTTTAAATCTTTCATTATTTTCTTTCTAATTTTTTTTCTCCTAAAAGCTATCTTAACACAAAATACTGTTATGTTAACTAACTAACTAACCTCAGTTTAAGTGATACTGCCATCATTATCATTAGAATTTATCTCATTAAAATTTTCATAAATTTTATCATATTCATCATTTAAATCATCAGATTCCTTAGAATACCATTTAGTTCAAAAAAAATATCCAGAAATTTGGGAATTTTAATAAAGCAAGTCAATAATAACAAGGAATAGTTCTTTTTAGACATTATTTTCAATATCGAATAAAAAATTACTATCGAAATTATTTCTGGCAGCAAAATTATTTATTTGAATTCTTTGATATACAATTATTAAAAGATTAAATGCGATTGATTAATAAATAAATACATGTCTAATCATTTAAAATGCTTGTTATTTCAGCAATTATATGTATTAATTATTAATTTTATACTATTATTTTATCTGTATTATTAATTTTAATTTTTCAAAATAAATGTGATTAGATGTGCTAAATGTTGTTTAATCTATCATTTGAACAAATTTTCTTTTATATTAGCTGATCAGTTTATTAGAGGGCATTACGCTTAATTAAATAATATTAGATTTTAAAACACTTGTTATTTCAGCAATATCATGTATAATGATTAACATGTACTATTATTTTATATGTGTGGTTAATCATGAAGTTATTTAATTTTATTTTTTAAATACTAATTTCATTCCTATTAGGGATCTACTGAGTTTCGCTTTTTTTTATTCTGCCAAATGATTTAATAAAGAACAGATCTAAAAATTTATTCTGCAGTATTTATCTAAAAAAAATTTGTATTATGATGAATGCCATATATTCGGCTGTATTCGACTATTAATTTATAAATTGGGATTTCAAAATTTGACTTTAAAAATTTGGTTTCTAAGATTTTTCATATTTTATTCTGTTTATCCTATCAAAATAATTCAAGAAAAGAAAAAATAATCAAAATAATTCAAATTTTTAGATTAAGTAAAATTCATGAAAAAAAATTAATAAATTTAAATATGTTAAATCAGAAACATGATAATTAATATTTACAATAAATAATTAATATATTAAACGATAATTTATTTCAATATTTTGTTTCCTTTTAATTATTTTCCTTTTTTCATTACTCAAAATTCTATTTTTTAAATCTTAAGCTGTGCTTAAAAAACATAAAAACTGAGTTTAAAAATAATTGGAACTCACAAAAATATTTCACAATATTTGCTACTTAACAGGGTATTCTACAGTTTAGAATTTAAGTTTCATATAATATAATTTTATTATTAAAAAATATGCTAAAATTCTAGTGAGTTCAACTTAAAAATTTTTATTTTTACTTTAACAATAATTGAATTTTCATCCATTTTATTGTTAAATATCATAAATTTAATTAATATGAATAAAAAGTAAAAATATTCAAAATTATTCAACAGTTTTTCAATTTTTTTGATTTTTGCACTTTTTAGCCTAAATTTTTTTGAAAATTAATGATAGGACCAATTTTTTCGGTTATTATTCTGCTAATATTTGGCAAAAACTGAATCTAAAAAACAATTTGTCCGAATTCCTATTTTCATTTCAAAGTTTATTTGGCCAAACGCCAAATTGAAAATTATTCTATCGATTCCTAGGAACTATGCATGTTTAGTTGCATATTCTTTAAGCTAATATGTACTCTGTGATTTGGCTGATCACTTGAGCAAATTTCTTTTGATAATAATTAATCAGTCAAAATTAGAATATTACACTTAATTAAATAATATTAGGTTGTAAAATACTTGCTATTTCAGTAATATAATGTATTAATTTTTAATGTCGTACGATTATTTTATTTGTAATCATTAATCATGAAATTATTATTAATTTTATATTTAAATACAAATTTCATTTAGTTTGATAAATGGTATTTTATCTATCACTTTAGCAAATTTTCTTTTATCATAGTTGATCAGTCAGTCAATTAGAGGATAATACGCTTAATTAAAAATTAAATTTAATAAAATCTTTCACTTCTACCTTTCAATTTTTGAAAGTTAATAAGATAATTACTCTTTTTGAGATTCTTCATTCCTCATTTTCATTTTCAGGATTTTGAATTTGGATTTAATAACAAGTAAAATGAATTATTTTAAACGTTTAAATAATCTATAAGATTAGAATTTTTATATAAATATTAAAAAGGAATTTAAATAGAACTAATTTTTTGTAATAAAATTAAAAAATATAAGTATACATGCATTATGCATCCTTAGTTTGACAAAATTATCAAATTATTTGCTTGCTTATTTTGGATAATGAAGAAGAAAATCTAAATATTAATTAAATGAATAATACAATTCAGTATAATAAGATAAATTATTTGAATTAATAATAAAGGATAAAAATTTTCTTTTATAAATAAATATAAATTCCTTTATTAATGAATTTATTTCATCTACTTTCAATTAAAGATAGATACTTTGAGAGAAAAAAATAAAATTAATCTATTACATCAATATCTATTGTTAATGCAAACTAAAAAAAAGCAGGAAAATAAAATGAATTTTTAATTTAGTTTAGGTTTTGCTAAAAGGAAGGAATAAAATATAAAAGTGATTAAATTTATTATTTTAATTTTGGTTATATTTGTTTTAGTTTTTGATATTACATATGGGTGCATTATCATAATAATTAAAAGTATATCCTTGAATAAGATCAGAATTTATTAAATTCTAATTATTTGAAATTACACATTCAATCAATTGAAAATATTGTAAAGAAAGAAATTAAAAAACAATTAGACAAATGATATCAAAAAAATAAAAAACAAGCAATAAAATTAACTATCAAAATTCTAACAATTATCAAGATTCTTAGTTAAAATAACTCTCAAAAGATAAAGCCTCTTAGATAAAAGAACTAGAGGAATCTGGAAGCTTGGCCAATAGTGAGAAAACAGAAAATGAAACTTCGTTAAATAGTATTGACTTAAAAGGAGGTTTTGATGAAATAAATGATGGAAATTTTATTTCTTAGAAAAATGCAATTTTAGATAATATGAAAGATGAAATTAGAAATGATAGCTTTTTTTCTAAAGCTTTTATGTACGATTACTTGAAAATATTGATAAGGTGCTCTAAATCTATAAAAATACATAAAATACTATCACTTAAGCATGTGCCTCCTCTTTCTTAAGAATAATAAGTTGATTTAAAGTTTTAGATATTGGATTAAAAGCTATCTTAGCTTATTCACTAATCAAATATTGAACATAAAGAAATCTCTAAATTTAAGATTATTTCTATTCTTCTTTCAGCTTTTAAGTAAGAAATAACATTTCTGATTCTTACTAATACCTTGTACATGGCTTTTAAGATTCTTTACTCATCTCTCTTAATTAGTTTGCTTGATGCAGTCTCTGATAATTCAAGTAACTCTCTTAGATTCACTCTAGCTTTTGTTATGGCTTTGGTATAATTCTTAGGTATCTCTGCTGGACACAACATTTCGAGATTCTTTTTCAATTTCTTACCTGTATTCAAAGCAGCATTTATGAAAATATTATTTCAAAAGATACTTTCTCTTTCAGCCTTTTCAGTTAAGTAAGCTAATGTTGGTAAATTGATAAATTTAGTTTCAAATGATCTTAATACATTGGACACTAAAGGTATTGGCATGATTAAAATGATCTCTGCTCCTTTCGATCTTGCAATCATAGTAATCATTTTGTATTAAAGGTAATTAATTTCGTTTTATTTTTTAACATTTAATTATTTTTATCAAATTTATTTTTTTCACTAAAAGATTAGGTGCTTCTTCATTAATAGGATTTGTTTTTATCCTTTCTAACCCTCTTTTTTAAACACTCTTTGCAAAGCTAAGTTAAAGATTCTTTAAGGTAAAAGCTTAGTTAGTAGATTAGAGGATTAAATTTACAAATGAAGTAATTGAAGGTATTAGATTAATTAAAATGTATGCATGGGAAGATGCATTTATTAAATTTGTTTAAGTGATAAGGAATAATGAAATAAGTAAAATATTAATCACACAAATCATTTTTGTATGTTAATAATCTCTCAATTCAATATTTAACTTGCTTGCTTGTTTTATTTCTTTTATAAGCATTTACTATCTTGGTGATCCTTCAATCTTAACTGTTCCTAAAATGCTCTCTGTTTTAGATTTGTTCTCCTTTGCAAAAAGTGAAATAATCTTTTATGTTAGCATAGGTATCACTGGTTTTTATGAATCAAAAGTCATTGTGGATAGAGTAATAGCTGTGCTAAACATTAAACAACAATCTATGAAACACATTTCAGAAAAATCAAATGAAGGTAAATTTAAAAATAATTATAAAATTATTATTTATATTCATTTCTTTACATTAGAAAGAAAAATAATTTCTTTTTTGAAAAATAGAATATTAAGTTAAGGATGAATTTCTTCAAAAAGGTTAAATAAATATGAAAAATTTCAAGGTTTTTTGGAATGAAAATACACCAGTTCTTCAAGATATAAATCTTGATATTAAAAAAGGAGAATTTGTTGTAATTACAGGAAGAATTTGTAGTGGAAAATCTTCTATTTTGAATTGTATTTTATAAGAAGTTCCATTTTTTGATGGACATTTTAAATTTAATGGAAAAGTAGCTTATGTAGAATAAGAGCCTTATATTTTCAGCAGTTCTATTAAAGAAAATATTCTTTTTGGGCTAGAATATAATGAATAGCTTTATTCAAAAGTTCTTGATGCTTGTTGTCTTAATGAAGACATTTAACATTTAGACAATGGAGATCTAACTGAGATAGGAGAAAGAGGAGTAAACTTAAGTGGAGGATAAAAAGCTCGTATTTCACTGGCACGCGCTATATATTCTTAGTCTGATATTATTTTATTAGATGATCCTTTATCAGCAGTAGATTCTAAAGTAATTTTCTTTTAAATTATTTAAACAGATTTATCTTACTATTTAAAATTTAGTCTAATTTTTTAGGTAGCTAATTTAATTATTGAGAAGGCTATTCTAAAATTACTGAAAGGAAAAACAATACTGATGGCTACTCATCATCTTCATTTCACATAAAAAGCTGATAAGATATTAATAATGAAAGGTGGTTAAATTTACAAATAAGGAATTTACTAAGATCTATAATAATCACTAAAGGATATTTTCAATAGCTTGGAATTCAATAAAATAATAATTGATGATAACCATCCTTAAAATTATTTGCCTTTTAACTATGAAAGATTTGAGGAAAACAAAAATGTTGATAAGGAAGAAGATTAAATTAAATAGAATGAGAAAGAATAAGAAAATAAGAATAAAAGTAATTAAATCAAGTAAATATTCACGAAAGAATCTGATGAAAATATGGTTGTTGACTTTTCTACATACAAAAAATATTTTTAACATTCTTCTTTCAAGTGGTTGATTTTCATAGTCTTTGCTCTGTTTTTATCATGTGAGATAGTTTATGTGTTCTATACAAAAACAATTTCAAAGTCTACTAAATAAGATGATGAAGACATTCTTAATAGGCTTAATTTATTAGGCTACCTAACTTTAATATACTTCGTTATTTATTTCCTGAAGTATTTACTTTTTACTCTCATCATCTATAGCAGCAATAAAAATATTCATTAAAGTATGATTAAATCAATTGTCAGAGCTACTATTTTGTTCTTTGATACAACACCTTCTGGTAGAATTCTAAATAAATTTTCTTCTGATTTAGGTAATTTTAAGTTTTTTATTTAATAATAGGAAAGAAAAATCTTGTTATATTTATTAAAATTTTAAGGTTGGTTTAATTTTAAAAAAATATGAAAGAAAATATTTTTATAAATTAAAATGATAATTTATGGTTTTTCAAATTTATTTTTTAAGTTAATAAATCCTCCCCCCAACTCAACGAAATAAAGAAAATAGTTACTTTTATCAATTTTTTTAAGATTAATTTGAATAAGAGTGATTCATAATATCTTTTATTGAAATAGGAATATTAGATTAAGCAATAACTAGAACTATGATAATCTCTTTGGAAGTTATTTCAATCACATGCGTTTATCTTGCTACAATTTTCATTATCAATCCTTACTT